>JARPRH010000587.1:9630-29791 GCA_031763665.1 Calameuta haemorrhoidalis
GATGCCACGAATACGTTACATTCAAATGCCCTGGAGCTGACAAGGGTGCTGACTCTGACGTAAGTTTCGACCATGGTTCAATCATTTTCCAGATTTAAAAATTCACTTTAGAGCCAATTAGGGCTGTTAAATGTTAACGAAATAGCTACAGAGAATCAGTGTTCCGATGCTGAATTTCTATTTCATTTATGTAATACGATGTGCCTGCTGGACTTGGATTCGGTCGTGAGTGTGAGGTGGTCGTGGAGGTAGACGTAGGGTGTGAAAGAAGGCAAATACATTGCCCTCATTACGACGCTGCTAAAATGTAGATGAATAATTTCAGAGAATTTTCAAAAGGTGAACGTACAATGAACGGGGAGCTTTTTCGTGCCCTAGTGTTTCAGTGCGTCACAAGTGCGTGCCATTTGTGACTCTGCATACAACTTACCCGATGATTTTCACTGAATTATACGTGCTGAAAAAGCTCTAGTGGAGAAGCGCTGGTTCTAGGAAATGTTCGGTCGATTGAAATAAATTGCAACACGTTATTGAAAGCCCTACAACAATTAACTAGTGACGAAATTCAAGAGAATTACTCTCACTCGTTCATCATGTGGTGTCCCCGATAATACCCAAATGTCATGCATTATGAGACTAAAGAAAAAATTATTGAGCTCCGCAAAACGATGCCGCATTACAATTCGGCAGAAACATGACCTCAGTAAGAGTGCGTGTTTTGAGGAAAGAGCTTATCAAAATTTGGTCGGTGATCATCAGTCATCACTAATAAACGACCTCGTTACCACTAATAAGTTACTAACGTAAGACAGCAACTGGATCGTGCCTTCGGACTCATGCTTGCGGGCTAACGAGATAGCTTATGATGCTTTATCGCTTTTTCATCAGAACGAACGATTTGGGTTAGAATTTTGGAACGATCGATCTGACAGTGGTTGTTAGTTTATTACCAGGAGCAACAATTCTCATTGGTTTTTGTGAATTTCAATTGTTGTAACCGAATACGCGATATCTGAATGAGAATGATATCGTTCAAGATTGAATGATACAGTGTACGTATATTGCGTGGTACTTCAAAGCTACAGCGAGCAACTATCAGCTATCAGACGACAGACTTCCGTCTTATGCTAAGTTTTGCGCTGGGTTTGGCAAAATACTAAGAGGAACGTAGGCGGGGGTGGTAAATTCCTGAGTCCGGTCCAGTGAACCACGCTCCAAAGAATCTCCAATTCCTATTAGACTCTTTATCCCTGAAGTGGCTAATATTATTTGAATGGTAATGTCGGTGTGCACGATGTAATGGTGACCTAACGCAGGACACTCGGACGAAGCATCAATTCAAGCAGCATACCTACAACAGCCCTACCTTCTGCGACCATTGCGGTAGCCTTCTTTATGGTGTCATCCACCAGGGCATGAAGTGCCAAGGTACCAAATAATATCCTCGTACGGTGTTGCTTTGCCTCTGTTTATATCTATCAGTCTTTTTCTTTGTGGGAAAATAACATAAGTATGTATATGCATACACACTATTCCTACGCACTACAAAACCATGTATATATATACGTATGTTCTCTATGTATATGGCATATGTATACACACATGCTCTTCAATGACTTTACAAGCGACTACAATTTTTACGGTGTTTGTACAAGCTCTGCTATGCCTTGTGTAGTATTTGTAATGTTTTCATGAGCAACATGCGTTGCTTGCACGGGCATTTATTGGCTCTTGCCCACTGAACTTATTTTTTTTAACAGAGAAAGTGTTCAAGGGTTACCGGATAGAAAGGAGTAGAGATAAGTACACTCAAGGAACACGAAAAGCAAATTTTCTGTTTATTGGCATAGGTCATGTGGTGGGGACATAAAGGAAGCGAAAGTTGAAAAATTTAAGCAATGTTGTGCAGGGTATCGCAACCGCTCTTGTCTTTTGTCTAGATCTTTATTCTGTGTCTCTGTGTATAATACGATAATCAAATTTTCGTTTTATATACCTCGAGGTTGCACGTGTGTGCGTGTGTTTCTGTGGGTACATACATGTAATCTATTCGAAAATTAAATGCATAGAAGGCATAAATAATGCTGTTTTTTTTTTTAAACACGGAAATAAGAATGTATTTCACTGTTTACTATTCTAATTTCATCAAACTTTCTCTATTCACCCGCTTACTCTCCTCTGTGTTTCCTATTCCACGATGAGTCCTTTTTCTCCTAAATTAAAGACGAAGTGAATATTAAGAGAAAGAGTTCGCCACCCCTACCGTACCAAAGAGCAACGATTTTAATAACGTTAAATGTAAAATTTCAATAACAGAAAAATGTATGTACATATTGGACGCACGAATTTGAACCTCGAGATACGGAAGGCTTCTTTTTGTCGATTTTATGGTCAGCCAGCAAGTATACTTTGCCATTCGCTGCTAATACTCAGAATCATTTTTCAATTCTCGATAAATTACATGCAACAGTAACAGAGATACGACGATATTGCAAATACTCACATAGAATTTCGAAATAGGCATCACCATTGTTGCCGCGGTGGTGATACCATAAGATGCTAAAAGCAATACCATCGGTGCCGAATTCGCTTCATTATGGGGCAACAAAGCAACGCCGCAATTCACCTGTCCGTATATGCTTCAAGATTATGGAAACAATATATTTCTGTGGTTATTATTTTTTTATTCTTATTATTGTCATCTACATTATTGTTGTTATTATTATTATTTTTCTTATTCTGTAAAATAAAAATATTCTAAATGAAATATTCGGTTAAATCCGAGATTTACGAGATATGTTGGAAATTCCAATTGATAATATGATGCAACAGTTCTAAATTTCTAGATATTCAAATCCTGCTAACGAATGATTAATCCCACGAAATAAGACCTTACGACCAATAACCCTTTTAAACCGCCAAGTAAGTAAAGTGGTATTATTTACTGAATTTTATAGCTCAAAGATCTAACTACACGATATCTAGGTTGACTTAAAGTTTTCAAATGAAATTTACTTCCATCCTGAAAAGTATAACATCAGTCAGTAGAATGAGGAGTAGAATGAGAATAATATTTACCCATTAGAATAATATTCAGTTAGCTAACATTGGCTCGTCTTGTAATCGTCTTGAATATCTTAATTTCATTTAATGCGACAATT
The DNA here is from genome assembly GCA_031763665.1 of Calameuta haemorrhoidalis. NCBI lineage: Eukaryota > Metazoa > Arthropoda > Insecta > Hymenoptera > Cephidae > Calameuta > Calameuta haemorrhoidalis. Next base: position 12,792 of record JARPRH010000587.1, read on the forward strand.
AGAGTCTTTAAATATCTATTCAAGGGGATCCTGGACGTAAATCCATCATTAGATTTTATATTTGCAACATCCCCTATCATTTCAGCTTGGCAATAATGATATCTGGATTAAAAATGATTGATAATGGAAAGCTGCGTGTCAAGATAAAAATATGTTGATATATTATATCAATTATCGAGAGGTGTCACGATCCGACTCGGTCATCGTTGATCAACAAATTTATATTTTTGTGGGTTCCAGGAAGTATTCGTGGATTTCTTCAGTAAAGAAACCGTCGTTCGGGTTGTGCAAAGAATATATGTATTTCACGAGAGAGGTTTCGTGTACAATGTCGAGACTACTACTGTCCTAACTGTTAGAGAAGGTTCGTCTTTTTATACTAAGAGGAGTGGTGTAAGGTAGGGGTCGAAAAGCAAGAAAACCTAGTTTGGGAGTAACGGGACTCCAAAATGAAAATCGGCAAATAATCAATTTTTAAGGTTTTTAGGATTAGAAGGTATGACGTAGGAAGTATTAGAAAAATATTAACTGAGTGTCTTAGTAGGGTTGGGAATTAACGGTAAGGAAGCGGTATGCAGGGAATAACTGGGTGCGAAGTTTTTTGAAGGGTGAGGATTAACAGTGGTTTGAAAAACGTAGAACTATGAGAAACGAATCGTGACAGAGGTCGATGACTCAAGCGCGATATTTGATAACTAGCCATTGTCACGTTAGGAAGGAATTGGTTTACAAAACACTTTAACTAAACCGTGCACGTCACACGCTTCAGAAACGTGACAATTACTTAGACACTTTATTTGCAACAAATAACAAATGAAGTTAGAGAGTAATTAAAATAAACATGTCGAGGTAAATTGTATTACGAAATTTCGCAGTTTTATCAAGCACATGCATTATTTTCTCTGTAACTACACTTTCTAATGTATGCTAATTGAATTACTTCTTTTACGTTATTCATAACGGTTTAAGGAAAATGGCCAAATTTAGAGTCAGGTGCCACAAATGGCGCAAGTATAGTCAGCGTGTGACGCATATGTGCGTCGCTGCCAGTAAAGGGGTTCAACGGGTATTCGCTTTTCTAGCGGTAAATATGTGTTATTTTTTGTGAATTATTTTTTGACGAAACTATAATGTGTTATCAATAAAAAATTTTGTTTTTATTCATATTTAAACTCTTTACAGGAAATTTTCTAAGGCTTTTCGTTACATCGGAGGAAAATTCCTGTAATAAGTATGAATAAAATCATCAGTATAATTTTTTATTAACGTAGTTTATAGTTCTGTCAAAAAAAATCACAAACAGTAATACATATTTAACGCTACAAAAGCGAATACCCGTTCAACCCCTTCACTGGCAGCGACGCACATATGCGTCACACGCTGATTATACTTGCGTCGTTTGTGGCACCTGAGTCTAAATTTGACCTGCCAGTGAAGGGGTTAATAATATATTACAAGTTTTTGTATAAAAAATGATTTTTAAGATAAAAAAACTAACTTAAGCCTAACTCAAGGGTTTTAAAACATAGGCAAGACTTTTCGAAATCACAAAACTGAAATATTTTAAATTATACCGTGTAGGGATTAGTATAGGGAACAGAGAAATTTTCACTGAGGTATTTAGAATGTCGAACGAAAATTGATTCGTCTCATATAAGTAGATATTATGAGCGCTCCTCAATGTGTTCACGGCCCAGCGTCTCAGTGACGAGTAATCTGGTTTTCACATCTCCGTTTCTATGTGCGCAAGTAGCTCGGCAACGTTGGGATTTTCTCAGAATCGGTAACCGTTGGCCCGCTTGGCTCAACGGCTCGCGCTTTGCTTACAAAAAAATGCTTACAACTGAAAGTAAGTCTTTATTATTAGAACTAAAAGTTTATTAAATTAATAAGTTTGATGAATATTCACTTAATAATTTCAGATCTCCTTTAGATGCGTGCGATTCCTCCGCTCTTCCCTATTTTTTTACATGTATAATTACATTTCAGTCAATCTTCTACATTGGGTCTAACAATTGTCGAAATTTCTATTTCTGACACTTTCAGGCACCATCTAGGTATTCAAAATCCGTAATAAACCTCACGAAACAGGTCCTAAATCCGGAAAAGAAAAACTAATTTCTCATAATTTCGAATTAATTCATTTATAGTAACACAAATCAGTCAACTATACAAGTATTATACTGCGTTTCTGCTGCATAACTTTGATGATCATCCAACATATTTAGTCTATCTCGATTAGGTCTTCTTAATTACATTAGTATACGATATTCCTTTTCCCTGAACATGATGAAGTTAGGCATAATTAGTTAATTATTAATTACATGTATATTAAATCAGTTTTTATTATTGATCTATTTTTATTAATTTATAATATGGAAATTCAAAATTGGTTAAAATTGAAAATGATATGACATATAGGTTCAAAGCAGGAGGTTATTGTTGAAGAGAAGCGAAAGAGGCTTCGATTAGAACCTGAAGGTTTAATGTAGGTTTAAAATTTTGATTCGGGTAAAGAAATATTGAGTTTTCAAAATTACTGTATGCGACCAGTTTACGAACAGCTGCAAAGGACAGTAGAAAGAATTTTGCATATAGTTATCACGGCTCTTAGTTTTTTTTACTGTTGTACGATTGCGGTTTCCGTTAAGAGAGATATTTCTATGCCATACAATTCTTGACCTTCTTATATCCTGTAGTATTTTCCTGCATGCCTAGATACATATGTATATCTGCTAGCTAACGAATAGTTATATGTCGCTTGTATATTACATTGTTGGCTTACTAATTCATAAAGATTTAGTACAAATCAATTGACTTAACAACTTTTTAAGCACAGTCGCACGAACACGCAAAATGCGCTTTCTCAGTGGTGCCTACGCGCACGAATACGAATCTCTGTAACTAATATTTCATACGAATCATTGAAGCAATTGGATTGAAATTTATAAAAAAACATGAAATTTTTAACCCTTAACCTCAAAACCTGGGTCATTTTTGTCCGACTCGATTTGAACTTTTGGAACAGGTTGAGAACCAGTCGCCACTTCGAATTTGTAATTAAATTGCAGTAAAATTTGTAATTGCTCAGCTGCTGCCGTTTCTAACAGTGTATGCACGACTTTAACACTAGATTTACGGAATCCGTCAATTTGACAGATTTCCAATTTCATGTTTAACCCTTAAACTCTACACTGGTGCGAATTGCGAATTCTCATCGCCCAGTGTGAAATTGAAAGGTGCGTGACCGATTTATAGAATTTAAGAGTTGAAGTAGAGAAATTAAAAATATTATTTTTTTTGCAATTTATGTTGAATTTGATAATCAGTATCCGTAAATCTAGGATTAATCTTTCTCTTAAGTGTGAATGCTTAGTTATGCTTTAAGTAAATCTATTTCCTCTGATTTTTTGTAATGTCTTGTCCATTCTTTTTGCAATTTGCGTATTTTTATTTCTATTCTGCTCTACATTTCTAACCATTGATCTACATTTGAAAATATGCACAGAACAAGACGCTGTAATTTATTTCTATAATTTCTGTCCAACTTCTTTGTATTATATGTTATATCACACCTTATAAGTATAAACGAAGATTTCAGAGATTGTCGTCTCGTTTTAGTGAACCATAAAGTCTTCCAGTAGCAGTTTTAATTTGTGACTGTTTGAATGAATTGCTGCTAACGTTGACATTACCATCCTGATAGCATTGCATCTAAGGGATCTACATTTGTAGTTTTCTAAAACTTTAAGATCACAAGAGTCTGGCTTCTATGCAGTAATTTAGAACTTTAATGTTTCTAAAATTCCTCAAAATTCGGACTGGCTCGATTTTATTATCTTCTGTTTCTTAACTTATGTTAGCGTCGATCGCACAGCAGTCTAACGTAACGTATTTTAGTAACTACATATACATATTTAGGAAAAATATGTTCGTCTAATTCGATCTATTAACTATTTTCATGATTAGGAATGCGAAATGGCCATTTAAAATCATCAGTCCCTTTTCAGATAGGAAAATGATATTCTTAGATCGTTCCGAGAATGTTCAAACTGGATGCACGTATGTGGTGAGCATGTACTATATATATTCGAGTATATTCTCGGCATATGCAGAAAATAATCGTACGTTGGCTTCAAGTGAACGCTCGATACATTCTGAAGATATGATCCGATAGGTGCAGAATGTGATAATGTCAACAATTTTCGGAACTTACTCATTTGCATCAGTCCTACACTTACGACATACGATTGACACATAGTTTCAAACACAGTAGGAACGAATATTTATTTGGGTATAGGGGCTGTTACATACGCTCTTACATACACATAATCTTGGGCATACTTTGGGCATTTCCCGATATTCACTGTCAGTTCTGCAAATATGGTTATCTCTTATTGAATTGCATGCAGATAAACGGAGAAACGAGAAACTCGTAGTACTGGCAGAAAATTTCGAAACTTATCAAAAGCTTCGAGGGTTCCTTCATTGGACTGACACTGGATTGAGACTGACAAGGAACATCACTTTAGTTTCCCCCTCCGATTTTGATAGAACTCAACTATTATGTGGTGCTTGAAAAACTGAGAGACACGTATTTCTTTTTATCGACGGAAAAACGGTTTTAGGGAGTGAAATCAGCCGCAAAGTTCGGCATGTCGAGAAGTGATAATGCAGTTTCACCTAGAAGGGTCGGACTGATTTCAATGAAACAAAAACTTAAATGTTTCTTATTACGAGTAATGAAAAGTACACCTAGATCTTAAAACGAAATTTTTTCATATAAATTAATAAAAACTGGTATTATGGTGTAGTGAGTTGCGTACTTGCCCTTAGGCGGAAACGTGGAGAGTGGGGGGACAGTTAAATTAATTTATATTCAAATTTTAAATAAATTTAAAGACAAACTCGAGCAAATCGTTTACCCCCTTAAAAGCAGTATTTGAATATCAATTAATTTAATTATTTCCCCACTCTCCAGGCTTCCGTCCAGAGGCAAATACGCTCGCCACTACACCGTAGTACCAGTTTTTATTAATTTATATGTGAAAATTTCTTTTTAATGTCTAGATGTAATTTTCATTACTCGTGATGAGAAACAGTTTAGTTTTTGTTTCATTGAAATCGGTCGACCCCTTCTAGATGAAACTGTATTATCATCCCTCGACACGCCGAACTTTGGGGGTTGATTTCACTCCCTAAAACCGTTTTTCCGCCGATAAAAAGAAATACGTGTCTCTTAGTTTTTCAAGCGCTACAACATAGTTGAGTTTCATCAAAATCGGAGGCGGACACTAAAGTGATGTCCCTTGTGAGTACTTTGAAGATGGCGTTCATATTCTGGATCCATAAAAAGAATTTTCTCAAAATGTATTGAGCATTCATTTAAAATGGATATACTAATATTCTCTGCGCCTGCTCAGCATGTACTGGGATTTATTGAGAATATTGAGTACATATTTCGATTTTTGAGGATGAAATATAGAAAAATATAATAATATACTACCCAAGTCTAACCTCATACTCCTCGCTGATCTTTTTTATCATTTTCGTGAAAAATTCTGATTGTTCCTCAGTGTGTGAGTGAAATATGGGAAAGAAAGGGAAAATAGTGCAAAAAAGTCGTGTACGTCCCTCGTCGTATGATCTTGTTATTTTCCCTAGTGTCAAAACTGATTCGACAGCTCGTGATCCGCTAAGCAAGATTACAGGAGAAGAGCTGAACTATAAAGATAGGTCTTTCTTCCAGGTCGCAGAGTGGTACAATCCTAAAGGTCTCGTGCTGTTGGTAGTGAGACTCCTCTAGGTCCTCCCCCTTATTCCTGTAGGAAGGATATCATTCCAAGAGCTAGGTACGTAGTAAATACCGTAATTACCGTTCGTGACGTGACACGAGATATCTAAATCATGCGAATCGTGTGGGAATACGTGAAATGCGAATAATCGGCACCGATGGCTAACGAGATAAGAAGGGTCCAATATAAATACAATTTTTCAACGTCTAACTTTCTAAAACGAAATATAGGAGAATGTACGACGATCTCTCAAAACATGATGGACCATGTTTGCTTATTTTTTTTGTCTAGTAGGTAAAAGGGTCAAACCGATGCGTCAGTATATGCAGTCAGAGTACATCCAGTACTAAAATAATGTGCCACTTGTAAATATTTGTACATTTATTTATATTGTTCATGATGTGAAATCTAGACGGAGAAAATTTTTCATTAAAAATTACCGTGAATATCACGGCAATCCGGGATATCATGGTTTTTCATGGAATATTACCTATATATATTTGGGAGAATTTCACGAAATATATACTAACAAGGAAGGTACATCAGGTGTTCCCCTCCGATCTCGTTCGTTTTGAAATATGTTATTTTCCATAAAAATCTAAGTGACACGTATTTTTTTTATCTGCAAAAAAAATGATTTCAGGGGGTGAAATCAACCGCCAAAGTTGAGAACCTCGACCGCGGTTCTCGCAGTATCGCATATTTCCAGTCGGGATATTTAAATGGGACTAATCGAAGGATAATCTTCATGAACGTCGCTTAAAGGGTGAACACACCCCTATGCCGGTGCAACCAATTTCTCATTAAAGCGTCGCAATCTTGCCTCAATTTGCATTCCTAATTATTAGAAAGCTCTTTTTATATGTTAATTAAAAAGCCTAATTGTTTCAATAAGATTCGGTTTTATGCTTACCAAATCCACCCCTTCGTTTCCTGACGTCCTTCTGGCGGGATTCCTCGTACGCTCGCGAAGTCTTCAGAACTCTCATATCCTAAGGATTTTGGAGGTGGCTGAAACGGATTTTGGACTTTAAATTTTGAAATTCACAATGCTAGTTACTCTCAAAATATAATTTTTAAATTTTTATGGCAGCTGGTAACTACCCTTAAACGCATTGTATTACGGTTTCATTAGAGAATCCATTTAAGGGTAGTTTCCTCCTGCCATAACAATTGAAAAATTGCACAGCGACCTCCGAAACCCTTAGGATACAAGAATTCTGAAGACCTCGCGAACGCACAAGGAATGCCGCCAGAAGGGCGTCAGGAAACGAAGGGGTGGTTTTGGTAAACATACAACCGAACGTTATTGAAATAATTAAGCTTCGTAATTAACACATAAAAGGAGCTTTCTAATAAGAGGGAAGGCAAATTGAAGCAAGGTAGTACCGCTTTAATGAGAAATTGGCTGCACAAGCCACCCCTTAAACGACGTTTTCTCGAAAAACGTAAAAACATTTATCGCCTACTTTTTTAGTACTTTCAAATGCACCCCCTCACCCCCTAAAACCCCTTTTTCGCAGATAAAAAGAACACGTGTCTCTTCGATTTTTATGTAAAATTACATATTTCAAAATAAACGAAATTCGAGGGTGACACCTGAGATACTTTCCTTGTAGACGCGAGCATGACACGTCAGTTTTTACTGAAGTGTAAGGCAAAAATTTCGAAACTTAAAAATATGTAGTGCAAAGCTATAGCTTTTACCTTGTTGAATTTAAAATGTTATCTAAAACAGCCAATTATCTCGTGCGCTACATTCAATTTTACCGTGGATTGCAGCATTACTTTTCATACCATTGAAGTCAACCAGGAAAAAAATTATGACTTTTTATATGTTTTTGAAATGTATGTTTGGGTTGTTACACATTCAGTACGTATATGCAATGCTAGCCAATATGTTTTTAAGAAATCTTATTAATTTAATAAATCTTTGTTCTATTTATAATTGTTTGTTTTAGTTATTCGTTCACATATGTGGAGACATTTAGAAATAAGCATTCGAAAAGTATAATTCAGATTAATAAATGTAAGTTTATTAAAGAGTCGAAACATGGTTCTATTGTAGAGATCGAATGGAAGAGCTAACATCAGCTGATGCAATGCTCCTAAATAACACTATACGTTTTTCAATGATGCGTAAATGTCAATCAGTTTTTGATTACTTATATCAGTCCGATTTTTAAAATGAAATAACATAAAATTTTTAATTAAATTAAGTAAATTTTACCGTGTGCACTGTAAAAGCAGTTATAGCCAAAGAAAAAATCGTATGTTATAAGTAATGAAATGGTAACGATATCCTGCGATTACTGGTTTCTACGATAAATTTTATTTTGAATTTCATAGGAAAAATTAAGGAAAAAGTCTTTTCTTAATTGGTGCATTTCTGGCTTTTTCTAATTCAACCTTGCTCCGAATATTTGTTACTATCGAAATATCCATTTTTTGAGATCTGTTGCTTGAGCACACGATCAACGCGATAGTTACATTACGTTTTTAGTGTGCTTGATGTTTTGACGGACTATCTCCTTAACGCATTTATACTATAACCCAAGAGCTACAATACTTGTACAAAGCTCAACGAATCTCAACGAAATATAACTGGGAATCTCATTTAAGATGATAATTAAACTCCGACGGGTACGTCTATTTTCGCGCACGGGACTACGGCTACCTTCCAGTCGCCTTTATTCTTTAATAACTGGGGTCCTAATTAACGTAAAGCAACTTTTTGCAAATTAAAGTTTGTGGGATTTTGCGTAAAATGAACTTTGATTCAATTACATCATCATATGAAAAAATTCAATTTTCGCGTTTTTTTTTCGAACTACAATATCTTCTAATTGACAAAAAAAAGGAAAAATTATTTAAAAATAGAAGCGTAGTACTTTAACGACATATTGTTCGTTTTTTGATCTCTTCCGAAAATTATAATTATTTTAAATTATAAAACTGCGAAAACGGGCACTGTCGGCTACATTGCTTCGGAGGGATTTTTAAGAAATAAAATGCATGTTATTTTAAACATTTTGTTAAGAAAAATATTCAAAATGATATTTAATTAGGCACATGAAGTTATTAAAAAAAAATTATTAAAAAACCTATTATTTCATTTCTTTTTCATTTTTACTTATAAGTAACTTAATATTAAGCCTTTAACATTAAATACGGTGGCTAACAAAATTATTCGAACGCTTGTATTTACGATATTTAACATGTGAAATATATATGTTGAACTAAATTGTTAAGAACAAATTTATATACATATTTATTACAAATACATAAAATAAGTGGCTTACGAAAGTATTAGAGCGCTTCCTTATTGTCACATTATTTTGTGTTAAATTTTTTTTATACCACCTTTGCTTCTAATAATTTTTTTGAGACGACGCCCCATACTATAAACTAATGTTTTTGGACAGTACTTTCAATGAAATTCCATACTTCGATAATTTTTTCTTTCAACATCTGCTTTGATGTAACTTTATATTTTTTGTTCGATTTAAGCCCATAAGTTTTCTATCGGATTGATGTCCGGACTTTGCGGTGGAACGTTCAATATTTGTAGTGCACTATATACATAAGAGCCACTCTTTAACGGTTCAAGCTTGGGCTCGTTATCTTGTTGAAACTGGAAATCATTTAGTAATCCTAGTTCACTGGTACAGTCTTTAAAACTATTTCTTAAAATTTTTTAATATTTATATTCCTCGAGAGTAGTATGTTTTTTTTTTAATTTCGCGAATGATAGCATTTTCTTCTCTCTTTGTCAATTTTCTTAGACGACCTGAACGAGCTTCCTTCGCAACAGTTCTGACTATTTTTGCCTTTGTTTTCTATATAATGTACTGTACAATAGAATTAGTCCTATTTAAAAGTTTCGTAATTTCGTTATATGAATTTTCCTCCCTATGTAATTTAAGTATTGCTCTCGTTGACATTTCTGCGTTTCTGGCTATTTCGTGTCCACATCCATTATCATAACGCACAATTTTATACTACTCTTACCAAAACGATGTCTCAAGACCGACCGAATGTCCTATCGTTTATTTTCAGTGCTACTGTTTATTTTCAGGATAAGGATAATAAAAGAGACATTAATGACCTTAGAGCATTATATCACTTTTATAAGCCCCTCATGTTGCGTGTTTGTGATAAATGTATTTTATATAACGCAAGCGTGTTTTACACATTTTTTGCAGGCTTGCGTTCCGCCTCCAAAATAGCCGCTTCTGCGAGGGCTAAAGTAAATTAGTGGCGAGGAGTGATCTACAGTACAAAAAAGAGCACTTTTAAGTCCTAGGATTTGAAAGTGGCCGAAATCATACTCCGCGTATGCGCATTCGCAGACAAATCTTAGACTACTCGATCTTTAGTCATCTAATCTCAATTTCGTTTCAAAACATTCGCGTGTGTTCAGTGCTCCATAACCATTGAAAAATATAACTGTGTCAAACATTTTCTATACAGCAAATCTAAGAAAGTAAGTGTAATGGAGAAGAATAATAATGACGAAATAATGTTATTTACATCGCCCGAACTGCGCGAAGCAGCCAAAAATGCCGCTGTTGATTTTTTGCCATCAAAATCAAATGTACAATGTGAATCTGCATACAATACATTTGTATATTGGAAGTAAAAATTTTAAAAAAGTTATCCTTTGAAACAGGTTTGCCGGCGCATTTCGACAAACTAAGAAAGAAATATAAACCGTTCACTCTGTAGTCGATCTATTCTATGCTCGAAAAGAGAATAAATATCAAAGATAAAATTAATATCAGCACATATCCACTTCAGACAGCGTTTTTAAAATAACAATCAACTGGGTTTCATACTAAAAAATCGAACGGGTTGTCTTCGGAGGAAGTCCAAAATTTTTAGACTGAGGCTTCGGATAGTGAGTATCTAGCAAACAAGGTAAATATCATTTAATACATACATAAACTATTATACAGAATTCTATACACTAGATAAGAGATAAAATATATATATAATGTATACTATATTTTTACAAATATATACAATATTCAACATTTTTTTATATAAATAAATATAATATGTTATTTACAGGTCTTTCCAATTTTTGGAATTTGTGGAGTAGGTCAAAACAATGAATTGGTCAGTATCAAACTTCAGGACATAATCAAACAGGGTAATTTGGTATTGATTAATGTTTCAAACACGGAAACGAAGAAACCTCGAACTTTTGTCATCAGCCAGGAATTCACTGGTGTAGTAAGAAAATATGAAGTCCTAAACGCCCTGCAACAACGATAAGCGACAGATGTTTTTCTAAATCATCAAAAATGAAAATGTATTCCACAGGTTATGGGAATACATACATAAATTCTCAAATATGCCAAAGCAAATAGCGCGTTTTTTAAATTTAAATAATTCTGAGACCTACACAGGACATGTCTTTTGTCGAACCTGTGCAACATTGCTCGCAGATTTTGAAGCTAATATAACAACTTTAACCCTCGGACCTTTTAAACTGGGTCGAAAATCACCCAAGATTCTTATTTCCCTGATAATCTTCTAAAATACAAAAGCTAGGCTTCTCAATTTTTTAATGGGTATTGTAAAGGACTGTACAAGGTCAGGTAAGAAATTTTCTTTGAGACAGGGCTATCGCCTCCCTTTCTACCAAACGACGGGTTCGGCCTTTCAGAGGGGTTTTTGTCCGCGCCTGCCAATGTTATTACGCCAGGCAGACCCTTCGTTAAGTGCAATACATTTTTCCGTTACTGGTTACTGGAATATGAGCTAGCAACGGAACAAAACGAAGAATGAAAATTATATTCTCTTTGCATTAAATGAAATACAAAACCATAAGTGTTTCATTTAATGCAATAAAATACTATAAAGCTTAACAATGAACATTTTATTAAATACAATTCATAATATACGATTAAAAGAATTTAAATATTGTATTTACTGCTTGGATCAAAATTGACCCATTTTGGTATTTGCCTTTAAATAAAAAGGTTTTCTTCCTCCGAAGGTTAAAACGTCACGGAGATTGGAAGTCCAGCAATGTTGTAGAGGGATACATAAAAGAGTCCATTCAAAACAAAACAAAATTTGCAACCATTTATCGACCTCAATAAATATGCCTTCAATTGAATCACATGAGAAATCTGATACTAACAGCCCACCGTTAAAGCACCAAACGATAAATGATGTAACAAATACAGATATATAAGGCTCAAAGAGCACAATAACTTCGCTAAATAGTGAAGGAATGATATTTCACAATTGTACTGTCGTAATACATAATTATAAACATAGTAAAATAAATTTATATCTTTTGAGAAAAATACATTTTTTATATTCATTCCAAAACTTTTGTTGCATGGTAGTCGGGGGGCTGCGCCCCCTGACCCACCTGCGGATGCTTCGCCCTGAACCCATTCCTCACCTTCACTTCCCCACATTTTCTTTATTATTTTATTATTTACTTTTTTATGTTGTGTCGTGAAAAAAATTGTAATCCATACTTTTGTTGCATAAAGTATCCTGCGCACCACGAAGGCAAAGTTTTTTACGCCTAACGTATTTGCAATATTTGTCTTCGGCCCGCGCACGCGTTTGCCTACGACTTATATTGCAAATTTACGCTCGGCATTAAAAGACTGAGTTTGTGCCCTCGATACACAATGTACTAATTAAATGACGCATATGTCATTGAATTATTTTTTTATTTAACTCATATAATTTTGAATTTTCTCCCTTCCTATAGATATATAGTTTTAAACAATTCAGTTTAACATATATATGTATATTTCACATGTTAAAAATGTCAAATACAAGCGTTCAAATAATTACGTTAAATACTACATGTTTTTTGTGCACTTACCACATTATTGTTGTATCAATGCACATTTATTCGAAATATTTATTTCATGGAATTTCGGCTATGCCGCTAAAGGTACATCTGGATACTCGATATGCCCAAAATAATAAAACACCGCAAAAGCCACTGAATAACTGACGCTGCCGGCTATCCCATCCCTTTTTTGAAGGATTCAAACAGAACTATGATGGATGGGGGAAATTGATTTTAGCAATTGGTTTCCCCTGAACCTTATAATGTCCAAAATTTGGGTCGGGACTCGATGCCGGGGCTATACCCGGCAGCGGTTAATACGTCGCCATGGACGTTTTCTTCATATAATAGAGATGGGTGGAAGTCGTAACTAACCCACTCCTTGGCGAAAGGAGGAGAGTTTCCTTGGCGAAAGGAACTTATTTTGCTTGCTGTCATATTTTTTTAGTTACAAAATTTCTATCCTTTCCGCAGCCGTTCTGGACTCAAAGTGTAGATCGATACAGGAAGCATCTTTAAAATAGCCTAAAGCAATGAATTTATATCGTCAATGTCCAAGACGAAGACGCGCATTGTTACTAAGAAACAGGGTGCATATACTGATCAAATAAATTACAATACAAAATAAATAAATTTCTTAAGACCGGCGATAGATTACTTTTGGCAGCATTTGATACTAGTTGTTCTATAATTGTCTCAGGCCCTTCGTTAAATCAGCTTCGTAATTTCGGTAACCAACCTTATGCGGTTAATGTATATCTTATAGCCTCTTATTCCTTAGTAATGACGTATCGACCCAAAACATAAGTTACAAGTATTCACAGTCTCGCGAATGTGCGAACTCTGCTTTGTGAACTCATGAGAATGAAATCCATCTCTTTCCTGGTGTACGGACGCTTTGTTGATATTTCCATTCACGTCCTCGAACAGACACAGAAACCCTTCATCCTTTAGTCGCGGCTTCGTGAAAATGAATTGTGTCTGCGAATTTCGTCGGATGCTCTGTACTTGTCGCCGAATGGCATATGTATATATATAGATACTATCTACGTCAAGAATGTTTAGATCTTCAAGTAAAGTCATAGAGAAACGCGAGAGTTTCATGCTTTAATCGTCGTATTGTCGTCCACCAGCCAAAAACACTTAACCTGCCTTGCTGCCTCACTTACGCGACTAGCACAGATTGCTTACATACACAAGTTCGAAAGGAATGACGGGGGGGAAAAAGGGATAGGAGAAAATAAAAGAAAAAATAGAAGTCGTTCGTCGTAATAAACCGAGGCATGTAATCCTCAAGCATAGAGTGCAATGACGAAATTGGGCTCTGGGCCCCGTGTTTGTGTTCTCAGGCCGTGAGCGCGCCACACAAATGGGATGTTTTCACGTACCTGACGCCAACCTTCTGCGACCACTGCGGCTCGATGCTTCACGGCATCGCGCATCAGGGACTCAAGTGTTCAGGTAGTTAAACAAAACAAAACAAAGAAAAGTTTGGTCCGCCGATGTAGCAAAGTTCGCTTTTTCGACTCTAGTACCGAATAATGCTCTCTCGTCATCTTTCAAATTTCATTCAGGAAGCTTCTGGTTCCCTGGTTTGAGACCCTTTCAAAATATATTCTATACGCATACCATCATTATTTCGAATATAAGAAAAGAAAATAAAGTAACGATAGAGCTAGGACCCAAGCACATGATAGATCATAGTCTGACTTTAATATTTGCGTTTCCGTTCATCTTTCTTATTCACGATCCTCTTTCTATTCGTTCGGACCTAGCCACTATAGTTAATCCTTAGATTATACGGTAACCACGATAGAATTTTATTCCACATGGAGACGTACTACCCATCAATTCGCTAATAATTTTTTCGCGACTATTACGTAATAATCGTAAGCGTGTTTACGCCCATCACGTTTATCGTATATTTTCTTATTTCGTTTTCCAAATAAGAGGCGCTTCAACGGGTACCTAACCTGACCTAATGATCTAATGCACACGATAGCACAACTAAAGAGCACAGCTCGTAGCTATTACATTTCCACTCCTATGTCGATATATATATGTATACGGTTATCTGTACATCGACGAGTCACGAGGAAAAATAAATTGGGGGATGGTATGCCAAAAATATTGTAGAATTCACAGATTGATGAAAATTAATTATTTCGCATCAGCGCGCTCTCTAAAAGTCTGTACAGATTTGTAATTTTTTTTTATAAAATTTTGTATTTCAATACGTATGATTATATATAACGTTATACGTTTTCAATTAACGTTACATAATCTCTCGACTTAATTCTGTGTGTACTATTCATTATCGACTATTATTCACTATTCATCTCTCGCTCTATTGGCCTAATACCCCTCCTCTGTTACTTATCATGTTGTTATCAAAGTTTTTTTTTTTGAGAATAATGTTCACCTTCGTTGTCGAGGATTTCTCGTACTCTTTTTTCTGTAGATCCCTGTCGATTTCGAATCCTCGGTATTTTCAGCAACTCCTAAATAGTCTTTCATCGTGCATGTGTCTCTCTTTACTTAGGTAGATTCGATATCCATTTACATATACTATGTATATACTATATATTTATATTATATTTATTGTAATCGTATATATATGCCAATATTATATATATCTACTATGCCTAAACTGATACGATAGTATTACTGTTACCTATCATTATTTCTTCAACGAATCTGTGCCAATTTCGTTTTTCAATCTATCATTATGAGCGCATTTAAACTTTTCATATCTGTGTCGTCGACGAGAAACGTCACGGCTGTCTTTGTCACCGTCCTCGACCTCGTAGATCTACTAAACGTAGCACACGTGACGTTTCTCAGTCGTATAGTGGCTTTTACATGCTCATGAGAAAATAATATAGTTCGGCAATAAAGGAATAATAGATGGCTCATACTGAACGTGGATTCGTGTATTGCAAGACGTTAAAAGAAATCGTCAAGAACATTATTTTTTGTTTTAATTTGATGATATAGCATGCGACATGAACGTGCACAAGCGATGCGAGGAAAGCGTGCCAAATTTATGTGGATGCGATCACACGGAACGTCGCGGTCGAATACAACTGCATATTACCTGCTCCGGAAACAAGCTCACCGTCGAAGGTAAATTTTCAGTTCTTCGATTATTCTCATTCCCGTTTACACATTGCACATTCGTTATTTGTTCGTTTGATTCCATTACTAAACTTTCACTACGAGCATATGCATACTGCTGCATACACAGTAAGGTAGAAAACAGAGTGCTCAATCTTTTGAGAATTAATCATTTTTACGCTCGCAGTAAAGCAGGGTCGAAACCTCATACCCATGGATCCCAATGGACTTTCGGATCCATACGTAAAGCTAAAATTAATTCCGGACTCGGATAATGTCAAGAAGAAAACAAAAACTATCAAGTCTTCACTCAATCCTGAATGGAACGAGACAATCACTTTGTGAGTAATACGATTGCAAAATGTGTTTCCATTACCTAATGTCTGCGACTTGTAGCGAGCTGAAAGCCGAAGATAAGGATAGGCGACTTTTGATCGAAGTTTGGGATTGGGACCGAACGTCTCGGAACGATTTTATGGGTTCTTTATCGTTTGGTATATCTGAACTAATAAAGGCTCCCGCCAGCGGGTGGTTCAAGCTTCTGACCCAAGAAGAGGGCGAGTTTTATAATGTTCCTGTTCCCGAAGAGGGTGTGGATCTTGCTGAACTCAAGACTAAGATGCGAGTGGGTACCCTAATTTTTTGTCGTTTCGTGAGAATATAATAATACTATAGTTATTGTATAACTATAGCTAATAGAGAATCATCGTATCGTTGTATTACTTTTGTAGAAGACGTCAGTGACAAAGAAGACCTCCATGACCCAAGATAAAGACGTACCACATAATATGGGAAAAAGCGATGTAATTCGCGCCACAGACTTCAACTTCCTGATGGTCCTGGGTAAAGGCAGCTTCGGCAAGGTGCACATTCCCATGGCCAGAACCCACGAAGTGTCGCATCGTGCTTCGAAGGAATGAGTTTTATAAAATCTTAATTTTTTTTTAGGTGATGTTGGCTGAACGGAAGGGCACGGATGAACTGTACGCCATAAAGATTTTAAAAAAAGATATCATCATTCAGGATGACGATGTTGAATGTACAATGGTCGAGAAAAGAGTATTAGCTCTCTCGAGTAAACCACCGTTTCTCGTTCAGCTGCACTCCTGCTTCCAAACAATGGTTAAAATTTTAATCTTAATTCGTCATAGACCGTCTACAAGTACATAAAAATGATTATTATTGCAGGATCGTCTGTATTTTGTAATGGAATATGTTAACGGTGGCGATCTAATGTTTCAAATACAACAATGTGG
>JARPRH010000587.1:35991-47465 GCA_031763665.1 Calameuta haemorrhoidalis
ATATAAATTATATATAATATTTTATATATATAAACGGGCATATATAATCTGTATATAAATTATATATAAAATATAAATATTTAATGAAAGGAAGAAATCAAAACGTTTATTGGATACAGAATTATTTTATTATGCACTATAATTTAATGAAGCGACCCAGATACCAAAACGTGTCTGGGTAAAACAGTTGACTTACTTTCTACACAAAGGTATCCTGAGAATATGCTTTAAATTTCCTGTTAAGTAGAAATAAGGAAAATAATGCGAGCAAATATGCAGCAAAAGCTCGGCAATAATTGCAGCAAGGAAAGTAGCAACTTTTTCGCTGTTTTTCTTGAAAATGTATGTTGCAAAAATGCTAGAAAAAGTTATTATATGAGGAAAATAATATTTTTTTCATTAAATTGTAGGTAAACAATTATCTTTTAAAATTCACGCGACCCGAAGAAGAAATAAATAAAATATTCGTGAACTTCTATTATTGGAATCATAATCAGAACGTATCTAGTTAATATAATTGAAATTATAACTTTTGGATAAATAATAATTATTAAAAGAATCTACTAACAAAATAACGCTTCAATGCTATTGAGACTGTTCTTACTAAGAAACTACGATATTTTCTTCGGTGGTTAAGGATGTACCTACAGATTAATCAGATAATTAAATTGAGATAACGAAATGATATACAAAATAAGATAGTGAGATGTCACATTATTAGATACTCTATAAGATGGAATTACTATTACTACTATAGGAAGAAAAATTTCTTAAAATTGTATCATGTACGAAATTTTATTCAGATTCAGACAGATTTTTGAAAAGCTTGAAATTATTAATATCGTTATTTTGTTTTTCGTAAACCGATAGAGATTTCAGCTACAAAAGTATTATACTTTCTGTTTTGTATAGCTTGAGAACCAAAGAGCCCCATGCATTTACTAATTGTAAGACATTTTGTTCATTTATTTATTCGGTAAGTAGACTTGAAATTTCATATAAATATTCATCACATGTACAGCAATAATTATATTGTAACGTCCAAATAACGATTGCATACTATCGATAAAGTAGGAAATGAAAAACCGATTCATTCTACTTTATCGATTTTTAAGTGGCCTGCTTAGGGGTCAACGCGTAGGGTCGCCCTCTTCCAGAATATTACCCGGGATCGACCTGTTACTTGCGCCTTAAGGTAGTCGTCGTGCAACAGTCATGTTAAAAAATTTATTCAAGAAAAGAACAGAAATATTCAATATCCATGATAATACTGCAATAAAATATCCTTTGAAAAATACATTAAGGGTTATTAATTAACGTGGATAGCGATAAAGTAAGTTCGAAATGGATATACTTTTGAAAGTGTACAGTTCACTTTTCTCACACACATTGAAATATCCGTTTCATCTATACGGAGGACATACAAACGGTCACGATAATGGCAACGTCGCATGTGATGCTAAACCACGAGTTACCAAAGACAAAAAGTTTATTAAGAAAATTGTTTCCTTCTTTGAATCATATGAGTGATTCATGAATTTTATTATTGTTAATATTTGTAATATATTTATACATTTGTTACTTTCTGTATCTTCTTTGCGTTGTCTTTTTGTTCATTTTGAGATTTTATAACAGGTTTTTATTTAAAATAATAAACAATGAATATAAGAAAACCATTGGGAATGATTTTACAATCCAAATATAACAAGATTCTGCATTTCTTTTTTCAGTTTAACACGATTTACTTCAGGCACATGGCTTTGGTAGATCGCACTGTCGTTACGTCATTCGCCGCAGTTTGCTCGTGCAACGAAATTTTGACGTATTTTTCGTTTTAACTATTAATATCTTAGAAACGAAACGGTAAACAATTTTGAAATTTTTTATTTTATCTCTTTATATCAAATCATGATATATTTTTTTTATCAACATCTCACGACTGGTTTAGATGGAAAAAAAATGATATGTGTTTACCGTATACTTACTATGTATATAGGGAATCCACATAAAACTGTAAATTTTGACATTATTTTCCCATATTTGTGAACGGTCTATACACATCAAATTAGGCTCATTTTAAATGTATTAGTTCAAAGAATTAAGCATACAAGTTTTGAAAAAATCTGACGAAAATTATTTTACTGGACACTACCTTAAGACGTTAAGAATCATGTAACTTGTAGATAAAGGTCGAGCAGTTACCGACGGCTGATGCGAACTCAAGAGCTACAAGCTTCATTGCTGGTTTCTTCACCTTCGGTTAAGGTTTATCTAACGGATGCTATCATCTATACTAAGAGATATCTTCCGTGTAAAATTATCGGAAATTTATCCGAAGGTGAAGAAACCGGCCATTATGGCTATTTGGACCCGTATGAAGGATAATGTTTTACTTTTAGGTTCAAAAAAAAAGATTGATTAAAGTGTTCAATGAGAACAGATTTTACACCATCTTAATTCCTAAACCTGTTAAGAAATCCTAGACCGACTAGAGTGGTGGAGTGAACATCTACAAGAACTGTATTTTACGTTGGTTAAGTTTTATTTATACAACGAGAATTTCATTTTTGTTCAGTAGAGGGAGCGGGTAGCGATAAATGTAAACGCGACATACATTGGAAAGCCACGATCTTAATAACAATTCTGGCCACGAAAGCCTCAAAACTAAAACACATACTTTCACAAAATTTATTTATTTTTCCGCAACATATACGAGGTATATGTCACATATCTTGTCGCATATACATTGAATTTCTTTTCATTCGGAAAAGAGCATCGAAAACGGAGATTAAATTCGTTCGGCACAGCCGAATTTTCACGATGATGATGATTTTACAGCTTTCTAGGTACAGGCGGTGACTCCGTGCCCAATACAGGATGCATAAGCCATGAAGTGAGGAATGTTGTGTTGCTCGAGAGTGCCGGAGAATAGATGGGACCAAGGTCCACTTGCAAAAATAGCCACATCATCCCCGCCGTGCGTTTCCGATTCAAGTGGAACCGTAGAAGGGTATCGATAATACATATTGTCTGCGAATTAAACGAATGCAGATTACAGAAATTCATTAAGGCCATATCCTACTATGGCATTACATTGTTACAGTGCCGATATACATATAATGAAGAGTAACCAAAACAAAACTTACTCATGTCATCGTCGGAGACGTCGTAGCGCGTACCATTATATGTTGGTTTTTTATATCCCAGACCATTAGCGTAATTGAGAGTAGTATACGGTAGCAAGTCCATACCACTGTTCGCAGCAATACCGAATATATCGTTGCCACGTGCGGGATATCCGGCAATGGACATGGTATGTGCGTGATCCGATGTTACTACTATCAATGTATCATCCTCGGAAGTAAGCTCACGAGCCATTTGAACGGCTTTAGCCATTTCTACAGTTTCATCAAGAGCAAGATGCGCCCAGGTATCGTGATGGGCGTGATCGATACGTCCACCCTCGACAAAGAGGAAGTAACCCTTATTATTCTTGCGAAGCATCTTAATGGCAGCTTCCGTCATTTCCGATAGTGTTGGCTCTGTGGAAGCTGGTCCTTCCATATGATAAGTGCAGTGGCTTGCCTCAAATAATCCCAACAAGTAATCATACTTTTCAGGATTATCAATCACCCGCTGCAAAGACTTTCTATTCCAGACGTATCTATAACTTTTACCGCGATCAGCCTTTTCCTGTTTCCACAACTCGATTAGGTCGACGCCGTCTACTCTTTTGCCCCAAGTACCTTCGTCGTCTATCGTATCTTTCGGAAGGAATTCCCGTCGTCCTCCTCCGAGTATTACGTTGAAGTCTTTGCCTGGATACTTCGTAATCAGTTGGGTCGCAATGTCCTTACATACAGTGGAATTATAGCCTGCCTTTATGACATCCTTATCACTTTCCCAGTTCCTGTCAGCTATGTTAGCGTAGGTTCCTCCAGGTGACGCGTGGGTCACTCTAGTAGTAGTAACAATACCTGCAGACTTGCCAACATCTTGAGCCCAAGCAGCTATCGAACTGACGTGGTTTCTCTCGTCTAGTTGACCTTCGCAGACCGAGCGCATCACCTTCGCGTTTACACCCATAGTACCTTCGTTAGCTTTGATGCCGCACAAATAGGCAGTAGCGGTACATGCTGAGTCGGGCACCTGGCGATCGACGCAGTACGTCTAAAAAGCAAATAGCATTCTTATTGTTGTTCGACCCTTGTGCGATACGATGGATCTTTAAGAATATTGAAATCTATTTTTACTGGCACTTGATCTGTAACATACTTTCGAAAAGCCAGTGTGCGGAAAATTTTCCCAATAAAGTTTACTCTCTTCGCCAGTGTTTCCTCGTAGTTGTCCCAAGTAAGTACGCGCTGCCATTAACGTGGGAATCGACATGCCATCTCCGAGAAACATGATTATATTTTTGGCCACGTTTTTATTTTGGGATATTTTTAGTTGCTTCTTCAAAGCTTCCTGCGCATTTTGCTTCCAGTAAGAAGTTTCTGTAAATTTATATCAAACAAATTAATTATGAGTTTGTCACACCGTAGCAAGCTAATCGACAAAGACGCTAATGAGAACGCATTTTTTTATCACGTTTATTAAAAATATTTAACTATCGCGAACGAAATTCATTAAAAGTATGTTATCATTGACAGATGTGATTGTGACTGATGTAGCTTGGCGTGAAATCGATTTATTGTCTCACAATAATCTTCAGCGTGGCTTTCGGGAAACTTAAGGACAGACAGGTCGCGGTCAGTACTCAGCCGTTTATACGCGCGCTTCCCCCACTGGGGGATGATCTTCCTTCGTTCATATGCATTATTCCTTTCAAAAACTTTATGCAGCGACCTCTTATTTTCTGGTGGGACCAAACTCACCGATTTCACCTGTAAACCTAACGGCCGCGCGATGACCTTCATGAATTTCAGAAGACGAGTCTCCCACTGAGGTCTTTAGCGGCTTCAAGGCCAACCTAAGCCAGAGGTGGCGCGCTCGCTGGGTTACGCCATCATGAGCCGATCCACAACTTACCGCACGAACGAAGAAATTTCAAAGGGCCCACGCAACCAATGGTCTCTCGTCGCCCTCGAGCCACTCTGTATAATGCTTATGCATACAATTTTATCCGCTATATCAAATCTCTAATAAACCCATTTACTAAACATAAATGTAAATGGTAACAACTGAATCACAATTTTTTTTTACATAAATGAAACTTTTTTTTCTATCCGTTACTTAAAATGATATCTGCGGCTTATTAGTCATCGTAAGCTGAATATAGTAGCATTATATCAGAGAATTACAGGAAGCGGATGAACATGTTTGTACGATTATATGTTATCCGGCAAACGACGTGAAACTGCGTTGCAGTTGACGCATATGAATTCGAGCAATGCCAGATAAAAGCAGTCGAACGTTGAAAGTGAGTAACATCAAGATTTTTTGCAAAAGCACTGAAAATACATACAGGGTGGACCACTAACTTTGTCCACCTGGAATATCTCTGTTGTGTAATAATTTGAAAAAATTTTTCAGTGGTGGTGCGCGCGCACACAGCAGCCAAGCTCACGGACCCAGCAGCAGTGGGGCGAGCGCTCACTGAACTACTCACGAACAGGCGTCTCGTCAAAGCGTGCATCTGATTGGCTCATCGAAATCGTTAATAGCTTGATAATTAGGCGTTGGATCAAAAAATGGAAAAGGAATTTTCGATTCGTTATTTACTCCACTTTCACCCCCTAACGCTCCAGTGTTGTGGGACACCTTGTATAAAAGGAACAAGAAAGTCGAAAGGATAAGAAACAAGACATGACAGTAAAATACTAAAAGAGAAGGAGCACGAGGAATAAGATTGAGCAGGAAAGCAAAAATGAAAAAAAAAGATTCAAAGATAAGAGAAAGTCATGGAGAAACGGAACGAATGAGATACAAGGAGATCATAAGGGAAAAGGAAAACAGGCAATTTTCGAAGGAGTGCTAGGCAGAACAAGGCAAGCACAAAATCGAAAAGTGGACAAAATAACGTCAGTAAGTTAACGAGAGAGAACAAGCGAAAAGAACAAGCGATCGAGTGAAAAAGCATGTCTAGGATAAAAATCTGGCCTCCTATCATAAGCCAGATTTTTTGCCTAAAATTTCCCATACTCGAACCGAGACTTTAGGCATACAACAATTTTTACACGGGTTATTTCGATATGTCCAGATGATAATTAATTGACTAATTGAACGATCAATAATGTAGCAATTTTAAGGAACAGCCACTGATACAGCTTCCAATAGCATTTCAATTACTTTTCTTTGAAAAGCATCTAAGTTACGTTCGTACCTATTTATATTTGTACGTTTCTAAATTTTTAATTCTCTGCTCAAATCATATTATCAAGTAATAAATTTTTTTATCAAAGTTAATGAGAATCTGATTCA
The DNA here is from genome assembly GCA_031763665.1 of Calameuta haemorrhoidalis. Taxonomy (NCBI): domain Eukaryota; kingdom Metazoa; phylum Arthropoda; class Insecta; order Hymenoptera; family Cephidae; genus Calameuta; species Calameuta haemorrhoidalis. Next base: position 42,415 of record JARPRH010000587.1, read on the forward strand.
TTGTCGATAATATATATCTATAAGATTTAATACGAAAATTCCGATGAACAAATCTGATTTCTTCCGGCTATTTGAAATCAGTTTTAATCGATTAATGTTAAGCTAGGTGGACCAAATGTATGGAAATAAAACAGTCAAAATTCCATTTTCAATTAGTTTATCACGTCATGATGTTCAATTCCGATACTCCAATAAAGCTTTCAAATTCGAATAAAGCTTTTAAATTGGATTATATTTTTAAAGAAATTTTACAAAACATATTATTGCGACAATTGTATATAACAAATATTGACGATTAGAATATTCCTAACCGGAACAAGATTCACAAATTGAACCGTTGACTGGCGGATAGAGTCACATTCCTCACTTCTAGCACTCCTACGATTATGGGTTCAAATCCGACTACCGACATCGTAAATAGAGTAACTGCCTATCACCAATGTTATACAAAATCGTTATAAGCATCTTACAAATGCTGATTTTGATATCGTATTGACATTACACTTTATAAAATTAACATTACCTGCATATTAGTAATGTTATATAATCAGTATTATAAATATGTTATGTAAATGTTAGTCTTGTTATATAACTATACCCCAAAGCAACGTATGACAGTTGAACTTCCTGAATATAACAAAGTATACGTTATACATATGTAACTAATTCTAATCACTATCTATGTTTAGCGCTCTTTTTTTTTAATATCAGAAATTTTTTCGTCAGGGTTAAATTTAATGATCTCACAAAGTATCAGACTTTAAGAGGTCTTCTGAGATATTAATCTTACGGCGATCGATAGAAATATTGATAGGTGACACGATAATGAGGAATCAATATATCTTCGCAAACTATTAAGCACGGACCCATAAACTATGCAAAATCTTGCAATTTAGTTTCGAAATATTTGTAGATTTTGAGAGTGAATACAATACTATCAATGTACTTAATGCCTTATGAAGAAACTTTAACAAGTCAATAATATATTTTTCTCCACGCTCATTTTCTCACTATATAATTTGAGAGGACTTTACTAAAACGTTATGAGAATTTATTCTGTCTTTATGCTTGACCAATGGTGCAGAAGAAGTTATGCAATAATTCCTTGGATTTTATTTATCTGTAGCCTTCCTTTGTCTCTAATTGTTGCATACAATAATTATCAGTTATCATTCAAATAACCAGTCCCCGAGGCTGTTACAAAGTTTCACTGACACTACTGACGGTATCACAAAATGATACCAAGTCCAGCAATTCTAGAAATAATATTCAACTAACTCACAAGGACAGATATATAAATGGAATAATTTGCTCTGAGTTGGAACCAATAGCTGACTTGCGTCTTATATGTTAATTGCATGTTATATTATATGCTATTTTCTGTTTCATAATTTTTATATTCATATTATATACAGGTGCTTGCTGATATGTGTTCTTTGTGTCGGACAAACTCGTGACGTCTACCAGTATGATATAATTGGAGATTCAACAGCAGATTAATTTAGATATTTAATCTACTACACAAATGAACATAATACTTAATATCGACATTTTCTCACCTGTCTCATGGGCCAAATTATTGAATGAAGATGCTCGTGTCGGGACAGATGGTTTTGAAATTTTATGCATTCGCATATCGGCTATGTCATCTAAAACAAAAGTCGTAACGTTTCTGTGGCAAAAATCTTTGTAATTTAATGTACTATTGGTTGAGACGCTGGTCTACAGATTATTTTTTAGTAAAATAATAAATTCATAATCGATCAGATAATTATACGCAATTGATTAACAATGTGATGTGACAGCGACATGGGTACATAAACGTCTCGAATTTTTTGATAATTCCTTCCATTATTATGTTGTGGCAGTAACAATTACGATCGATTATCAATTAATAAACTTCGTGATGCATCAGGTAGCGGACAGATAGTTTATTCATTAATTCGTAAAAAGCATTACTATGAGCAATCAGCTTTTTCGAAAGATAAATCAATGGTAACCAGTGTTAAATAAATAGAAGTATATTCATTAGCTATACAAAAGTTCATTACAACTGATAATCAAAATACTCGATAGAATTTCTATTATTCTATTTGATTAGTTCTATTATTTGAACTTATAGCATCCGGGCACTTGTTTCGTTTTGTCTATTATGCTTTTAGAGTACCTTGCAAAGTTTTGGCGATGGCTGCTTCACTTGGAAAAGCGTTTACATGTTGAAGAAGAGCAAAGAAAAGAAGTGGAAATAAAATTGAGAAATCCGTCATGGTGGATTAAGATGAGAGACGAACTTCGTATCGCGATCCTACGGCACGGCGGGACACGACTGAAGCAATAGCATTCACAGATAGATTGCTAAAGAGAAGCACTTGGCTGTCTCTTTCGCAGATTGACGTTAATCCCTTGTTAAGAATCGAATCCTTAAGTTATCTCGACCATATCAAGAAGTTCTATACAATGATTTCATTAGTATACCACTAAGTGAAGAATATGTTGCAATTAATCAAAGAGACGACATATCAAGTAATAATTACGTAAAGCGATAAAACTATGATTGTAATTAGGATAGATCAAGATGGTATGCCAGCATACGAATATAAATCATTTTATTGCCCTTACGGCTGAACAATAGAAAAAAAAAAAGAGAAGAAAAAGGAATAAACTTCTATATGACTTTGGGCTATTCGGCACTAACCTTCCATACATTTGATCGAAGTATAGGATATCAGAGTGTGCCCCATGTATGTACAGATCTGTTAATTAATTACTAAAAAGAATTAAAAAAAATAAATGATGAATCGTAAGAAGTAATGGAAATCACAGAGCTTCGTATGTACAGAAGAAAAGAACTACCGAAATATAGTCGATCCACGACACAAATGTGAAATATAAAAAAAACATTTACATTGAAACGTACAAGATCTTGATCGTCGAAGAAACATTATTGTCGTGAATGGACTGTACGTGGCCCGTATTTGAAAATTTGATTAAAGTCACATTCAGGAAAAAAAGGCTACGTCTTACAAGTTGTCTAATTCATAGTATAATAACATCCTAAATTCGATGATATTTACATTACTTTGTGCCATATTGCGGAATTTCACGTGTTCCAGAGTAGATCGTAATCCTATGCGCTACTTAATATCAGTAATGTGATAAAATTATATATAGTTAGAGAGACAGATAAGGCAGATACGGGAAGAGAAAGATATGGTAGATATGGTTTTGAGAAACCTAACTTAAATCTAACTATCATAAACGCACTGTCGAGTTAACACTGGGATGTAGATGCTATGCCGCGAGCCTGCTCATCGGCCGAAATACTGCACGGTGCTCTGAAACATTTTTTAAGAACACAAGTAAATTTCTCATTATCGCGATGTATCATAAATCTTTGCGTCACGTGATTGTTCGTCAAGTCGTCAAGGCGATATTGTAATCGATTCCCTCTCGAAAGCGCTCTTATCTTATTCTACGCTTCGATCTTTATAAGGATAAACATTGTACTTTTTCTTGTAAAACAGACAAGGTGGCAAGATACGGTACTGGCAAAAAAGTTGGACAAGGGCAAAAAACAATATCAATAAAAACAAATAAATACGAAAGTAAAAGTAAAACGGTACTTAAATTCCTCAAGCTATAAGATCTGCACGTTATCTTGCGGATTGTCTTACGTGTCTGAGAGAGAAGGACATAGGCACGGTAATGCAGTCAAGCGAGAGAGCAATTGTGAAATGTAAAAGATTTACTTGGGTGCAATATAAATGTTATTGTTAAAATAATATAAAGTTTAATTGGTATACGTATATACGTGTTTTCGAACTCACCGGTTATGCGTATTGACATGAAGTGGTGACTAGTAAACTTTTCACGAAGCACTCCGTTCCGTTCCGTTGTGCTTTCATGAACGCGGCTACGTACATCACTAGGTACGAATAGGCCGAATAGGCATTTTGCATACACGCGTGTCCACTGGACGAGAGTTCGCCGCGGCACGAGTCAAGAGTCTGCTGCGCTCCAGATGCCTGAGAGTGCTTGATGCCGCGGCGAACAAGAATCAGCTAGCGAAGTCGTCGACGAAATCCGGCATCGTCCGTCGCGTCCCAGACGGTACGACATCGCGTCGATTTACGCCAGTGCGGCAATTCTATCCCAAGCCGTTTACATTCGTGAGCATATGCCATGAAGGACTCGCAATAGCAGTTTTTTGTTGGGCACTCGCACATATCTTGCAAGCAAGCCTTGTAGTACATTGTAGGATTGACTTTCTTATGGCAAGGATCGAAGATGTGGGTTCTCAATCGATTGCAAAGTCTGAAATTACATTAGATTCTTTAAATGTCAATACGAGCATTATTGAAAATATAAGAAAAGTACCTGTGATCTTTACGGCCCCGACAGCGCCTACTCGAAACGTCTCCGTTCGGCTGCCGGATTCGAGCGCAACGCTTTTTACCACCGACCGCCCAAGACTGTCCAAATCGCTGGGAATCCTGCAAGAGTCGACCTCGTCGCGTAGTAAAATCGTCCTTCGGGAGTGAATTAAAGTTTCCACAAAGACCGCAGAGTCGGCCTCTGTACGAGGTGGGTGCTGACACCTCCAGGAAGCTTATACCGTCCCAGAGTATCTTTATTCCGATCTGGGTACTTACGAGGACACTGTCCACTGTTCGATTGATATCTAATCTATGCGGCACCCTGTACGGTATTTCTACTTTCTTTCCATTCACTTTAACTCGCATCTTTTGGCCCAAGTTTACTTTCAATTCTCCTACCTGATCAAACGAATTCTTTTGATAATACCTGTCGTACGAGTAACTTCCTTATTAACGAACTAACTAATTAGTACATTTAATTTTAACCTTTATAGCAATAGTCTTCGTCCAAGCAGATGCTTTGGTTGATCTTGCGTCATTCGTAACGCGAATGCTAAAGGTGTGTCCCACGCAGTCACTGGCCAATTGATACTTGCATGGACCTTTGAAACTAAAAAATTTCCCATCGAAGGTGCGATAGTGTGGATCCCCAAATACTGTGCAGACACCATCACC
>JARPRH010000587.1:56615-71523 GCA_031763665.1 Calameuta haemorrhoidalis
CAAGACTCTCTTTCACGGGGACGACGGAGAGGAATTTTATGAGCACGTCCAAACCTCTAAATCGTAAAGAGAGACTCTTCCGTCATTCATCACATGCAATATGGATTATAGCATAGTCGTATGCTAACATATATAGAGATTGATGAGCTACGGAGAGCGCGTGATACATTTGGTTACTGTATTGTTATATGCGAGAAAGGTGGTAAACTATCGAATTTTCGCACATGACATCGTTGTGCCCTTTTGTATCTTCAACGAAATCGCAACTTAATTTTGCACATAACGGACCAACCAATTTCAAGCCCAATCTTCATGACAATATTCTGATTTAGAAAACTCATCGATATGCTTTCATAGCACTTCGTTCTATAGAAATTTATTGTTCTTCGTGCATTTATAAAATTTGATGTTTTGTACAGTCCATATGGAATGCCATGAGAAAGTTGCTTCGTGGCTTAATCACACTGCCATCTGAAATAAGCAAGTGCAATTCGAAAATGACATCGACTTATTCGAATTGACGAAATAAATATGTATCGACGTTAAGGAAAAGGTTTTTGCACGTCGTAAATTCATTTCACTTTGCTTCCTCTTTCTTCGTTTTAGTTTTTTAATTGTTTATTTAATTTGATATTAGAAGTACGCATTATCCCATAACTATGGTTCTCCCATAGGTATTACCTTTTCAAAAGGATGCTTCCATGTGCTTTTGCTTATACAGAATTTTAGCACAGATATTCGTGATACGATATGATGTGTTCTGCACATATATATATATATATATATACACATTGGGTATTCGTCGTCGTCTACACTTTTACTTTTACATTCTTCGTTCTTCGCTTCTGAGAACACTATTGTGATTATCGTAATCAAATAGTTGTATCTATATGGATAATTAGCAACGATAAAATCATAAAGAGTGGCTGTATATTAAAATAATAATGATTTGCCAGTTGATAGAGAGAATCAAGAGGCTTAGATCTCGGATGTCGGCTGGGTTTGCTTAGGAGAATGATGAGGATGAGATGATCGTGGGTGGCTGGTGGAGGCCAACCGAAGAAGAATTCGCCGGTATCTAGTATTTGTATCCCATTCCTGACGTAAGCAATGAAGGAGAGGCTGCTTCTGGGTAAGCTCGATTCTGTGCAAACCGATAAAATTTGTTTGGCTTTCGAAAATAAGTGTGTAACGTATTTCAAAATTGTATATAAAGTGCTTGTGGTGCGGTAGTCACACCAGGCTTTTCGGTGAATGCGGTTTGAGTAATTGACTAAACATATACGTCTATCGCTACAAAAATATACAGGGTGCTTGTTAACTAAGTACCTATTTTTAAACGGGTACTTTGCGCCGAATGCTGAACATTGGGTCGAAAATCACTAAAGAATCGTTCTTAGACGTCCTACTGCCCATGAAGAACATAATATCCATTAAATATCCTCAGGATGTCTGTGGCATGTAGGATAATCTCAAAAAGAACAAAGGCAACGTCGTAGAACCATTTACGTCGGGCTAAGAGGTACACGAGTGTGCATAATGCAACTGTATTTACTTTTTTATTGTTAAAACTATATTTGAAAACAGTTTTTTAATTTTCTTTAATATTACCTATTGTACGCCAACTTCGTAAATTACAGGGCAAAGGATCCTGAATTTCATAATTCGAACTTCAAGTTCAGGTAAAAGAATGACGTTCAAACTCCGGGGAAGGCGGTCACTCGTAATCCCTTGTCGGTCCTAGATCTGTCTGAGATCTGTCCCTCGCCATTCCAAAAGGTCTACCACTAAAAGTGGACATCACCGACATTAGATGCCACTAGTTTCTCGAGAATTCAAGGGGCAGGTCAAAGAAGCACAAGGAAAAAGGAAAAACTCGGTACTTCACTTTCTTCCAGAAAGCCATTAATTACGAGTACGAAAATATAAGCCCCATTTTCGATATTACTAGACACATTTTGACGGCACTTTACTCTTCTCGATCGTTGTTCATTGTCTTCAAGTTGATGCAAAAGAGACAAGTGCTGCATGTATTCCTGGTTACTGAACTTCCATGATCGACGAATGTCCTCGGATCCTTCTTAGCTGGGTCTTCCTATGTAATTGAAGACATTTTTGTTTCTTCTACCCATGGTCGAAATAGATATAATCGATTCTCGCCGTCTACTTGATAAACTTTTTCAGAACTTGAAAACTGACTATTCCTTAGGATCATAGAACGATAAGGTTGAAAACAGAGTTTAAAAATTCTTTAGTCTACGAATCTTTTTACAGTATTAGAAGTTCTTGTTAAGGGCTCACATACCCCTGCGTGCAATGAAAAACGAGTAAATTTAGAAAATTATTAATGTGAAACATCTAATGGCGTTTGACCCTGGCTAAAAAAAGTTAGAAAATATTGAAAATTGAGTGAATTATCGTGCCGACACTGTCTAAGAATGTAGTTTCGAGAAAAACGCGTTTAAATTTTCTGGTAGGTACAAGGTGAACTTACGACTAGTCTCCCATTCCAGCTTCGTACTGTACACCTTCTTCCTCTTGCATCTTCGTCTTTTTTATGGTTTTATGCAATCTCTTGTCAATTCTAGCTACTTTTGTGTATTGAATTGATTGTATCCTGGCATATTTCAAACGTTTAGCATCTTCTTTCGAGAGGGGCGCGGCAGTTAGCCAGGTAGCCGTCCCAACCCTATGTCCGGTCACATTTATTGCTATAACTTTGTACCGGAGTAGAATTTTCTTAAAATTTTGTTTTGAAAAATGCTTAAAAGTATAGCAAATAAAAATCGATTTTTTGAAAATGTCAGGGCTATGTGAGCCCTTAAACTCAGTATTGAACCTCCAAGTTTCGCCATCGGTTCTCATAGACTCAGAATGGAATTACCAGTCTCCCAGTAAACCAAGAGATCAACGAAATGAGTGTTTTAAAGGCGTAAAATAGTTTGAATCAAATGATAACTCTAACCAAATATTTTATTTGCTTTCTAACAGTAATCATTATTAAAGTTTAATAGTAACTGCGTCGCATAATAACTACATAGTTACTGTTGCACACCGTTATTAACTACCATTGCACTTTGATAGTAACTATTCTAAATGATAATCTCCCCAACAGTTAAAACTGTTTTCTATCAGTTCTTACTATTGACAATGAGTAGTTACGTAGTATAATAGTATTGCGAATGCAATACTTTTTAACCGTAAGGGTTGACTCACTCGCATAAGTTTACTTCCCCTCTGAGAGGTTTCCCCCATAACGTCTGTTCCTTTATTCAGCAGTAGAGTTTTAGCACATGCTCACTGACAGTACCGCCGCAAATCAATACGAATTTGCGAAAAAACTGAGATGGCGAGGAGGGTCAACTTACATGAAGGTTCTCGATCCCGTGCGATCAACTTACGCTAGACTGCACTGTATTTCCAATGATAACCTCCCCATTATTTTCTAATAGTAATTATTATTGACAATTAGTAGTTACTACTGAATCTTAATAGTAACTATGCGAATTCAAAAGATTCTTTCCGTAAGGGAAGTGGTATGCCCAATAGTATTCAAATTCTACATCAAAATATATATTAGGTGCATAGTCTTGGGCCTAGTAGCTCCTGCCTCTGTGATGGAATATTACAATAGAACGATCACGAATCTTTGACAAGAGTTAATTATATGATAATACAATGAATTCTCAAACCGTATGTAATCGCCCTTTGCTTCCTTTCCGGTCCCATTAAAATTTATCTGTTTTCCTTTCGTTGCTGGCAGCCATAGCCCTGTGGCTATGGTCCGATTCCTGGAATAAGCCCTTATCACTTTCGTTCCATAATTAGTCAGTTAACTAATCAATTACGTTAGTCTCACTAGCTGCAATTGCTTGGTCTGTCACATGGAATTAAGTTTCTGCCGAGCATGGGATTTCTCATTGGTTACAAAGGGGGAAGGGAAGGAAGTTTACAAGTAGAAACGAAAGGGAACATGAGAACATTAAAGTATAGTTATAAATCTTGAAGTTCTCTCCTGCACATCTCGAAAGGAAAGAGTATTTAACACTGCCTGTGTTCCGGTTTCTTCAAGTCGCATTTTTTTGAAATTCATTTTCGCATCTTTTATTCAGAACTGCTGAACAGAGGTAAATATTCCAGAAAATTATATTTAAAGAAAAAACTAAATAAGTGTCCGCATAACAAGACCTCTTTAATCATAGCAACATTTGTGTTCGTTGTTGCTGCGATGATAAATAAAACATGGTACAGTGGATTGTGGAATATGCTTTGGAAAATGCTGGCCATTCCACTTACTCAGGTCCAAAGCAGTGTGTCAATTCCACAAGAGCTGTTGCTTGCGCAACGCTACGACACAGCGCAGTGCCAGCGCCCGTGAAAGTATTTTCTGTAAACAATAAGCCAGATATTTTTATTTTGTTCATTTCATTGTATTACAATATAATTGCTATTTATATTCTTAGAAGTTCATCGTAGAACGTAAAAATGTTGTTAATGTTAAAGCTACGCAGATCTAATTTGAATGCATAAATATGTGTAAATATTGATATTTGATGTTATACAGGTGCGCACTAATGCTTCAATATTTTTCGATTCCCAAGAAAAAAAATCTCAATATTATTTTAAATTATAAAAGTGTCAATATTTAATTCTTTATATTCTACAGGCGTCAAATTTACATAACATTTATTATGTTATGTTATTAATTTAATAAAACTATACTTTTAATTTAGTTCCGAAAGACTTACAGGATTCAATTTCAATCACATTTGAGTCCTTATTTAATTTTTCTACTGCATGTACGATACGTCTCTTGAGTTTTGAAAGATCCTTGACAGTCTCAAACCTAGACCATGAGATTGCTCGGTTAGAATCGATATCCGACTTTCTGGATATAGTTTTTAACAAGGTCGTCAGTCCCAGATCGGCCAATTCCTCCCAACCCTGCATGGTAATAAAGATGAATAAATAAGTGACACATATAGATAACGAAAGCATTGATATCGTATCCATTACATTATTTTCCATTGTTCCAGAAATATCCTCTCAAACAAATTTAAAATGCTTAAGAATTCGTTGGCTAGACGTATATCACTATTGAAATCTTTACGTACCACGTCATTGCGCAACTGCGTCTCAAATCCAATTGCCGAACGTAGCAGAATATACTTATCGTCACTCACGTTAAACCGTACAAGTAAGAATAGCAATCTAATGGCGCACTGCAGGTCATACGCCGTTTGATCTCGTTCCTGGAATTAGGTATACAAATATTTTCTACATCCAAACCTTTGAATCTTATTAGTTTCGATAAACTCAGCAGACTTCGGACTACGTTAAAATATCTTTTGCTTCTCTTGGTTAGCACGCTGATTATTTAGAAATATTTCTTATTCATTGACACGTTATGTACTTTACAGACATTCTCTTTAGAAGTAAATAATTACCGCATTAGCTGCAATAAGTTCATCCAGGAGACTAAAGATGGAACTATAAGTAAAATCAAGAAGGGTAGTCAGCGTCTCTAGATTAAGTAAATTCCTCTCTCTGAAGTTCCACAGCATCCGCCTCTCAATATTTCTCATCTGGGTCGTCAGTAACACGATCTCATCCTGTACATCAAGAAAAACATCTATAATTAATTAGTCGCGATATATCACTTGTAAATCGTCTTGATCTGTTTGCGAGATCTTAAATGAATTCTCAATCAAAACATCAATATTCAACCCACCATGATTCTTTTGACCCTCTGCCTGCTGGAAAAGTGGGCATCGATCTGCGAGTACACCAATTGAAAGTGGTCCTGGCTGATCGAGGCTTTGAAAGTTCGCGAGGATGAGAACGCGCATAATCTCAATAGCAACTGCTCAATTACCAATGTACTAGCGAGAGCAGCGCTCGATAATATTCGGTAACGATTTGAGGTAGCACCATGAAGTATTGTCACGACGGAACCGCTCAGTATATGCTGCAGCCCAAGAGCACTGCTATTTTGCCTAAGGGAACATTCACCAACGAATTCTGTAAAGTGTAATCGTGAGATTATATAATTCTCAAAGAAATTACAGTGGCGAGTAAAATAATGTCTGAAGTGACTTTGATTGCAATATCAATCAACCTCCAGCCAGTATAAAAAATATACTGTTGACTAGCGAATATTTATTTAACGATTAGAAAATTTTGGTTCTCTCACGTCACGTGTCTTACCAGGAAAGAGCTGACCGAAATTTACTAAAGCTTCGGAGGATTTTAAAGTTGTGCTGAAAGAGCCTGTATTCTCAGGAGTGGTGGGATTCAAGAACAGCCTAAGAGGTAGCTGAATAGTTTTGCGTACGACACGCTGACTTCCAAATCGTGTTCCGTAGGTGGCTGTAATTTGGGCTTCCGATGTCATCGACGATATCCTTCCATTGGTATAGATCATTGTCTGCAGGACTTGTCGATCACCTATTACAATATTTCTATGACAATGAAGCGTACCCAAAGGACATATCCTTCCATGTAATCATTGAACAATCACTTGGATACTTACATAGATTTGGAATGACAAACTTATCCTGGTTAAAAGTTAACGGCTGTGAAACATTAAGATAGATTTGTAGATCTTGAAGAGGTGAATACGAAGAAAGCTCCAGTGTGACTTTACACGCGATACATCCTCTGATCTGCTCGGACGTTTCGTTGGCTTCATAGTTACAGGTATCCGGATGCGGAGAGGCACGTACCGTAATGCTCAGCTCGCTTTCTGTTCTTGCATTATCTAGAAAATGATCTAGAGCGAAAAACAAGGAATACTTAACTCATACTTCAGAGTACTTTTATAAACTTTAGTTATGCTGATTTCAGTTTCGACCTACCGAAACTTGTCGATCTTCTAAGACGTTTACGTAACAGTGCAAGTTCTCTCTCTCCTTCTGCATGATCAAATTTACGACGATGAAGTGGCGGTGCCACGAACAATGACGGCTGTGTTCCCAAGTAGAAGGCTTCTAAGCGACCATCGTCAGAAAGCATCACAATCGCGCCCTGTAGATTCTATGGAAAAACGTATAAAAAATAATTATTCGTCGTATATCAAATTAACACTCAATTCTAATACAGTTTTGCAACGAATCGTGAGAAATATCTTTTCATTGAAATCTATTCTACGTTTAGGTTTCTTTTATCGAGTAATATCACAAAACTATTTTTATTCATGGATCATAATATCCGCATTCCATTAAGAGGACGAACTTCGAAGACCCAAGTGAGACATGCTTCTATATGCTTCCGCATATGTCGAATGTTCTCGATATGCTTTTCATATACCAGTTCATTTACGATGGACATTTTTCTTCATAGATTCACCCATCCGGTGTAAAATAAAGCACGATTGCTACGGCAGTGGCATCAATGTTGGTGGCAGCAGTGTAGATAGCGCACGACGCGGAACAGGAACACCGATAGCCAGAAGGTCCCGATTTCTTTGTCAAAGGTCATCGGCTTAATTTTGTAGGAACATCGTTTAGTAGCACCGATGAGCCAAGAATACTCGTAGATCTAAATATTTCATATCCCTGGTGCTAAAAACTACCTACCTGAAAATTTGCTTTGACCAAAGCAACAGGAACGAAAGGTAATCTGGCTGACCATTTGAGGCTGCTGTCTTCGTATATCATGAGAACGCTTGTATTAGTCGCTATTAAGACCATTAGCTTTCCATCCGGTTCTAAAATTCGAATTCCAATGTTCTTGACGGATATAACATTCATTATCTGTATTTCCTTCTGTTTCGTACCAATTACATAAGGGCGGAAACAAATCGCCTCATATTCCAATCTTTTTGCGTATTTAACTGCACAGTTATCACGAAAGCAGTAGACGTTTTTCTCTCCTAGAATAACAATTCCAACCTCGAAACTGCTCAGTGTAACAACGTCCATATCCAAGACACCTTCGCCCAAATTGTAGGACCAATCCGCCTCGATATTCTTAGTCATTTTTCTAAGAGAATTTTCGTGATCTTCGCTCCTACTAGAGTCCGCAATATTTTGATACCTACACAGAAGCAAGAATTGGTGGCAGGCGTAACACACATCAGGGAGAAATAAATATTTAGCAAGTCGCTCTCATACGAAAACGATATGTTACTTGTAGCATTCGAGAATCCAGTCGGAACTCATCGTGACGAAAACATCGTTCCGCGAAATGTAGATAAGTGAACTTGGTAATAAACGCTTGTTAAGAGTTTGGACGAAGGTAAAGTTTTCCTGCTCGTAAAACAGTAGCGTTCCGTCAATGCACTGCACGCAAAGAAAGTCGCGTGAACGGACACCTCCAAAAGGGCCCACCGTTAGCGATATTGGGAAACGTGTTAAAACATGTTCATACGCCACATTTAACACGCATCGATCGCCTGTAAGAAATATTCCCAGATCTTAGTAATTCAGTCAACGAAACACATATTATCTTACTGGCTGAAAGGATCTCGAAATCTCCGTGACAGTATTTTGTATTGAAGTCAGTTGCAATTTATGGGATTGGTGATTCAAAGTGCCTCAGCATGCGTAAGAATCAATTAGCAAAATCTACGAGTTTATCAAGTGCTCGGTGTACATATAAAATCAGATGACAGCTACTACCATTCGTAAGAATCATTAGCATGACCAGAGCATGGGATTAGTTTTAAAATCAGTAATTTCATCTAAAAAAGTTCTTTAATTCCGAAGAATTTCGTCTTTAAAGTAGACTATAGTACTAGTATTTCATGAAGACTTGACAAACCGTGCTCAGTTGATCCCTGAATCTGGGTAGCACTGTATACGATTAATTTAGTGGATGTAAGAACACCCAGACACGTGTCCTGAGAACCCCTGAAAGTGAAAAAGGAACTATCATTTCTCCGTAGCTTTGAATTTGACTGAGGTAGTACCACGATAAAGCGTTCTTTAAAGAAAATGCTAATAAGTACGCCGCGCCGTCTAGACTCCGCCTTACTGCGAAAGCGAAATTTCGTGGAAACGTACGACTTTGCCGTAATGAATTCTCTTGAACCTTGAAGTGTCCTCCATTCATCTATTGAAATTACTTCGTTCGTTGAGTAACTTGACAATAGGAATACCGACGGGGTACGAAAGTAAAAGATATGCCTATATAATTACTGGCGCCAAGCGTAATTAAGGACGTCATAAATCGACAGATCGTTTCTATCCGCTTACCTACTACTTGAGGTATTGCCCGTTCGTAAAGGAACGGTCTTTTATTTTCATTTATGGAACCTTCTTTCTTTGTTTCTTGAAAGAGGCCGAAAACTGGAATAGCTCTCTTTTATACTTACGATGCAAATTTACCCGCCTTTAGGTCCACTATACAGTCGGCCAATTTTGTTTCAAGAAGTAGGTCCGTGGATTTGTAGCCCGAAGATTCTTTAGTCTCGTCCGACCATTGGGACGATGGCGAATATAGCCTGAGATATCCACTGTGACTACCGACGATAATAATGTCCCTTGTATCGGCTCCGAACAACGGTGCAATGAGTAGACTCCGTTTATCGTACGTTTCGTTAGCTTCACATTCGGTTCTCCACCACTGTTTGCTTTTGAATAGAGACATTCTATGCTTTCTTCTACTTAATAGTTTTTAATAAACGCAATATATCTCTTATATATTTATTTGTACTTATTTCCCAGACACTCTGTACTCCGTTAGTGGCCACAGATGCGCACGCATACGATCCGTTGCCATGGGATTCTTTACTAACAACATTGCTTTCGACCAGGTAGTTCAACTTGAAACGAATCGTATCATCCATTCGGAATAGCCAGAACATCGATTATATGGGGGTATTCATGAACCTATCAATGAAAATGAAATCATAACTTCGTTCTCATCAAGATTTATCAAAAATGTTTTTGGGTAAAGTTTTTTGAAGTTCATGATAACACCTTTACTGTGCTTATTTCTATCGATAAATTTTTATTTATATTGCACCAGACTTTCACTAGGCTTACTAACTAGACCATACTTTAAGCAGCGTCCGCGTGGTGCAGCACCATAAGCAGCGTATCAAATTCTCTCTTTATAAACTTGCAGCACTTGCAAGGAAATATGTCCCAGTAAGACTTGCTTCTGTGATTTAATAAATTTCATCGATTTTTAAAGAAGCTCTGAATACTATTAACTCATTTCGTAATTCACCTTTTGCATTTTTATTTTGGTAACAATACTATATGAGCCAGCCCTCAAATGTAAAATTTTTGTTGGTGGAAAATTATAATTTATTTGCCACCACCTGATATCCACTAATCGAAATGCTACACTGGAACGCTGGCGTCTGTATGACAATCCAACTTGATAAATCAATTGATCACCTCATTACTTAAATACAATTGGCTAAATTTAGAGTGTATTCCGAAACTCAACAACGATTGCGATTCGGATGGTTATGGTAAAACCGTGGTGACGTGTGGTGAAGGTGCGGTTACGCAGGTTTTTGAAACACCTAACCGGCAGTGTCGTGAATATGGTCGAGAACCAGTTTTTTTTTATTTATAACAGAAAATAGTCCAATGAAAACATGGATGCTGTCAATTTTTTCATCAATAGTGTGTTAAGTAACGTGCAACACCTCGGTGACCGGAAGGACATGCGCAGCACCGCCAGTGCCCAATTGCACTGGCATCTCGGTTTCGGTTTTTTGTATTTATTGGCGGAACAAGTGACCACCAAACGATTTCCTTATATTATTCTTGATCACCAAACGATTCTGCGTTGATTAAGCCCTCATTGAAGTAGTTTTGAAGAAAAAAAAATTGTTGGACTAACTTTGGGCCTTATTTCTTTAATTAGTTTTGTAATTAAGCGATTGACCACCAAACGACCACCAGTCCCGAAATGTTGTCCCGCCGCTATATCAATGGGGACATATCTGGGTTTCTGTAAAGTTTTATGAAATAAATAGCATTTGCGACGAGTCTTTTGAAATCACTCTTCACTGCGGTCAAGTAGTCCGTAAAACTTTGTAAAAACGACAAAAACATATTTAACAGTATTCCAAATGAAATATGTGTGCCACTATTTCAGGTTACGTTACGTTATGTCGGCTTACTCCTCCCTTGCGCAATGCTTTATCTGCATCTGAACGGAGTAATGAATTATGATTTGACATATTATGCGGAATTTCGGTAAGAACATCGTATTAAATTTAAATCATGCAAATCATATTGGAAAGGTTATTTTCATTCCATAACTTGCGCCGATTTTAGTTGAAACAGCGTATAGGTAAAATGTAGCAACATTTACTCCGGTAAGGGTGGAGGTTTTCTTGTTGTATACATTGCGAAGCAGTATCTATCCCTTTTCCATAAGGCGGCAACACGGGAAAGATAGGGAATGCGCGGTCTAGAAGAACGTCCAACACAGAAACATAGTTTTACGTTTTATGACAAAACGCGAGTTCGAGGTTATGTTGATCGAGCGTATTTGATAGTAGCGACACGTAGGAGCGATGCCATATATTACAAAACTGCTTCAAATTGGATGTCGCCCCCACCACTGAACTCCACTTTTACCCACGTCTCATCTGGAGTCCAAGAAAACATAGCTGCTTTGCGATTCTTTTTGTTCTGGGTGGCCATAAAAATGTTGTAGTCTCCATGAATTACCATTTTTTTCAAGATTACTGTGCAATAATTATCACTAAATACAACGTAATATATCTAGAAACACGAGGCCAAGTTTCAAAATTTATAATCAAACTGATACCATTACTGATGAAGTAAAGGAATGACGTAATTCCTGTTGCGGTAAGATAGAAGAACAACCTTATACTTGATATTTTCTACCAACCACATTCGAAGGGATGAAACATCGATGAGGGGTCACCATTTCATCAATCTTCATTTAGATGAATTAAGTTATACACGTTGTTACACTCCCCATGCATTATTTAAAAACTTTGCACAAAATTCACCAATGAGTCTTTTGCGTATTGATAATTTTGGGTAATTTGTACTGAATCACATAGTATTCTTATTGCACAGGTTAATCT
Organism: Calameuta haemorrhoidalis; assembly: GCA_031763665.1. Taxonomy (NCBI): domain Eukaryota; kingdom Metazoa; phylum Arthropoda; class Insecta; order Hymenoptera; family Cephidae; genus Calameuta; species Calameuta haemorrhoidalis. The sequence goes on from JARPRH010000587.1 coordinate 68,644, forward strand.
ATTGAAATGAATAATATTCTGTGGTGGAAGAAAATCTGGCAACACTACAGGACCCAAATAAAATAGGAACAGTCAAAACTCTGTGGCTTTCAATCTGTGAACTTCTTAGAGAATTTTTTATTTCTGACAAAATTCCATAGGAATTCATTTCACAAGGCTAATTAAAGCATCAGATAATTTTGTAGCATCATGACTATTAAGCCATAGTATCTCGATGTCCTTTCAGCCACAGTGATATTAATTTTTTTCATAACACCTGAACATACTAGCTGCCTATAGTCCAATATAATATGAGATACCATATCCAATCATAGAGACTCAAAAAGTGCAGTTCAAGTATGACGTTCTTTCTGTTCTTTGTTTTTAAAACTTCTCTGTTGGTAATGGAGAATCTTCAAAAATATAGAGCACGCGATTATATGCATATATGCTTTCGTCGGTACACTTGCTAAATCAAAAATATCCATTGTGCGAGTTCATACGCGATATGGTACTTCGAGTAGAAGAATTACAGATTACACATCAAATAGTTACAGTGTACTTTTTTTCTGTTTCTTGTATGCAAAACCCTATGTTATTCAACTCGCGGTATTTTGTTATTAATAGTGTAGATAGTCATTAATACTTGCAAGTTTTGCGTTGCCGTGATATGCACGAATAAGAAAAAGTTTAATAAAATCTTTATGAAAGATTCTTCCTGCAATGGGTCAGACTTGGCTAAGGGCAAGCCATCAATATTTAAGTCGATCAGTAGCTTTGATTCTTTTATTGACCCATTGGACTTCAACTGATTTTAAATTGCTCTTTCAAGGCCATAGTGAAAATCCTTACCAGGTTTACATGGTACAACATTAGCATCTTATGGTTCAACAAAGTGCCTACATCATTTGGCAAATCCATGTGGACACTCCATCTGTGTAACAATAATAATTTATTTATATGGAACTGCTTCATGTTACATTCTATAACTAAAAATGCCAGTTTATGAGCCAAGTTGAAATTATCCTTACCTACTGTATCACTTTCTGTATTAATGTAGTTACAAATCTCTATATTGCTATCAGAACGCTCTGATTATGTCAATGCTACCAATACTGGATAAGGCATTGTTCCCTTCACTTTCAAATTCATAAATTACTCTTTTTTCCAATTTAGTATTACTATGTGTACCACTTTCATTTCTTTCTAGATTTGATGTTCCTTCTAACATATCATTAAGTATTAACTCTTTATCACTTGAGGATATTATTTTTTTCGTGATATTGTTGAACAAGTCTTTTGCATACTTGTTGTTGTGATAACACTGAACAACATTTGCACTGTTAACAAATTAGTTTTACTAAGAAATATTTTTTAAATCTCATGCAATAACTTAAAACAAATAGTAGGAAAGATTAATTGAAAAAAGAACTGACGAGGAACTCAATTTTACACATTATTTATCCCATGCACAGAAAGTATAAGTATAACATTTATGTGTGTGTGTGTGTGTGTGTATATATATATATATTGTATAATTAATAAATTAGTATAACAATATGAAAATAATCATTTGCAACATATTCTAATCAAATATATAATTACTTGTTTATTTGGCATTGTTGAATAAATTCTTTCTGCTTTTATTTTGTACATTTTTTCTTATTCCAATGGTTTGATACTGTTTGATAGGCTTGTAAAAACTTAGATAGTCAATTGCTTTTTCGGTGAAACCTAAATAAAATTATAGTGTGAGGCTAGCCAGCACTTCTTTTTCTAACCGGATTTACATAGCTTTTCGTGAACTAATTTGATGCAGAATTTTTGATAGTTATGAATTAATTAATAAAAACGTTTGAAATTCCATCTTTTGCTACAAAAGTGGAAACACCCTCGTAGTAAAATAATTCGTATTTTTCAAATTGAATTGTGTACTGACACTTGGACCCACAGACCACATATTGGAGACACGGCACTCCCGTGCTATAGACTGTTAGCACAAGCAACAGCGCCACCTTAGCAGTAGGTTATATCACTATTTTGTGTTTTACTATAACCCACTGAAGTGTGAAGCCCCTGCTTGGACCTCTATGGGGGCATAAGCAGACATAAGTCATAAGAAACAAGAATTGCGCATGTGGTGTAGACGCCACCTCTATAGGCTTTTTAGAGGCGACCGTGGTAGAGGCCCAGCAAAAATTTTGCGTCATAGACATATCGTGATCGACATTTTAGTGCCGAAAACACGTTTTAATACATTACTTTGACGTTGTAGAATTTTGAATGAAATACAATCTAATTTAGATGGATAATGTCCAGGCAGTGCTCCCCAAGGCTGAATCCTCATACAGGTACTAGCGCTCGAATGCAGGATTTTGATTGGTGGATACCAGATGGTAGGAAACAAATTGTCATTTTCCACCAATCGAAATCCTACATCGGAACACTGGCGTCTGCATGAGGATCCAACATAATTCTTAGCTTAAGCAATATATTCTTTTCTCAGTATTAACTTTCAGAGAGACTGTACAGAGTGCGATAAAGATAACATACTACGTTGGCCTCTTTCCACATTATCTCTCTCTATGTAGTCGCCTCCACTGCCGTACGCATTCTAATGTACTTTTATTTCTGTGGAATTAACCAACTGTCAGACTTCGTGTTGTGTTCTGTTAATCTATATCTTATCTACTAAAGTTACTCAGTTCCAAAGATTTTTATAAAAAATCACATTCCTTTTTGTAAATACGACAGTATTTTATTATGGAGCCGCAAGATATCTATTACGACAAGAATGAATACGTTGAAACGGTAGGAAAATGTGGTACCGCTGGCTGGGGATTGATAAACGAGCTCATATAATATTATAGGCGTCAGGAAACAAGGTTAGCCGGCAGACTG
>JARPRH010000587.1:71623-105289 GCA_031763665.1 Calameuta haemorrhoidalis
GTCCACCAGACCAGTTTTCTGGGTGTCATTTTCGAAGGAGTGGTCCGATTTGATTGGGACCAGGCGCATTCAACAGCCCTTAAAAAGCCCAATAAGTTGAGGTTATCATTGCAGGTTAGTGATAACGAGTGTGGTGGACCCAGCTTGGTCCATTTAGATAGGCATAAAAACGTAAATCTGTATTTTCCCACGCTAACTTCCGGACGGTCCTCTGCCAGCCAAGCTATACGTTCGTGATCACGTTCAACTCGGATACGACGGGATATGCTTTATCGACCGAAGCGATGATCACAAAATTCTACTTCTGGACTCGCCGCTACGATTTAGCGCCATGCTTTTGGTATCGCCTGAAACCGTTGCGTTGTGCATCTCCCTACTCATCTCTCTGCCTTGAGCAATATTTTCCTTTCTCAGTATCGACTTTTTCAGAAACTTTACAGAGTGCGATAAAGACAACATACTACTTTGGCCTCTTTTCACATTATCTCTCTCTATCTGGTCGTCTCCACTGCCGTACGCATTCTAATATACTTCTATTTCAGTGGAATTAACCAACTGTCAAGTTCTGTGTTGTGTTGTGTTAATCTATATCTCACCTGCTAAAGTTACTCAGTTCCAAAGATTTGGATAAAAATCACATTTCTTTTACTAAATACGAAATTATTTTATTATGGAGCCGCAGGATATCTATTACGACAAGAATGAATACGTTGAAACGGTAGGAAAATGTAGTACCGCTGGCTGGGGATTGATAAACGAGCTCATATAATATTATAGGCGTCAGGAAACAAGGTTAGCCGGCAGACTGTACTCTGTGGCTCTCAGAATATTGTTTTACATGGAAAAGTCATTGTGCAGTCCGATGCAATTATTAGAGGAGATCTGGCTAATGTAAGAACTGGGCGATACTGCATTATTAGTAAAAATGTTGTTATTCGACCACCTTTTAAAAAATTTAGTAAAGGGTATGTCCAAAAGAATGATGAATATTTTGCTATAAAAATTGCAAGTTCTTTTATTGTAAAATATACATTTTGTTTGCAGAGTGGCCTTTTTCCCATTGCAAATGGGTGACCATGTTTTTGTTGGAGAAAGAGCTGTTGTGAACGCAGCAGTTGTAGGTTCATATGTGTATATTGGAAAGAATGCTGTCATCGTACGTACTTTTTTATTATCAGACATGATTTCTTATCCTGACTGTAATTTAAATTTCTCCGTCTATTGTCAGCATTGTCATGTGTTTTCTTTTTTATATATATATAATTTAGAAGGATTTTATTTTTGGCAATAACATTGAATTTTACAATGCAGTCCTCATAGAATTTCTTTACTGTATTTAATATAACATTTTAGGGCAGGAGATGCATTTTGAAGGATTGCTGTTACATTGAAGATGGCGCTGTTGTTCCACCAGAAACTGTAGTACCATCATTTACTAGATTTTCGGGTAGTCCAGCCACCTGCACAGAAGATTTACCAGAGTGTACTCAGGATTTAATGATGGACTTTACAAAAAATTATTATCAACATTTTCTGCCTGCCAAGATGTAATTTATTTTATTATAATACTGAGCCTAGTACTAATTTATTTTGATGTCACATATGAATTCATTGTGCATACTGTAAATAATAGAATATTTTATATTAACAATATTTCCAAAAAAAGCTACAGTTAACTGCTTAATCAGACAATTTAGATAATTCCATAAAAATTCTTGGATTCACTTTACTTATTCTACGTAATTAAATGGCTGTACCACATCCTCGAATATTCCTCTGCAACAAAAACACCATAAAGCCATGCTACAAGAAAATTTCAATATATAGCGGACAAAATATTATGTACCTTTTATACCATATGATTTCTAGGACGAAAATAGTAAAAGCGATGAGAATACCGTAACAAAGTGTAATGAACGCGGCATAACATTCAGTCAAGCCTACACTTACGAAACTTGCATGTTTATGACATACAGGTTTTTTCGTGTACAATCGTCTTATCTCTCGAGTCTGCAAACCATTTTCATGTATCTTAAGGGCTCTGAAAGTTGGACTTCACTTTATCACGACTATAATGATACTCATAGATTTGGTTAAATAAAGATGTGCATCGACATACATACCCTACACGTATAATTTCAAGATAAGGAGATTTTATTTGAATGGCTATCAGTGGATCAAGAACGTTTAAATAGTCAATCTCTTGAAAACCACATTTCTCGTCTTCATTGAAAGTTTCTTGAACTATTTTATACACAGAGCCAAGTTCTCCATGAAATGCAAATAGTCCTTGTCGCAGTCGACTGACACCTTCCTCCAAGTTCATCCACGCAGACTTTCGCCCTTTTGGAGCCACTTTTTGCTCATAAATTGTCTTCCTTACAGGATCTTGAAAGGACTGAAACGACAAAAAGAAACTCAAGGTATTATTTGATTAAAACAAGAACCCAGTTGGATCGGTCTTGTAACAGTGAAGAATAGATCTTAATACTTTTGCGTGGTATATTTTAATGAGTATATTAATGTAACATAAAAATGGCCTAATTCTTTTTGAAGACGAATGTCTCAAATTTAATCTTTATGTCTGTCAAAGGTTATTGGTCATAGTGTTGGGTAGAAATAAAATTTAAGCCAGTCGTAAGCTTAGTTAATTATGTCGAATAATGTTACATGCTGTATATCTTACATGTATGTCTTTGCATGTACTATATCAAGTAAAGATATCTATGTCAGAAGGCATCGAAATCTGATGGCATTGTTACGAGTACGTATTGAAATACAATTGCATCTATAGTTGCCACATAACTTGCAACCAATATTTATATCATCATGGCGATAAGTTGTGTTCGCTTGAATATTTTCGGATCTGCAGAAGAATAAAATTCTTTTCGACTTCTGAATTACAGCTGTTTCACGAGTTCCAATATCGAGACATAACAACTCTTTGAACTGTCTTTTTAATTCCAAGACAACTGCATCAGAATACATTAAAAACTCTTTAATTCACAATAATTCACTTTTCGGGTAAATAGGAAATCCAAAATATCGATATGTTGTATACATGATTGATCCTCATTATTGGTAAATGGCAAAAAAAGATTTTACATTACGAACTGTTTAAATTTTTCAAAATTTTGTGTGGAATTTATCTGAATAAATAAGCAAAATTATATAACCTCAAAGTAGTAGCGATTATACACAATATCATGAACTCCAATTTTCAATGGGCTGTGTAGTAAATCGCCGAGAGTCCTAATGGAATCAGTAGTTGACTGCAACAATGCGACAATATTAGCCGTGTAAGAAGCGTAAAGGCTTAGAGTAGCCACAAGTAACATGAGAATAATGATACGAGCTGGTACTGCTCTGGGCTCATAATAGGAACCTGTGAAAAAGGAAAAATTCTTTGTAAATTTTACTGACAACAATACATTAATAAGAGCTTTAGATAACTGGAAATACCTTGTTGAGACACAGCACCGACAAGAGTTAGGAGATTGTCGCTCGTAGTTGGCTCGTAGACGTTTCCTGACCAATGACGTCTTCCTCTTTCTTCTGCCGAAGTGTTGAACCATTCCCATTTCAATGTGAGATGGAGCAAACAAAATATCAAGATCATAAATACTCCAATAGTAATCCAAACGGATCGTCGGAATGGCAGCGTGAAGACATTACTGACGTAGGACAATGGCGGTCGCCGAAAAATAAACTTTGCTCTGTGTTTGAGAATATTAAGAATTTCAGATACTCGAATCATACTGATATTTTTTATTTACTGACCTAGTAGGAGTGTAGAGCGAAATATATTGCACAACCCCAATACGCTCGGCTGTAAAGAATGTCGCTGTTCCACCTATATCGATTTCACCCCTGGCTAACTGACCGATCATTCCGCTCCAGGAGCCGTTTTTACTTCGGTACCCCCAAGTATTTGCGATGGAGAAATTTACCCTGTTTCAGATTAGAAAAAATTTTTAAAATTTTTCTAAATCGTGTATGGATTTTTGCATGTGCTAACTTATTATTTATTGGTATTACATGCATTACACTACTCACGATTATATTTTAATTATTGTACACGAATATTGTACAGTGCGTGTAGGTATTAAAGAAATAATTCAAAAGAATTATTTATTATACAAAAAATTGATATTTTATATTCAAGGATAATACGCGGCATGTTTTACAATGAATAATTTTGCACTGTAATTTAATTATTTTAGACGTACAGAAATTTATTATACACAATGAAGTTATGTCTCATAAGTATATTTTACACGAGGCTCATCATGCTACATGATTAACCCACCAGGGTGTGTTCCCGTTAAGGACCCGACGGGTATAATTCACCATGTCACAATATAATATATATAATACAATATAATATATTGTGACCTGGTGTTTATTAAATATATAATACTTACCGTGACTAAATTATAATGTCTCTGACCGTGTTTCTCGTTGTCGAATTTTCCGATTTCTATAAAATCTAATAGTTGCGTGTTTAACCCATTAGCGCCCAGTGGTGAAAATGTGCACCAAAAATTCTAGTATTTTTATAGCGCAATGTGTTAAAGTCGCTGAATTTAAATATATTGTCAGATTTTCAAAATTCGAAACTTTTAATACGTATCAAAAATGGAGAAAATGCATAGATTACAGCTAAGCTTGGTTAACCTCAAAAACATTAAAAAAAAAAAAATTTACGAAAATATATAACCAATTCAAAATTTTGACTCGTCATATTGGCATTCCTCACTAATCACGCATTCCTTATTTGATAACCTAGGTGCGTCATTCCAATATCGGCACGCGTAAAGTGCTAAAACTTAACACGGAGCGTAAGGCGGGATCTGGGTGCGTCATACGCAACCTCGCGCACGGCGAATTAATCTCTTAATTTCGGGAGTAATATACGAAAAACATCAAGTAATTACAGATTTGGCAAATTCATTTAGAATAAGTCCCAAAAAAAATTCTCAATTTTTGTACACAGTGCAAAATAAAATTTGCGATTTGCCATATCGCAATTCGTAATAACCGATTAAAGTAAAGAAAAGTCTGTTTTCTTTTTAATGAAATTAAAAATAGTTGTACACGTAGTATAGATAACTCATTACGTGATACTCACGTAGCATTCATCATTTGCACAAGATGCATTATCCATGGGTAATTAGTTTTTGTGATAGTATCTATATGCTTGTCCTGATAATCTGTCAAATGATTTAACGTATCAGGATTCGTCACCTAAAAGATGGATTTATTTCCATAAACAAATAGTATACCATTTAAAATATCGAACTGTTATCAGTGTTATCACTATTAATTTTATGTATACATTGTTAGCTGTTATTTTGAAAAATTCAGAGATTAGCATAAGACAAGTTGTTTATCTGTCAAAATTGAATCTTTTTCTGAATCAAAAATAATTAATTGCTCTTGCTAATCTCCATTAATATCAATCGTCAATATATTATAACATCTTTATCGACCGAATGTCAATTATGTCTTTATCGAACGAAATTAAATTTTTTTTTTAATAAGTCGCACTTAATTGCTTTAGCTAATCTCCCATCAACATCAATCGTCATATGATTGAACGGTTTATTTTTTAAAATACGTCCGAATTTGATACAACGAAACCAATAAATCTAGAAAAAATTTTTGATAACGAACCACCAAACATGATTTCAGCGGAGTATTTTCAAGATTCCTTCTTCGTCTCGATGACGCGTCATGGTTCATAAGAGTGACTCCATTTTGCAAATCCCATAATCCAATTTCCTCAATAATTAATTCATGATAAGAACTCGGTCGATATGGAGAGATTAATCTCGTTGAATTTTCGTCAAGTCTTTGAGCCAATACTAACTGACTGTCCGGAAAGATTGCAAGATTTCCAAAAACAGTATCCAGATACGAATCCTTTTGTTTCTTACTATCCTTTGCATCTTGTAAAATGAGCCATTTGAAAGGCCCCACAAATAATGCACTCTCGTTCGCCTAATAGGAAATTACGATTTTACATAATTATTTAAGCTCATCAAAAAGTCATTAAAAATTGATTCCAAAATTGTCTCACCTGTCGCAAAATTCCGATGGCCTCCGGACAGTCGAGGTCGAGTAAAAACGAAACGTAATGTTGATTTTCATGGGAAATTTTCATATCGAGATTTTGACTAGATATTCTAATGTCATATGATAAACGAGCTTTTGACATTTCTCTTAATAAACGCAAGGCATCATCTGTTAAAAATATAAAATTAAATTTCAAATAAAGCACTTAGCTCCTCTGTTAAATATCAAGATTATTAGATTAATACACTATTCCAAAAGTATTATATCAATAACGGAAGCTACGATAACATAATGCATGGTTATCAGATCAACACGTGCACTATCTCATAAGCCATTATCTCGAATGGAGCGTCTGCAATATATCTACGCCTTGTGAATTCTTACGGATAACCGCGACAATGCAATCGCCATAAAGTCTAAATTACACACAAGGTATAGCAGCTAATCGTAACGCGTGTTAATAAAGTTGCACATTGTTTGCCGTAGATAATTTAATGACTTTACGAACAACACACACTAATTATAACGCTGCTCAATGAAAATCATAAAATAATTAAACCACGTGGGATCGAGATCTTGAAAGATTTCGTAATTCTAACGTATTATAGATCCTTGAAAATTTAATCGTCAGCAAACGTATTTCAAGACGCACTTTGATCGATGCACAAAAAGGCGGTCGTTCTGGTAGGAGCAAAAAGAATTTTTGCGTCCGTAAGAAATTTCAGGAGCGTCTGGTCCATTCCCGAAGATACAGGGAGACACGCGTTGATAACAAAAATTCCAATAAGCACAGAAATCATGCTTAGTTTGAATCTCGTAAAATTTCAGATGCTGTGTGTGATTTCCAGGCTCTCAAGATTATGTGGCCTTCGATTGTTATCGATGGCGAAGTCGTGCTAAGGGCGCGCACGTCGATAAGATGTAAAAAAAAAATTATCCTCTATTTACGATTAGATATTCATACACGCAATCGCATAAGCATTATGTACGTTACTTTCTAATTATAGTTTTGATGATATCGAGGATTTCTTGGTGAATCCACGTATAATGGTTACCCCTTTGCGCAAACCCTTCATTACGTATGAAGTTCCTGTAGTCAGCCAGCCGGTCTTACTCCCATACATTAGTTCTTCATTTATCATTCCAGTCTTACGTTATTTCTTTCCCTCTATTCGTTTTTGCCCAGTTACGAATTATTATCACTGCTGCCAACTGATAGCGTGGAGGCAGGATATAACAGCGTATCGCGGTTCTACTAAGTATTTTGTATTTCGAATCACGTGAACGTATTTCAATCACAGGTATTAAAAAATAAATGTCTTTCGACGGTACCATAAAGCATTGATAAGATAGATATTTTAGTAGGTGATTCATCGAAGATCATTTGTGGATTTTCTTGGAATTTATTACGTAAATTTTATGCCGGAAATGAAAAATATACCATGAATAAGATGTTGGTATGACGAGAAAATATTTTTTGATCCTTTCAAAAATTTTTATTATTGAACTGAGCAATCGATTTTAGGTTAATTAGTCTTATGTTTGTAATTAACATTGTAGAAGTTAATGACTGAATAATAATAATTGATGCTGCTTCCGTGAATAAGTGTTGCACGCAATTCTTGTTTGTCACTGGATTCGCAAAACAAATTCATCAGCAGCGGCAAACTGTTTCGTGGTTTTATTGTTTTATTGGACTACCGAGAATGACTTTGGTATTTCGTTCAGGTGTTTACCGTTTAGATATATCACTGGGGAGACGGATCGATCGGAGATGTGAATAAAGCTTAATCACTTTTTCTAATCTATTGAGGCTTTGTCAAGTTTTTTTTTGATTTTTTAGATTTTTTTATTTAAACGTCCTTTGGGTGTTCCGAAAGTATAACTAAGTGTACAAACTTTTACGTGCTTTCATTTATGTACCTAAAACCTGATGCCTCTTGGAAGAAGAAAAAAAATTAAATTTTACATATAAGAGAAATTCATTACAGCTTGTATTTTTTGCATTATTTTTATTAATGAAATTTTTGAAATTTGACATATGTACAGGAATCTTCAGGACAATTGTACCGGCTAAATTATACGGAGAAAAGACAAAATATTTCAGGGGCGTATCAACTAACTTCAGGGGGCGCTCAGGAGCGCCCAGTAGAATGGGTGCGTCCGTTTTGTAAACTTTCTGCAAATTCTCACCGACGTGTATTCAATATTCATGGTTAGTACTTCTCGTCAAAGAATGATTATTCATACGTAACGGAAATGAATGGAAGAGAAAGCAGACAAAGTGCGAGCTAAGAAAAGAGGTATCGAATTAACCAGCGAGAAAGCAAAGAAGCTGTCACAATGACACACAGGCAGTTTGCGTGAAGCACCAGTGACAGACACGTGAGTCGAGCCTCTTTTATGGGTCTTATCATTCACGCGACCAGTGTTGTATCCTCGTAAAATGTGTAGAGCACATATTTATCTATAATAATATTTTTATTGCAGCGATCGCGATTAATTGAAATATGGATACGTAGTACTGGAAATTATTACGGGTACGGCGTACGATGTGCGAAAGGTGCGTTTTCAATTTACTGCAAAGACATACCTTATTTAAATAAATCTAAGCAATTGCAAACGGTACTCGTTATAAATAAATATTAAGGCGAATAGGATTCTAAGAAATTCGTCGCTCGAGCGTTTCTCCACTACTGCGTCGCAGGTTTGAGAATCGCGCTTGTATTAGTAGTACGTGTGAGAATCAGCCCTTCTCATTCTAAATGAATTACGGTATCACAGTGAGCACGTGTGATTTCACGCAATTGCTTCTACACTTCTACACCAAAGGTCTGCGCCAGTTAGGTGCGTCTGATGCACAGAATTTAAGTGGGGGAAGCTATCAAGCTCAGCGGAGCGAAACGGAGAAGAAATTCGCTTATAACTAGGTAGTCCAGTACGTGCAAATGTATGACCGTCCTGACTGCTTAATTACTCATGCTTGGACAGAACATATGAATGCTGCCTGTTTAATATGCAAATAATTTTTTTCGTATTAATTCAAGCATTTTTTTTTTTCTATTATTTTCAACGCTAGTATATTAGACCACTCTGACTTCTATATTTCATTTTAGAGATATATCTAAAAGTATACTAAGCTGGTTATCGAGCAATGCAAAATTCAATTTTTAATGTTTCAATTTAAGCAAAATATTAATTAAACGTAATTAGCGTTTAGAATCTGTTATCACGAAAGGTGCAAATCAATTTTGATTGAACTTCGGTTTTAACGTTGGAGCTGAAATGAGATCGAACTGATATGGATTAAATATTACGTAAGATTTCATTGTTAGATTGATTTATCTAGAGAAATTAGTATGGATCTGAATCAAGTTATGATAAAAGAATTCTTTGAGAAAACTGAAAGAATTTTAAAAAGCAAACGACAATAAAAGAGTAATTCGTTCTACTTTTTCATATTGCAGTAAAGTATATTGTATGAAGGTGCGCACTTTCATTTTTTTGTCATTAATAAAACAGCTTACATATGCGTAATACTGAACTGGTATGAGAATAAAGTTGAATCAACTTTCACCGAAATGACAGACGGACAAAATTTACTAAAGATATTTTGAACAAAGATTCATTGGATACTTACCTGATTTTTTCATTGGTATTTATATCACGAGAAAATAGCTCAGTTAATATTTATTGATAAAGCCCTACAAAAAGTTTCGCAAATTTGTAAGGAATTACTCATTGTTATCAGGTGTTATAACTATTCAGACATTTGCAGTGATTAACGTTGACTTATTTCATGAGTATCCAATGTCATAAGTTACATGTCTTTCAGCGTGCGTGTTACCTGCATCCACATGAGTCTACCATTTCTCAAGTTAATTTCTCTGTAACGGACTAACCTGACCTGTGTGAAGGTGGCTTTACACGACACCAAAAATGACACCGAACGCGTGATTTTAATAGAAGGAAACAGGAACTACGAGAGAAATAAAGACAGAAAAGAGAAAAGAAAATCACAAGGACTTTGCTTCGTTAATCCGATACTCAATGGTAGGGAGATTCATGCGTTGATTGGCTTGCGAGTGCGTGCCGGGAAATAGCTAAGTGTCGCGCGTCCCCACGCCTTTCTGCCAGTGTTACGGGAGCGGTCATACTGTGACGGATCGTGAGGTTCTGCTGTTCAGGGCCAGTGAAACGAATCTACCACGTCACGGAGCTCTACCGATTCGCACGCTGTTCAGTCTAACGTTGGAAGGAGCCAACAGGGACATCATGACGGGCACTGGAAATGGAACAGTCGCTGAGACTAAGGTTGACGATAAAAAGCCGGAAGTTTTTGAAACTGAAATACCGCTTCCTAAGGGTGAGTCAACGTTTTCTAATACATCGATTTCACGCATTGCCACGCACCGATTTTTGATATATTTTCTCACGGTAGAATTAATTCCTAACCCTCCTTCGGATAATCTGTCTAGCTAGTCAGCCTGTACATGTGCGGAATTTTGACATCGTTCGTCCTGATCGACATAATTCATATTTTTGATTTTTTGATAATATCGGGATATTTAAATTTCAAAATGTCTCAGTGGTAATCTTATTCGATGATCCATGGATCTAGAATTTTTTTAGATTTATCATGCATGTGTTAGATGGATAGGCCAATTCTGTATCTGTTTATCCTGTATCTGCATCGTACTATGGTACTCGTATTGGTTTTTTTGAATTTTTGATTAGGATAGACTAAATTGTGTAAATCGACGAACAGTGGAACAAGCACAACATACTGATTTTGAATTTTGAATCATGTTTTACCTTACCTGTAGAGATTCGTACGTAATGATAAATAATGCTGCGTGTTTCGATTTTGTGTACGCAATATGTTCGTAGTATCCTAAACCAAACACTGTTTACAGTTGCATTTGCCGCAAGGCGTATCTTTATATGAATTTTCCGAATTATTCTAACCTCTATGTGGCCAGTTTCCACGATTCTTGATTGTGTCGACAATAAAATTAATTCCATACAAAAGAAGGAAATTTGTATTGAAGATACAATTTTATGTGACAAGCCAATTAATGTTTATCGTAATCAGAACCTTATAGCACGTAACCGTCCTTTACTATGTATTAATGAAACGGAGACTCGTATGCTTACATTGGCATGAATGCATTTTCAGCTCGATGAACATGTGTGAGTGTTCACGTAGGAGTATATGCGAATTACATAGTGCCAGCTGGTACCGTTTCTTTTATAGCACAAAGAATAGAATGCATTAAAAGTGCGAGGCTGGTTGTGTATAAGTTTATATATATTGATTTATATAATAATACCGTATTATGGATAATACCGTATTATAGGTAAACTGGATTTATGTCCAGTAGTATCTTATACTAATATTTAGATCATTATACCTATATCATTTAACTAAATAGAAATATAAGCACCACCGTTGAATGATATGTTTTAATACATTTTAATACATGTTTAATACATTATACGTATACAATTTAACTAAATAAAAATACAGGCACCGCCGTTGAATGATATGTTTTAATACACGTTTCATTGTTTTATCACAAGTGTTCGCAATTAAGTGTGACAGCTGCGTAAACTTTATTATACAATTTTGTTTACTTTTATATATTTACAAAAGTGACTGATTCGGTTCCTATTGCGGAAGCCTTGAGCTTTTATTGTACGTTGAATCGAAGCAGTAAGATTTTTGACCCTGTTTACTAGAAAGGCTTACATTTTTTACCCTTGTACATATAATTACTACCTGGTTTCGCATAGGCGAAAAAAAACGAATTATTTCATGTGACACGCGCCACGATAACAGTTTCACGCGCCAGCGTTTCCCTTGTTACTTTTACTCGCGTTTTTCTTGTTTATCATAATTCAATCTCTGTGGTTCAGTAAATAGATTATATTTGCCGTACTTGAAATTAACAATGACTTGGAATATACGACTGATGAAAAATCACGCCACTCTATTTTTATTTGCAATATTGCTGATCTATGCTGATTAATTTTTCTCAGATATCTCAAACTTAATCTAATTAATTGATACGTTTTATCAATCTCAAAGATTTATCGATAATAATTCAATAGTCGTGAGCTAAGTAATACGTTTCTGAATGTTCCATTATCTGGGAGATAATGTACAGGTACAAGTACAAGCTAGAAATGAATGAGTGAAAAACAAAAATTTGCTAAAGGAAAGGTGAAAGTCCTGAGAGAAAATATGTCGCGCTTGAGCGAATTTAAATGCCATACGGTATGATTTGAAAAGACACATCGTGTGTGTTAACTTGTTTAAGAACTTGGAAAAAATAAGTTCAGACGTTACGCCAAGCGGAAAAACATAAAAGATATACAATGCGAAGTTTACAGAGATGCAGTAGGACTTTGTTCTATTTTTTTTTTTAGTACTTGTGGTTATTACTATTATGGAGATATTCATGTTAATGAGTCGATTTTTTACTGCGGCTACCAGGTATTACCACAATTGCAAAATGGAAAATCATAAATTCATAATTAATTATAGGCACATTAATAATCATCTCTCATCCAGATAAAACGCATATATGCAGCTTTGAACGCTAAATTATTATTTGCATTACAGTTTCAAAAAGTATTATTGAAAAATGAGAGGATGAAACGTGTAATTGTGTAATTTTCAATTTTTAATTATTGCCAACATCAGTACTGTGTTAATAATTCCAAATTTTATGGTTTTTAAAATGGCAGCGATTTTCCCATTTCGGCCATTCGTATTGTGCACACGATCGCGATCTAGAACCAATGATCGACCC
Organism: Calameuta haemorrhoidalis; assembly: GCA_031763665.1. Classification (NCBI taxonomy): domain Eukaryota; kingdom Metazoa; phylum Arthropoda; class Insecta; order Hymenoptera; family Cephidae; genus Calameuta; species Calameuta haemorrhoidalis. The sequence continues at coordinate 84,520 of JARPRH010000587.1, forward strand.
CAGGGACTTAACACTCCGTGAAGAAAATTATTAGGGATGTCCTAAGATAACCTTGGGTCCTAGCAGGATTTAATGTGGATACCGTAATATGAATTTCCATATCACTGCCTATTAGGGACCTAATAAGGAAATTCTAGGGTTGCATGGCGAAATTTAATAAGGCCTTGAGAGGTTAATTGAGAGGACCCAGTCAGGCTTGACCATGGTATCCAGTACACAAATTAATATACCAAGTTCCACGTCCAATACGAGTCACTCTTTATATTTTTATCAGCCTTATTGGATCCGCCATTTTGAAATTTTTATCCTAGATGCAAATTTTTTGGAATTTAAGTATAACAAATTCACATAGTCGCTTTGGTCCAGTGGCTAAGCGTGCTTGTCTTTAGGTAGTTAAATAAAATTAAGAGAGATGGCGCAGGTCTTAGATTCGAATCCCGCAAGTGCTACGTCTCGGAGAATATATTACGAAAATATGTGATTTCTTTCTTTTTTTTAATAAAATAATATTATTAATATTACATAACCACCTCTTGCAAAAATTACGTCTTGGAATTAATCATTAACTTTCATATTGATTATATTGATCAATTGAATAGTAGTGTATGGATTTAATAAAGTATTTGATTAGGGAATAATAAATAAGTAATTAATGACACATTTTGTGATATACAGTTTACAAACTTTTTTCTCTTTTTTAGGCTCTAACACCTCGCATGAAACATTTCGAAATGTCTTTTAGCGTTCTTTATCGCAAATAAGACATTACCGTACGTTTTATGGAGTTTTCCGTAAACAGAAATTTACGTCCGCACGTGCGTGTGGTTTTTATCTAAATTACGGGTTAAACCACTTGACTTAAGCTGCCAATTAGGTTGAAAATTATTTTTAAAAAAATCATGAGGATGTGATTTAAGTTTTTTTTGTAACGAATGCATAATATGCAATCACGTGATTCAAAAAAATTTTTCCTTTTAAAATATTATTAAATCTTCTTTTTCATACGTTTTCCTATGTTCAAGATGTTTACGGGGTAATAAATAGAAATTGGATTTATTTTTGATACTAGTATAAGAAATACCTCGTCGAAGAGAAATAAGCTATATCGTTTATTGTTCAGTTAGATTTAAATTTGGTACGAGGGACCCTTCAATGGGTCTTTGAATCGAGTTGGATTAAAGTTCTAAAGTATAAAAGCGGCTCAAAGTTCTCAAAGTGGACTTTTACATCTGCATCTATGTGGTTCTAATCCAATCCTGTTAAGCACACATGTCATAAAGTCGTCTTGAAGATGCCGTAACAGAACTCTTTAAAGACGTCGTAAACGTGACAACTCGTAAACGCTAAAACGTGTAAACGAGACATTTTCCATAAGATGTCATAACTAAGAAAATCATAATTCTTCTTGAGTACAGTGTGTGGCAATATAATATATGAAACATACAAAACACGGAAATATTAATGCAACTAAAATTACTATACTTTGATAGACTTGTATGAGGGTCACGACGTGCAGCATTAAGGGGGTATTCTGATCTAGATATCAATTTTGTGAATTTTGTAGAGCTCGATAAAAAAAAATAATATTTTTACTATTAATTTTTTTACAGGGTATTTATTGATATTTTAAGAATATATAAAAAGGTCTAAACTTTAAGAATATGCAAAAAAATCATTTTTTCAAAATTCTAGACCAGAATACCCTTTTAACGTAACGTAACAGGTTGACCTTAAATTTGAAATTAAAATGTGCAAAATCAAAATGGCTGATTAAAATGGCAGACTAAATTTCCAAAAAATTAAGTTCATATGAAAATTTATTATCAGGGATTATCAAGATACTTAAAACTTAAAAAATTGAGAAAATTTCCCTTATCGAAAGTTTTTGCTGTATCTGAATCCAAATATAAAGTAAAAATTTTCAAACGGAAGAAGATGGACAGACTCAGTATGGTCAGCCCCCTGGCATAAATTGGTCGCGTCTGATTTTCGAATATCCGCCGCCACAGTAACGAAATTTCGCCACAGGTGGCGCCAGCAGTCTTCTTCTCACTATCCTTGAAAGTACGCGAGCTTGGTAGAAAACTACTAGCGCCACGTACAGGACAGTAGAGAAGTTTAAAAATGCGAACAGGACAAGAACATTTATTACATGGCGAGCATGTCAGGGACCTGAGTAAGAAAAACCAAAAAGCAAAAAATAATCTAAGTCATTAATAAGTCTACGACCTCACAGCATATCTAAACTGTGCTAAGAGGTGGTGACATCGTATTCAAACTTTGCACGTCATGTTAAAAAAAAATGTTTACTTTTCTTTCCAACGTTTTTTCTTTACATAAGATATATAATGTTATACACAGAAACCTATTGTTATATCGATGTGATTTTTACTCACTATTAAAATTCTTATCTTTTATCTCCAAATTTTCATTTAACTAGCTCTGCTCTGCTCCAAATGCTTATTCGTACTTATTCTTCACTTTTAATTACTTAAATTTAATGATAATCTCCGAATTACGTATCTGGATGCATTTACTTATCTGGCTTTCTTGGTTGAACATTTTTCTTATTTCTTTTTTCTAAACAGGCCAGGGGCATGCCTTAACGATGAACTCGACCTCGGGTGTTCCAGTGCTGAGTCCGAAAATTGTTTTTTTTTTAGAGGTTAGATTTTTTACTGGCAACAAGGCTATGCTTGGCATTCTTGCGAGAAAATTAACAACACTCGATCCAAATCTGTAATTTAAGTTCGCATAAATTTTATGCTCTATATTTTCTAGAAAAGGAAGCTTTGGACTTCAGTCACTCTGCTTATAGATACACGTTGCTTGAGTTTCATGAGTTAAAAATTCCAGATTCTTTGGCTCATTCATTAATAAGCTAAAAACGTGTAGAAAGGATTAATTAAATAAACTGACAATTAAATTCAATAATATTTTTAATAAATATATAATATAAATATATCGAAGAATAAATACGAAAAAAATATTATTCGCATCGAGTATAGAGCGTGTAGCATTACGTGCGATTCAAGGTATTTGTCATTTATCTAATTAGCAAATCTCTAATCACTTTCTGATTAGCTTTATTATAACGCTACTAATGTCAGAGCAAAGATCTATCGGTAGCTTTTTAATTGATCGAAAGGACTATTTATCTTGTATCAGTAGCTATCACGTTAAATTGACAAGAATATTGTGAAATTTTTCTGACAGTTAAAAGCTAATCTATCATTTATTTGATCACTGAGCCCATAGATTAGTCAAGCGATTGACGTGACGTTATCTTAGCACGACTTATTAGTATCTGTGAAGATCTTTTATTAATGAGCAATAATATGTCTCTATCGTAGTAGTATGACGCAAGGGCGATCACGACGATTCTCATATCAAGATGATCTTTATGATATTAACCGGAATGATGTTCGCATTGTTATTGCGAGGGATAATTAAATGATAGAGAAAATATGATCCAGAGCATAATTTTTGTTACATCTAATTTTATTGTAAAAAAGATTCATAACATCTTTACAAGCTTTTACATTTTTTAAATGAATCTTCTAATCATGATATTATTTTTATTACTGAAATACTATAGCGGGTGTAAATTTAGTTTCAATTTAAATAAAAATATTTTTTTCTCTCGCTTCATAAACTGCAACTCAAATTCATGTATTGCAAAAGTACGCACGCCCGATATGCTAAATTTGGGTATAATAAAATATCCTTATTCACGGTTTACATAGTACGTAGGAGATTTGTAAATTATTCAACGCAAGTATTTTCAATATTCGCGTTTTCAAAATTCACTATTTGCATGTTAAAAAAAATTCTATGAATACTTTTCAAGAATAAACAGAAATTCTGCGCGTGATAAATGACTGAATTTTTTTTTCCTATGACTACGTATACACTAGCGTTTGTTATTTTAAATCAATATTTTTTTTTGTACACTAACACGTGAAAAAATTGTAGATTAGGACCCAAAAAAATTTTAATGAAATGAGAATGCTGAAAGGACCTCATAGTATTTCATAACACATTTCATACATATAAAATATACTGAAAAGTAAGCATGACGCGTCAGCTTTTACTGAAGTGTACGATAAAAATGACGAAACTTGAAAATATGTAGTGTAAAATAGCTATAGCTTTCACCTTGCTGAATAAAAAAAAAAATTATCTAAAAAAGCCAAATTACTTATCTCGTGCGCTACATTCAATTTTACCGTGGAGTGCAGCATTACTTTTCATACCTTTGAAGTCAACCATGAAAAACATAATGACTTTTTATATGCTTTTCAAACGTATGTTATTACACATTCAGTACGTATAAGTAATACGAGCCAATATGTTGTTAAGAAATTTTTATAATTTAATGAATTATTGTTTGATTTATATTTATTTGTTTTAGTTATTCTCTCACATAATTTTATTGATACTTTAATTGATATTTTATTGATTGTGATTTTATTGATATTTTATTGATTGCGATTTTATTGATATTTTATTGATTGCGATTTTATTGATATTTTATTGATTGCGATTTTATTGATATTTTATTGATTGCGATTGAAGCATACTAAAATTATTCATTGCAACGTTAAATGTTTTATATTTTCTCCTTTTACGTTAGTTATTATCAGAGTCACGTTTCGATTATAGGTAACATGTGGGAGAAAGAGACAAGAAATATAACGGGTGAACTTTATTGTAACACATTCTCCATAGGATTTGTTCATGCTGTTTTGCGTAAACATACCTTTCTACTCCTTCCTCGCTTTGTCTTCTCGTCTCTTTTCTCTTTGCTCTCTTATCGCCCCTTCACTGCTCTTTCTCTTGAACCTCCCACTATTTCACTATTTAACCGGAATCTTAAACAACTTCTTCTTGGAGCAAGTAGAAAGTTTATTATGACGTGCGTACTTCCGAGTTTATAGATTGCAGACGTTTCCTACTGCTACTATTATTGTCACGTTACGTTATTTCCGACTATTTTTATCATTTGCAATCAAACTTTATGTGCGAGAATAAATCCGAAATCTTTTTCAATTGACAGCGTCCTTCTGTTGTAGCTTCGGTGTCATTGGAAAAAGTAATTAAAGAATCAAATTGTGGAAAATGATTTTAATTTTGAATTCGTTAGAATTCCAAAGGTATTGCAAAGTAGAAGATTTAAAAAATACGATTTTTTTTGAAAATTTTCCTAAGGCATAGGGTCTTGAAAATATTATGTCTGTAAACTGGTATAGCGAAATTTACACAGCGATTGACGTTTCAAGGTACAGCACGTGGTAGAATAAAATTAAATCAAAGCAGGTACGTTCTGACTAAGAATGAAGGAGGCAGTCCTTTCGCATCTGTAAATAAGTGTAAATTATTAAACAACAAGACTTCTTTGGCAAAGAAGAAGGTTATGACCTCCGGTTAGCTGATTATCGGTAAGTGTTATAAAGTTTATACGAATCCCATCGAAATAATGTGAAAGAGTTTAATCGTGTTTTTTTTTGAAACTATGTTTTTCACACTGACGTCCGTATGTTTTAGGGAGCAATTTTTTGAGCCGTTTGAAATTGATGTTTAGCTTCGAAAAATTATTTCTTTATTGCACGTAGCAGATTTAAGCCTAAATAATAAATGATGAAATAATATTATCCTAAAATCGATAAAAAATTTTTTTTTAATTCTGCCATTTTCTTAATTTTTCTTGTCATTTAATCTAGCAATAACGAGAAGCGGGTTCACGTAAATTAAGAAGCTTTTGGTTTATTTCTTTCAGATAAGCAGAACAGCTCGAATCACGGACACAGACTGGAGAAACATATGTTACATGTGCGCGACTGAACTTGACGTGTGTAAAATATATTGTTTCGTTATAAAGATTCATATAAAAATCTTCAAAATTTCGATAAACATATGTGAAAACTTCAGTAAAGAAATTTGTAATAATTTTGCAAAAAAATTGCCAGAATCATCACGAAAACCCATTTCTAGGTTAGAATCAAAGTAAAAGGCTCTCAAAATGCGTTAAAGCCGATTAGAAGTATTAAATCTTATGACTGGAAAAATATTTTCTACCATAAATTCACTAGATTTTAAGCTATTTTAACGTAGCGTAGACTTCACAGCTCCAATAAATAAAAAAACTTTTGAATCATATATGCCTAATACCACCTGTCACGGAAGTAATCGATATATACAAAAAAATAGGCACCAAAGAAATCTTCACATATATTTATATGAATATAATAATAACATTATCTCTAAAATTAATCCATATACAGGAAATCCTGGACTCGCGCGATTAATTCATTCTTTTGAATTCAAGTTGAATGATCTTTGAATATTTTGTTTTTGCACATGTAAGTTTTTTCAAAGAATAACGAAGGTTGGACATCTGGACCGCGTATTTACGTGACTCGAGTGAATTCGTAGATCGAGGGTTAACACTGGCACATAGACATACGCGAAGACTCCTTTCGGATCGAGTGACCTTTTGGAATGAACGCAATACGAAAAAAACTTGTTTATGAACAAACTTTTACCTTATTTATCCACTTTTTTGGTTAGAGAACACCGAAAAACTGTAAAAGTCATTTTTAAGAAAAATCAAAAACAATTTAGGATCAAACGATACAGGAGGATTGGAATCGATTTGACGCATCGAGGGGGGGGGGGATTGTCCAGAGTAGGAGGAATGGAAAAGGGTGAGGTTATTGGGACGAGCAGAATACGAAATTCAAGGGCAAAGAACAATGGGCGAGAATTGAGATGCTGTAACGTGGGTCGAGCGGGGGACAAGGGGTACTGAGAGGTTAGATGTAGATTTTATGTAGCGGAGAAAGAAAATTTGGAACATATATTGGAATTTAGAGAATTCGAGAGAGAGTAAAAGGATTTGAAGATTGAGGCGGAAGGAATTTTGAAAAATAAGATGACGTCCGAACGCAATGGAAGCGAATTTTATTTTGGTAAGGATGGAAATATACACTTATATACCAAAATATATATGTATGTTATTTATCAAAATTATTCAATGTATACATATGTGACGTCTCAGCAAATACAATATTACATGTAAGGTACAAGCAATTTGTAAATTTTCACTTGTTCTCATAAGCTCGATATAACGGCGCTGTTGGGTTATTGTTGCATTTTGAAATGCATGAACTGAAGTTTGTATTGTTAATTTAATTTCTATGGTGAAACTGACGTCAGTTGATTGAATTAAAAAAATATTCAAATTGAGGCACGATAAAGGCGCTGAAAAGACATGAATGCATCTGAAATTCATCGTTTCTGTGTCATGGGCAATATGAGCAACATTGCGAAATATATTTGCAATGGCGACTTTTTACTGGACTTTTCGACAATTTTTTTTTACCAATTTTACATAATTCTTGGCGTAAAAACCGTAACACGTTTACGACGCGTAAATGGCGAAAAATGTGTTGTCTGGCATATTGAAAGTCCTGTGTGAGGGTTACAGCTTTGTCGTATGTATCGTAAATTTCGATTCGCATCACGTCACGGCCAACGGACATTTTACGGCACGTATGAAGTGTTTTCGTAATACTTTAAGTTCATAAATACTTGGCCAGATGTCAGTATAGTCGAATGTTTTGCCGTGCATCACAATTCCTGTATTAAAAGTATTGGAAAAATTCGAATATTTTTAAATATCCACGAGAAATCCCGACAGAAAATATCTACCGTGAGTTCAGGGTTCAGAATCTCAACTGAAGCTGCATGGACCTATCGAGGTCTTCGCTGAGTCTTTAATTTTGGCGCCAAGGGCGGTCCGGGTTCTTAGTGTAGCTTGTTTCAAGCCAGACGCGTTCCAGATTGTTGATCAGTTAGGTTAGGGTTAGGGTTAGAATTAGGGTTAGGTTAGGTTAATTTATTTACTTCAGGCAATTAGTAATACGCAGCCTTTGACTTGGCACATTTACCTAATCTCTTGTAAAATTACGTACTAGGTATTATTCGTTATGTCTATATACTGCCTTGAAATTCACGAGTCTGTATATACCTTTAGGATTTATGTCTCTTTTGCGTTAGTATATTTTTTTTAATGTGATATAACTTCGAATCTAGTCTTTGACGATTTAGCAAATTAAACGCAATTTACACGCCCTTACGCAATTCGTCCCTGTGTCGGCAAAATTGTCACGCGATGACGTTCTCGAATATTTTTTTCATGATAACAACTATAGTCAAGCTCATCAACAAGATACACGAGACTCTTCGGGTTCTTAAGATAATAAAAATAATTTCTGTTATCTACCACGTACGATAGGTAGATGATTGTTCTGTTTTCTCTTGGTGTACGTGTACTTTTCAACCGGAGGTTCACTTTATTGTCACACAGTGGAGTCTTCCTTCTCTCATTAAGGTTAGAGGACCAAGTGGCACTTTCGTGAGCTCTCATGAGACACGCTTGAAGACTCATTCGTTTGCTTCTTCTCTTACATTGCCCTTCTCAGTTATCAGTGTATGTAATCGAATAATCAGAAAATTGGCCACATCCTTATTTAAGGTTTCTCGCGTGTCATGTCTCGTGTAGGTTAGATTGTCAAATATGTCCGACGCATAAATAACATTCCGAAAGTAAGTGCGTTCACTATTTCGTACTCTTTATATTCAATTTTAGGGGTTTCCTATCTTTCTCGCGTTTCATCGTATAAAGACTTGCTCATAAAGGACGAAGGTAACTAGAAATTTACATTGCAAATGAGAAATTACCAAGTCAATGACACTGACGACGCCGGCGTAAAAGGTATGACAAATGATAACTGCATGAGTCAAATTTAATGAGAAATGTCGTATTTTGGTTTGAATGATATTAATCGTTTAATTACCGATACGTTAGCCATAACTTTTTTACGTCTATTGCTTCTCTTTACACACTAAGTTTTTTCTTCTTGTTTTTTTTCTTATTGATTTATACCACAATAAAGCTCAAATACCAATAACATTGAATGTATACGAGTGTTCAATGAACTGCTTCGCAGCCGCCGGTATTGCAGAAATAAACTCCGAAGTGAAAATGTTTTACCGACCGAGATCTGCAATAAATCATAAGATAAGCGTAATTTTTGTCATTGATTCTACTCCTGTTTTGTAGATGGCGCTAGTAGAACGAACAACACGTAACATGAATTGGTGTAACACAAGATGTGCCACATCACATATTCTCCGTATTACAAATTTTCACAGGAACATATTACTATTTACACATCTAATAAGAATTGAGATTAATCATTATGAATTGCAATATTTTATTAGCAAGCAAAGAATACCTAGTGCCATAATGAAATATTACCACAACGATATTTAAATTTTTAAATTCGTCATAAAAAAAACTTAGTTACAATACCGCATACTGATAAAATATGTACTGCTTATAGAGTGTACAATCGATGGACAATAAAAGGCATATTATTAGCGCCAAGATAACTCGAAATTAGTCGGATAATTATAGTCGACCTCATTAGTATTATATAGATTACAAGATATTTTATAACAAACCTTATGTTTCTATTTTACGTTGCAACGACAATATAAATAGTTGTCCAGTGTTCCTAAAATTATCAAAAATGAAATTCACAATATCCAAACGTATTTTCGATCTAACTTCGTGATTTTATACACGTGCTAAAATAATTTTGTTTCAGACAATCATATACATATATCTGTCTGACTATGAATTATGACAGTTTATCGTTCAGCGAATGTGTCACAGATTCCACATATTATAAATCATATACAGATTCGTCCCTTCCTCGAATAATTTTTTTCCTGAACAAATTTCTAGTAACCAACAAATTTCCTTTGAATAACAATATAATTTTCTCTCCTACTCATTGACCTCGCTCGTAGGATATTTCATGAGAGCGACTTATCACAGGGAGACGATAATATTCCTTCGATGATATTTGACATTGGACAAGCTCTAACGTATATCAAATACCACATGATTTTTTTCCTGAAAAAATTTTGAATAACCAATAAATTTCCTTTGAGTAACAATATAATTTTCCCTCCTACTCATTGACCTCGCTCGTAGGATATTTTATGAGAGCGACTTATCACAGGGAGACGATAATATTCCTTCGATGATATTTGACATTGGATCACGTGAGACAAGCTCTAACGTATATCAAATGCCACATGACAACCGATACGATCATCGTGAATGTCATTGATATTTATATCGGCATTTCGCGACGTGAATAAACACACCATTGTTACGAGCGTATATTATTATTATTATAAATTTCGCAGATTTACACTTTGAAAATACATATTTTAAGGATACTAATTATTGATCCTTATCTGACGATCCAATGATCTAATAGGATAATTTTTTGAGGTTAGAAGTCACCGTGGGTTAACAAAACGTTGCGGTTTTCTCAGTAGGAGTTCGCATAATGACATATTCCTTGCACGACTTACCAGTTACTCTCTGCCGTATGTGTCATTAAGTCTGTCTCGTATGTATCGCTGCGTCATGCTTCAAAGACTTACGAGATCTTTAAATAACATGATTAAGCAATTTATCTTACCATTAAGTACGCGGTGGATGCATGTGACGTACTGACTTTTAATTTTCTCACGATATTTCAGATTAATGCTTCGTCACATATTTTTTTGCGCTAGTAGATTAAAAAATCAATGTTTCTTTTCGTCTGAATTAGTTTTTGCATTGTTTCACGATATGACACTTCGAATCAGTCTCGATTTAATTAATGACTCGTAGTTTGTTTTAAATAATAATGCAAGCTTGCAAGTGATTTTAATTGCTTTTTGTATTTTAGAATTTTATAGTTTGTTCTAAATAATACTGGAAGCTTGCAAGTGATTATAATGGCTTTTTGTATTTTAGAATTTTTTTTTATTCTATTTTGTCTCTTGACACATTGCCGATTTAATTAATGACTCATAGTTTGTTCTAAATAATACTGCAAGCTTGCAAGTGATTTTAATAGCTTTTTGCATTTTAGAACCACATATTACTCTATATTGTATCTTGACACATTGCCGATACTCATACGCGCAATTCTAACGAGTTATAGGTTATTAGGTATTTGGGTATTAGGTATGTATGTACATACATGAAATCGCATCTACGTATGAGGCAAACACTTCTTGGCAGATCTTAGGGACTATTTATAGCATTTATTGCACATTATTTTATTCTTGTACAATTGTGGGCCGGGGCGGGGGGGCACAACACACATATCATCGGTACTTGTGACATCTGATGCAAATGTTGTTCCTACATATGTACATATGTAGGACGTAAAAAGTATAATAAAGTATTTGAAAGACATGAAGAAAATTTTATGCCAAAAATTGTCACGACTTCATGATAATCGTGGGATATTAAATAATTACTATGATTTAAATATAGTTAGATAAATATAATATTGCTAGCTAAACTGTCACAATTTGTGATATTGGTGTAAAATTTGACCATTTTCTTTTACGCAATTATTTAAGTGGATCAAAATATTTTTTTGTCTTGAAACTTTGGTAGCAATGCGTAGTTGTTACAAAATAAATAAACACGTAGGAAAAATATACGTCAGTTATACGTAGGAACTTATTATTCGTGAAAAAATTACGAAATCAATGAAAATCACAAGTTTGGAAATTCAGGTGCTCGTGAATCGCGTAGCGATCGGCACACGAATGATTTTCAGGTTTGACATTCAGTCTGATTTATCGAGACGCAACAGCCGAACGCATCACAATTAAAAATGAAATTAATTTTCTTTCATAAATTTTCACATTATATTTATTTTTAAAAAATATATCTAGTAATTTACATGAATTAAGTTTTTTTTTCCTAATTAATACAAACAGTTAATAGTATTAACCGATTATCGGCGGTTCTTAGCCAAATACTTAACATCTGCATAAATATGAAGAACTTTCAATATTCTCTTATCGAAAACTTGTTTTCTGTAGACACTATTTTATTTCGATAATTTTCAGTCTAATATTATGAAAAAGAAATTATGTAAATATATAAATAAATTATAATATTTGACTTATTTTAATAATTTATTATTGTCAGACAATTACAATCACTTAGAATTCTGTTCGGATACTGGGTCATTTAGCATATATTGAAATAAATGAAATAAATAAAATAATTAATTATTGACTAGATAGTTTAGCCAATTGATTATTAATTGTATCATGGATATACATTTGATTCTCTGTATAATTTTGATATCACTCAAGATTCAGTCTTTATATTGTTTACATACATATAAGTCAGTACCGCAATAATTAATATTTTTTTAATACTTTTTTTAAATTATCACAAAATAGAAAGAGTTTAAATAAGAACAGCCAATATCGGTGTCATGCTGAATTCCACATATGTATTTCTGGCTCGTGGATGAAAACAATCGAAGTTCAATATGGTTCATACACGTTCCAAGATTTGATTTCATTACTTATTTCCGAGAGCCGAGTCGTTTGGCTAGATTATTACTGACGTTTTTCATAAAGCGTAAATGCCCACTTAGAAACAGTAAATAATACACGAGGATCACAATATTTTTTTCACACTTTTTACATAGTGATAAGTAATTTGACGAAATATCGATTATTCTGGAAAGTCATGTCATTACAGTATACAAAAATTCTTCAAATAGTCGCAAATTAACCCATAGATGGATACCCTTCATTTTTAATATGTTTGATTAACCTCGCATGATGAGCACTGCTGATAAGGTAAGCAAGAGTCTCCGATAAAGGCATTAAAATGTATACTTGTTGCTTGTTTTTTGATATTAACACGTGTAGTCCATAAAATCCATTTGTAACGAAAGTAATCGAGCTTACGCAAACGTTATGATAAGACGATTCATCTAATATAATTTACTTCCATGAATTTCATGTTTCTGAATCGATCTAATTGTGTTCATTTTTCCTTGAACAATTCCCACTTTAAAACGTTGTCATTGAGGAAAAAAGATTTCATAACCTACACTGAAAAATCGGTAATTCAGTTCACACGGTGTACGTAGTCAAAATATTTGGAGTCATTTACAACACTGATCACTGTGTAGAAGTAAGAAAATGCATTTGATAAATTATTTTATTTATGTTAATTATAAAATTCTAATCACGATTATACATAAAATATTGTTAATCCATACCGTTTAGCAGCAGCCAAATTCTGAACTTTCTTTATTCTTTGTTCATGTAATTTTCCGTTCAAGGTGTTGTAACTTCATATTGTGTTAAATTATACTTATCAATAACGTAGAAAAGAAAAATCAACAAAAAATATTATGGGTGTCAATATTTTTGTAGTTTTAAGCGCCTGTGGCGCCACTCTGCGTCGGTTTATGTGAATATTATTTTTTCTTCTCTCAAAAACATTTCTGTGATTCACCTGCATATATACTTAATCCGCCCCCCAGTATGTATTTACATGTAAAATTTAAAGTCGATATATCGACTGGTATTTGCGTGAGTTAATAACAAACTCAAATTCCATTGTTGTACATTATTAGGATAATAACGTGAACAATTCGTCTGCACCCTTTGACATTTTTAACGAAACTCCGAAGTAAAATTTCAAGTCGATATATCGACTGATATTTGCGTGATTAAATAACAAACTCAAATTCCATTGTTGTACATTATTAGAATAATAACGTGAACAATTCGTCTGCACCCTTTGCCATTTTTAACGAAACTCCGAAGTACATAACATCGTGGTCGAATTCCGTCTACGTAATACGCTGAAAAGAGATACAAGCGAAGAATTTTCTTTCTATTAATAGTTTATAGTTTCAGTCACATACCGTAAAGATGTCAAAGCGAGAAACGTAAGTTTCGCTGTTTTCACAGGAGTATTTTGCAATTTTTCACACGATCCTTGGTCATTTAACGGACACATATATAAACGAGGATAAACTAAAGTTTGGTTATGTTGATTTTAAGATGCAGTAGATCTGGTTGTTTATTCTATTGGTAAATGTTAGAGGATACGAGTGATGTAATTGATGACATAATGTCGTGCGAAGCACGTGTCATGCAGGTGAGGCTCTGTTGAATTTTTTTTAAATATGTATTGATACAGGTCGCGAATATGAGAGTATAGATGATGGATGATGGTCGAGGGGTGAAGGAAGTTAGATCAGCCCCTCCAGCCTCTGTCAAACATTAAGTGGTCGTTATCAGAGCGTACTTATAAGCAATACGCTTGTGCTCAGACGAAAGAGATTAATAACAGACATCGCGCAGAGCGCGAGTGCAAAATTGAATTTGTCAAAGTAAAAGAATTAAGTAGAGCAGTGAAAAAAAAAGAATAAATTTGTGATAAATATTACGCGATGATCATTGAGAAAATCATTATTCTCTCGGTCGGTTAAATGTATATTCAACTGCATTGAAAATGTTCCCTCGTTAGTACTGTTAGAGGAGTAGTCGGTCGTCGTAGTGTATAAACTCGTTGACAGGTGTCAGGAGCGTCGCGACGCATTCGGGCGCATGACGTGAGTCCATTCTGCTCCTAGAGAGACTTGTGATTGGTGTGTGGACGTGCTGCCCGTTTGGTACGTAACGTGTCCCGGCGTGCGATCTTCGTACATCGTTATCGGCGTGAAAGCCTCACGGCGTTTGTGACGCTCACAGAATCCTCCATGGAGGACAACTGAATCTATACTTCGTTACGTGTGTCCAAATCTGCGGTGCTTCTGACGCGTGTGCGATAACTTTTCTCGCAAATGAATTCGAATTCGGTGCTGCGTAGAGTGAAGTTACACTGCCTCAGTTAGCGTTACGTACTTGCAAAAGAGCATCCACAGTGACCAACCGACGAAACTTTAAAACTTCGACGATATCTGTTGTTAAAATCGATTTTAAGTAGAGCAGTGAACGCGTGTGATTCTTCGTAACGAATTAGATTCGAATTAGCTGACTTTCATTTCATTATATCTGTATTATAACAATGAGTGGTCCTGGAACAAATGGAGAGAGCAGAGGACGGAATGGCCACGTGTTGGTGTGGGAGCAATCGGGTCTCGATGAAGCAGACAGACCTCCGCAAACTAAGAAAGGTACGTTTTCAATTGTTGTCATCAGGACGAAGCGTGAGCTATATTTCTTCTGAGAACTCTTTTTGGAATGTTAATCTTCGGAATTCGTCTCGGGATATTATTTAAAGCTTGCTCCACGCTCACATGCGTGTGTCTCGTGCAGAGGATTTTCCGCTGATATCTCGTTTCGTCTGCTGCTGACTCAGATGTCGAATGAAATACTGCAGTTTGAATTAAGTGGGACGAAATATATGTGTATCGATATGTTATTAATGTGCTTTGGTTTTATGGATACCTGACAATATTATAAGTTGTTCGCAAATATGATTAAAATGGTGATTCGTTCTTGTTAACAACGATTATGTATTATTCAATGATTTTTTAGGATTTAGTTCGCTTAATAATAACTTTGGTAAGAGGAATTTGTGATTCTAAATATTATTAAATTTTAGTAATAGTTTTCAACCATGAGCAGGTTTTTCATTGATCCGTTTAGAAAATTTTATTCTATATTTCTATATGGTAGACGATAATTACTGTATTTTTTGTTAATTATTTTTTCGATTTTAGCTATATCAAAAACTCATAGTCATGATTGTAAGAAGGTTTATTTCTTGAACGATTATTTGATTCAAAGCTGAAAATTTAATGCATTGATATTAATGCATATTAAATTATATGCATTTCTGGTGCTTTTGGATGATCATACGAGGAATTCCGCGTATGTATGTACGCCTTGCATCATATCTCGAGGTAATCTATCTTAATGGCAGGTAACGAGCGTTGGATATGCTAGAATTAGCTATCAGTAATCGGTCGTAAGGATTAACATTCTATAGGAAGAACAGAAATCAAGTTAGGATACTCCCGTTTCATTTTGTTTGCTATTTTTTTAGATGATCGTTAATTAAATAAGCAGCGATTTACAGTAAAATCTCCTTATTCGCGAAGATTAGGTTAGAAGAAAATGTATGTATATATATATACGTATGCATGCACGTATTATTATGGGAAATAGTTAATATACTTAAGAAACCATTGAACCTATTGATTTACAATAACAAGAACAGAAATATTGAGGAAAATGATAAACAATCAGTAATTCCTTGTGCACAAAATATCTGTTCACGAAAAAAACCTTTGTACTCTGTATTCTCGATATTTCGCATGATTTTTAAACCCGCCAATAATGAAACTCAAAGATGCGAATATGAAAAATTTTTTCATTGCGTAATCCGTTAATAATGAAACCGTATACAGGAAGATTTTTTTTGTTTAATTAACAAACCATGATGTGCACACATCTATACGAACTACTGATTTATGCACGAATAAGAAAGTATAACTTGAGCAAATAGCATAGACAATCGTCACACGTAATCACGTGAACGAAAACGAATTTTTTCCCTCTGTTTTTCTATTTTGCGGGAAGTTGACAGACTGCTCTCTTTATGTTTGTGCGTCAGTACAGTCGTGATGCAGTGGGAGTAGTGGTGGTAATGAAAAAACGTTGCTATTTCCACAGTACACCGGCTTACCACGTGCTTGCCGGCTGGCGGCTCCTATACTCGCCCAGCAAATCTCCGAGTATTGCCGAAGTTCCACGACAATTCCCGAGGAGAGTTCGGCCGCGCACAGTTACCTCCCAGTCGGGACCTTCTGTTTCCTGCTTTATTCTCTACATTGAAATGTCGAATTTTACGAATTGCGAACGTGCGATTTCTCAATTAATAATTAAATTATTAATCCCTTTTTTATTTTAATTATTATCCCTCGTCAGATTTCATTCGTCCTTGTACAGTCGGAACAATCTATTTTAGGTGGTTGGAATTCTTGCGCAATTCTATCGCTTAGATTTTGCTCTCAAGCTACGTGGATTATCAGCTGGTAGTCCAGTCTTAAACGCAAATGTATTTGTGAGACATTTGCATCCGTTGATGAGTTGTAATGGTATTAGGAAGTGCAGTCATGACCAATATAATACTGGATCGCGGCCAGCAAATTTCTCGGTCGTCCTTCATTCAGTATTAATATGAAGTCCTTTCGATGAGCGCCGTACACTAGGAAAGAAAATTAAATTTAAATAGAGTTAACTAGAATAGCGTATTCTCTGCTTTTCGTTATATTCGATCAAATTAATTGGGACTAAATATTACGAAAGTTACTGGTTCGTCTTTCTCGCTAGAATTTATCCTTGGCCATTTGCCACAACTTCGCAAAATATTCATGTACTTCCTTTGCTTATTGTTCTGCTTCTATTTCTTATACTTTAATTCATAACTTCAAATTCCCGCGTAATTTATTACATATATTTTTGGACTTTATAGACTGCCAGAGGACGTCCTACGATTGTTTCCGTAATTTATTTTCTATTGTGTTACATAAGACAGGAGCGTTTGTATGAATCGTTTAATAAACGGTAATTTTGATCCGATGATATTAAATTATAGCTGCCTACTGCAAGCATCAGAGAATATTAATCTATTTTTATTTGCTTGAAAATCCTCGATGATTCATTCGTTTTTTGTTGTATTTCTAATTCAAAATAAATTTAAAGATAAACTCGAGCAGGACGTTTATCCCCTTGAAATCAGTATTTGAATATCAATTACTTTAATTGCCCCCCCCCCCCCCTCCTCCAACGCTCTCCAGCCTTCCACCTAGAGGCAAGTACGCTGGCCACTACACCATAGTACTAGTTTTTATTATTTTAAAATTGCAGACTTCTAAATTACGAATAAAAATGGCGTACATACATTTTTTTTTTAGTTTTCGACAAATTGCTATATCATGATTTTTCTTGGTCTTTGATTAAAATTATGATATTCAAATTTCAAATTTCAAAATGGCTAATTCAATATGATAAACGAAAATGTGATTTTTCTATATTCGTACATATCTACTAATGTAGATTACAAATTTTCGAGGTCATTGATTACTATTTCGGTAACGAGATTCAAAAATTGGACTGTTTGGGTTTCATACGAGAGATTTTTATTTACGATATTGGAATTGTCATGTTAAAATTTGACATTTGAACATTGACATAATCAGCAACTTCGAAAACCCCTGTATAAAAAGTTCCGTGAAAATTTATCTTGTAGCGAATGAGTTTACGAAATGTTAGTGGCGAAACTTCCATGTTCTATGAAGACCCTAATCCGAGGCAAAATATTCTTATCGTATTTTCTAACAAGGCAGTCATGCTTACATAACACATTATGTATATTACGTAGAATATCATAAAATTTATTCATTTTTGAAGGAGCTAACGTGTTCACCCGCGACCGTTAACTGGGATACATTTTGCAGGAAAATTTTCATATGATTTATTTGAGTCTCGATGTGCGTTATAAGGTTACATCCCAGTTTATGCGTCATTGCGGAAAATCACGTGCGTATCGAAGATTAAAAAATGCAGACGTGCATGACTGTGTTGTTACTAATATTACGAAATACGTAGTTGATACTAAATACGAAAGTTGTAGAGTCAATTAAAAAAAAAAACAGGATTATTTTAGGAAGCTGAATGGTTATATGGCCATTTGAAACAATATTAGGAACAATCAGAACAACGTGGACGAATTTTCAAAAATATTTTTTCGACAAAAGGATATTTCACTTTTTTCAATTATTAATGCCCCGAAACAAGTTTTTGTGCTATAAATTTGGCACAAAAGTAAAACAAAATGGAAGAACCATTAAATTTTTAATTTTTTAAGAAAGGTCGACTAGTTTCACACATGTTCTAATCACCCCTAACACGTTTACCCCCCATTATGTTTTAAAAGTACATTTTTAAGTAGCTTTACAAGAGCGCAATTTTTGATTGGCCGTTTCTCCATTTATTTAAAAATGATTTTGTCGCGCCAGAAAGCAGCGATGGTTATGATTATCTAGGACAGAGATTCAATAGCATTTTTTTTTTGTAATAAAAACGATGACTAACTCAATGCGACGAGATACCAAGAGTACATATAAGAGACCGTAAATAAAGGAGGGTTTACATGTATGCACGGGTGATTTGCCGTAGACGATTACGAAGGGGCTGACTCACCTGTCGTCTGGCGTAATCTAGAACGAAACGCAATTATGAAATATGTATTTCGTATAACCCAAGGGCCATTGTTGGATTCTCCGTGTATTTTTGATTTTTTATTTAATAAAAATCCAACGATAATTTTACTTGCGCAGTTGGCAATGAATATGAAAAAAAATGATTTCAAGGCGAAGAGACGGACAAAGTTTCAGTAAATTTTTTGGACGTTCATTGAATCAAATCGAAGCCATCAGATACTAGATACAGGCGTCGATAAGATTATTAGTGACGCTCCGCAGGTAACAATAAGTGTGAATATGTTGGTTTCATACGAGGTTCCCTACGCAATATCTTCACTGTATGTTACATATATCCGTACTCGTACTTTGCCTCTTTTTTCTTTTTTATAGTTTTTTAAAATATGACACCTAAGAAGATACCAATGTATTCAGGGTCTAAATTATTCAATTTATATTTCTTTATCTTTCGATCCTTATGCATATCACCAGTAGATGTGCACCATTTTTGCTTGTAAATGTCTACAAAATTGCCAATGAACAATTTAATACAAAAACAGTATCTCTTATTGTTGTTTAAATTTTTTGCTTCAGCTCTAGTTGGAGCACGTCACATAGTGACGTTTATGCTTTTCCTGGGTATGGCCAATGCCTACATCATGAGGACCAATATGTCCGTGGCTATCGTAGCCATGGTCAATCATTCAGCCATCACATCGGAGGATGTTGTGACAAACGAATGTGGGGGTGAAAATAGCACCATCGAAGAAACCGTGAGTATAAATTCTAATCGGATTCCAATTTCACCTTGAATATTTCTTTCCGATCAGTAGCATTGACACTCTCCAACGACAATATTTCTAAGGACACACTCTATCTAATCTTGTACTTGGTGCGTGATTTTCCTGGCAGCAAATATACGTGTTTGACACTGTAGCTCGCGGCGAAATGCCAATGTCTGCTAAAGATTTTCTACAAATACTCAGGAGTTGACTCATCAATCTTTAAAACTCTTGTATTATATTCCGCGATAGTTTAGAACACTTTTATATCTACGTATTTTATGTCCTAAAGAATAAATATGCGAATTTGTCATAACGGAGCTTTTATGTCCCATGCAAATATTTTCTAAGATCAACCAAAGATCTTATTTCGCAAGTGCATCTCTGATGTTTGGCGCGTCAGACTTTCCCTTACCGTTTGGTCTGCTTATAACATGCGTTTTATCATTTGTAGATCTGAGGTGGATCAGCATAATATATAACATATTGAGAAGATAAATCTTAGATCAACCGAAGATCCTATTAGACTGCAAGGTACAGAAGGATCAATCCCAGGTCAATGATTAATTATTCATTTTTATTATTATATTAATGTGTAATAAAAAAATATATTCTCTAAATAGACCAAGAGGTATGGGAAAGTCTCATTCGCCACATATGTATGTGATGCACGTGCAAAATAAGATCTTCGGTTGATCATCTTCCCCATATCAAGAATATTTTTATCCGGAACTAATATTTTTTTTTGGAAATTGTGGAGCTGCGAGGTGACTTGATATCTTTTTTTTTTTTTAATGTTCCAGCATGAAAGCGATGGCGAATTCATTTGGGACTCGGCGATGCAAGGATATCTACTAAGTT
>JARPRH010000588.1:5088-17913 GCA_031763665.1 Calameuta haemorrhoidalis
TGAAATCGGTCATAGTTTCGCAGAGATACACAAAAATTCAAGTGTTCCACTTCAATTGCGCATTACTGTATATATTTTCATAGGAAAGTATGAATAACTTTTCAATAAGGCGCACCCGCATCCCACCCATTTATGTACATACATACATACAACGCATGTATCTGCATCTTGATAGGGAATATAGGAAGAAAAAAAAAGCAGATCAGGTATAAAAAAAAACGATACTCGTACGAGAAAGGACGACGCGAAGATACAATACACATAGAAACTCACCAAGTGTAGAATGTCTAAAATAAACTGTTCAATTTGGCAGGCATTGTGCCAGTTACCACTCGATATTGCATGTTCGCCTTTTCAGGAAAATGCAACAAGTGACGCCACAATGAAAAATGCGAGCGAATTTGTTGAGAAGGACACTATTCTCAGCGTGGACTGGGGAATGGTAAGGCCACGTATAATTTTTATCGCCTCGCGTAGAAAAAGACAAGTTTATTTGAATTTAGGTCTTACGAGGCGTCCTCACTTCGGCGTCTCAGGTATTCGCATTGAACGATGTCGCTGCTGGATCGGTTATATACCTTGCACTTTTGATTTACTCACCAGCGATGGCAGCACTGTCGTTCACTGGAGCTTTGGCTGGATGTCTGCTCGGTAACTGTCAATCAGCTTTTGTTTAACTCTTTGCACGCCCGGTAGGTTCTGTCAAAACCACCAGTAGCTATGTATGGCGATAATTTTGCAAAGCCAAGTAACGCACGCGAGGGTTACCAGTTGTAATACCATTTGAGAATAACAATAATTATTTAAACGTAGAATAAAGAGCTACACTTATTTTCGGATCTGACAAACCCACCAGGCATACGATGGTACAATTTTTGACCAGGCATGCGGAGGGTTAAAAGTAGAGTGGTAGAAGATTGTCAGGCTTTTTGGAGGTTATGTGATACCGTGGATGTGAACCGGATGTAGTGAGTTTGGATTAGGCCCATTGGGCTTGCGAGAGCAGCTATTGTGGATGATCAATTGATTCAAGAAAGGTTTGACAATTAGACAAATGTTGCTGAGAAACTAGTTCACGGAAATTGGGACTGAGATTAATCGAGTCGCTGGAACACTTGGTTTCCGATTACTGGAGTTGGATTTTTCTTCTTTTTGGGAGTTGATTCATGTTTTTTTTCTATTCCAAAATTCTCAAGAATATTTTCGTCTTTTTTTAAAATGTAATTTTCTTTGGACATTGTTTTCAAAGCAGGATTACTGTTTAGTGAGGAACACCAAACAATCTACGATGGCATCTGGGGATTTAATGGTTTATTGACAGGAGCTGCCATGGGTGGAACTTTCCTCGTTTTGAATAGACAGACAGTCGCTGCTACTCTGATTGCTGTTCTATTCTGTACCGTTCTTCAGTTTGTTTTAGCCCCTATCATTGCAAAGGTAAATATATATTTTTCCCAAGTAGAAAACTCAATTTTAGAATCAATCTAAAGTTGCATTACCCGTCAATCGGGAACTTGATTATCAGTGAGAACTGAACGTATCTAGATAGTGAAAATGTGTATAGTCGATAAATTGAATCGAACATCGGTTAATTCAAAATCTCAAACTTTTAATTTTCAATTCTAGATTGAATTTAGTACTTCAGTAAAAGCCTTCCTATGGTGTGTACTATTACGTGGAAAATTTGGACTATGTCGTAGGCCCAATGGGTTACGGAGCGTTTCGCGTGGCGTTGGACTGATCTTAAAATAAGAATTTTTATTTATTTCCCTGGTGAGAGCGTATTTTTTTTTTTCGAGTCGATTAAGCGGATCCGACAGGATGATGTAAAAAATGTAATTACTATCAGGATCTAGTTTATCGAGATCGTCGAAACAATTGAAGATCCCGAGCGCTCTGGCGACGCTGATGTGTCCACGAATTTAATCGGCCTAGGCACATTCGCCTCTCTGCATACAGCGCGCGTCTCGGAAAGGTTCCAGATTTTAAAAATTTCTGCTGTCATTCACGGCGTGGAGTAGTTCAGGGTTAAACAGACGCATTATCGTTTAGTACCGTTTTTTTTTATTGTTTTCTGTCGCTTATGGTACCGTATAGTTTAAAGGACCTGTAATTCACGATAGTTTATTCCGGTGAATATTAGGAGTAGCTGGACGACGGTGAGTGACGCTCAGGATTAATTTGGCTTTTTCGATCGCGAGTTCAACCGACAGTTCTGTTCAACGTATTCTTACGCGTCACCCTATGCATTCCTAACAGCTATGGGTACGAGGATTGCTAATACGGTAGCTAACGGAAGGTCAATCTTCTTTCTTTCTTTTATTTCCACTTTTGCGTCAAACCATTCAGTCCAAGCCTCGCGGAATCGTCTCCCTTTAGTATTATTATCTTATAGTACCGCATCCTTTGCAATCAGCGTTGTTCCTACGGGAACGTCTTATACGATATCGTTTGAATATTGTCAAATTACGATCATTATTTTCTCTTGTTGTTATTATTATTATTCTGCTTTCTAAAATAAATCAGATTCATCCGTGCATTTCGTTTCCGGTAGCTTTGATATAATTATTTTAGTAGCTTCTTGTGAACCTCCTGCAGCTTATTATTCTTTTTGTCTTATGATTCACGACCCCACCGTCTAAGAGCTGGCCAGGGTCAAATTTGGAAACTGGCGGTACAAAAATTTGATGTGTATATCTTTCGTTTGGATTATTTGCTGTCATTTATACATATGTGAACTACGCCGAGAAAGCGTCGCTACGGTATATATTTATAGCCACTTAGGTATAGATAGTTTTTAGCTTCGAGTGAAATGCTCGTTTGGCACAAAATATTGTAGAACGTTAGGACGCCATAGAGAACATATGCTATATCGATAGGTACATGACTATGTCCGGTATGAAAGAACACACAAGTTCTAATTCACAGTTGGGACTTCCGGTTCTCGCAGCGCCATTTGTACTTACCGTTTGGCTTTTCCTGGGATTGAGAGAGTCGCCAGGACAGACATTTCCACGACCCGAATGTATGTCGTTTCCCGAAAAACAGCGCTACGACTTCCTAGAGGCACAACGTGCCCTGAAATTTAATCGGGTAAGTGTCTCCTGCTTTTTCCCATTTCCCTTTTCTAACTTATACGACTAACCGCAACTATTACCCAGAATGTAAAAATGTGAAAAAAAAAGAGTCAACGTATCAAGAATTCTGTCTATCTTCTCTAGACATTTCATTCCTTCACTTTGTTCTTTTATCTCGATTCTAAAAAGAGAGTGCTTTTAGGTTAGGTTAGATTGAAACTGTTGAAAAACATCAAATTCGTCGGTATCGTTTCTGTAAGTGATTTCATTGGAAATATAGGAGGAGAAAATCGAAAAGAGAATGCACACGTAGAGAAAGCATTCTCATGCCAGTAACGAATATCTTGAAAATCGTTTTACGTATCTTTTCAAATATCATTGCCGTTGGGCTTCGCGCGATACAGACGACTGGCGAACCACGCCCCTCCGAAACGATACAAATTGATTTCCAGCTTACCCTCGTCGCCTGGTAACTGCTATGAGACTGAATTGAGGATGCTTTGGCTCTATAGGGTGATACAGATTGAGCCTTAGACGGGTTTAAAGTATGAAATTCCGACACTTTGCTCTTGAACACTCCGCCTATTAAAAAGTACCGGAAACGGGCAGATACTGGTAATTGCTAAATACCGTATGTGACATATATGGATATACAAGGTGATCTACATAAAGTAACTAATAGTTTCAACGTGTACAGAATTTTTTATTACAACGTTATAGCAGTAAATTGGTTTACATTGTATAATTTCCTGCCGTTTCTTATACCCTTTATGCGACTTCGTATACTAATGAGGTCAAAACTTGTACTCTTTTTTACACAGGCGGAAGGGTCGGGCGAACCGGAAACTTCTACGAGGGAAGAAAAGAGCCTATCCTCGACTTCCTGCGATCTACACACGTGATACGTCACCCCGTCATCCAGTCATCAGAGTTGTGTACTTTATATTGGATACATCATATAGTATCCTGATAAATGCCATTATTGATCTGCGACATGTATCAAGCAATGGCCCATTACGTAAACTGTCTCTGATTTGATTAGAGAATAAAAAATGTACGGGTGTGACCATTCATAAAATCATATGACATCACGTAAGCAAACGCATAAAAAAAGAGAAGATAAATTTTGCAAAACCAAGTAATTTGAGATAAACGAAAAGAATAATGATTAAGCATGTATATTTTGTATATGGCGTTGCGTTCTCTTAATTTTATAACTGTTTATTATACCACACACAAAAAAATATATGCTCCGTGTGTAAACAGCATGGAAATGTCCATCAGGAATTCTAACCTGAATTTTTTTCCACTTCGACAAACTCCGAGAAAGAATATTTACTGATATCAGAGCTTTGAGCTTTGCTTAGATCTGTGTGGCTTTATGTACCGACTATGTACCTTTATGCGCGCGCGCCGTGTCCTATGTAGAAATACCTCTGACGTCATTCGGGCTTATGAGCGTATTGTAGCCTTGGGGTATGGAAATTACTCGAAAAAAAAATGTCAATGTATACCTGCTGGTTCATAGGGACAAATTTGAATTGTCAAGTAAGTGAAATAGCGTACAAATATACCGACGCACGTGCTACTGCGAGGAGAGACAAAAATTTAGATGGAAATTATTTATATGTATTTCCTGTATAATGGGAGCGGATCTTGTAATAATATACTCAGCTGACACTTTCATGATGAAGTTTGAGACTGGAAAGAATCGCGTGCTGCGATCTCCTGGGTCAATTTGTTTTCCTTAGGGTGGAACTTTATCGTGCAACGAGAAAAGAACTTTTTGTTTCTGGAGTTTCTGGGAAGAAGGAGTCTTTCCTTGTAAACATAGATATACTAACTGCAGTGGACTATAGCGTGTCGAGTGGTAGCAATCAAATCTTTCCACCAGAGTTCCATGCGATCTTGGACGAACAAACCGCTACAGGCATATTGTTTACTAGCATCGGTTGTGTTCAGAGATAAAAATCTCTCGATGCTTATACAGAGTGGGATTATTTAACGTGGTGCCAGCTGTAGCTTATCGTTCTTATATTATTTATTGGCAGAAACTGAATTATTAAATATCTTGTTTTTCCTTTATTAATTGTCAATGGGATATACATTGGCTAAGGTTAATGATTCATCGAGTAAGGTGAATTTTTATATTGTTCTTGCATAAGGAAAAGGAACATTTCGTTAACTCGACTAAGTATTCTTAAAATAGATTGAACGTAGAGACAAGTATTATAGTCGGGATTAAGAGTAAATATATACTAGACGTCGTGAATCTAGTTACTGTTCCTAGTGTATAACAGGAACTATGGAACTTTGCTTCTCTTGGGATCCTATATAATTCGCAGCTATCTCCCAGGGGTATACCCGTTACATGCCATTCGTAATGGTGGCTTTAGACTTACGACGCATTTCGAGACAATAAAACTGACGTCGGGCGTCCTTTATCTCGAAAAGGGTAGAGACCTACGAATTGATAAGAAATCACATGGAAAATCAGGACTGGGCTAGAGAACAGGTACATGGAGGACCATATGGAAAATTACAGTAGGTGTAGCTCACGTTCTGTATAAAGGCAAGGAATAAAATAGAATTGAAATAAAATGTAAATATAAAAACTTTGGAGTGAATAAATTCATAGGTAACAAAAAAATGGCCAGAAATCAGTTGCTGTACATACAAAAATAAAGGAATGTCAAACGGGAAGATTTGTCCTCTTTGAGCACTGGAGATTCTAGAAGATCGACTCGTTCACGCACGACGCTTCGCTTTGAAAAAGAGGGTAAGCGCCACCTCGGATCGAAGCGGTACGAAGACGCACTGCGCTCCAGCGTCCCGGCGGCAATGGGCAATGCCGCCGCGGCGCTCCAGCATCCCTCGTTCCCGGCAACGCGCTTCGGAGCACTCTCTCTTCCACCGGCAGCACTACCGCCAGCACTACCAGCAGCTTTACTCTCTCCCTATTATTCAACCTAGTCCCTCCGGCAGCGTGTGTCTATCTCAGTCCACCTCCAAGGGGGCCTCGTCGGGAGGAAGGAAGGAACGAGCTCGTATTATTTTGCGCTCCTGCCTACCTGCCTGCCTACCTACCTGACTGACTGACTGACTGACTGTTCCTCGTCTAAGTACTACCTCGTCTACCTACTAACAACCTAACGACTGCCCGACGCTCTATTTTCCTACGAGTCTGCCTATCGCCCTTCCTGACTCCCTGGCTGTCTGGCAGTTTGGCTGGTCGCTTCTATTTTCCATAGTAACCCGGCGTTCAACCCACAACGCAGCTCCTCTGCCTCCTATTGCTCCGGTTATGTACCGAATTCTTCAAGTGAGAACCTCGTGCATATCGCGATGAGAAAGCAGCTCGTGGAGAAGCTGCTCTTGTTCGAAATTCAGTTATAATTTTGTATTCTCGTGTGCTGTGCGTGCCGATACGACTCGTCGCGTGTGCGCGTTTCAATAGGTTATGTGTCAGAGTTCTTGGCGTGTGTGATATTACGTGTTGGAGCTGTGAACAATGGAAATCTATTGGCGGATTGGCAACCGGATGCTTAACGAACTCGAAACCCGACGTGGACATGGAATCCTCTAGGTCGATATAGGACTCTGCCGAGATAATGATTTCACGTGGTCCAGCCTGATACCTTCGGTTAAGTCCGGAGCTCTGGATAATTTTCACCCGGACGGAATCATCGAGCTTCGAGAGGCTCGTCCCGTCGCCCAGGAACAACGAGCAATGTCGTCGACTTAGTCACGGTTATGTTGCAAAATGTGGTCCTGGGACTTGATACGGTACTGTCAATCTTTAAGGGGACTGGGTTGAAAGAGATGGAGTGATAGTGCGCGTTACGTCACAGCGACGGCTGCTTGGCGATTCCTTTAGGAATTCGCAAAGGAATTTTTTGCTGAAATCATGAGGAATTTTCGAGAGGGGAGAATGACAAAGTGCACGTGTCCAGCATTTGATTTTGGATGATTTCCTCGTGCCTGGATTGTGATTAGTCGTCACAGTGGACGGAAGGAGGGTCTGATAATAATTTTACAAATTTGATCTATATTAGTTACTTTGAACTTGAATTCGTGTGAGACGTGTTACTGGATACGGAGGCAAATAAAAGAAGAAATTACATTCCGCAAGCTTAATAACAACATTCGTCTTTGTCGGCTCGTGATCGTTTCGTGGAACTTTAGTGCCATTTTTTTAAAGATACAATTCGCAATCGTATTGAAAATATCAGTGAGGAGGATGGTGGGATTCCTTATATGCGAAGCACGACGTTCAAGGTACTAATCCTATATTATGATAAAGTATTCATACGTTTGGTAAATCGAACGTGGAGCCAATATGATATTTTTTTCTTTTATTTTTTCATCTTTTTCTTTATTTTCTTGGCTTATTTTCGAATTTTATTACGGTCGGGATTCTCGAGCACGCACTAAGGTGAAATATTTTTTTAGAGATCCGACTGTTTCTTTTCGTTACATTTTTTGGATAAACATCCGTGACAGATCCCGAAATGTAGTCTGAGCCGTCGGATGTGCGTTAGGTGCCCAATCTAACCGTCCTAGGACGCTATCATCCCTCTGGTATATTATTCATTCTCGCTGCGTCAGTTAGACTATATAGAAAAATGGAGGAAAAAGGTGGAGAAAGGAGTGAATAAAAATTTGAATAAAAGCCATTTCTCAGCCGCATATATTTACTTCGATCTAGTCGATTCGGTTGTGCCTTCGCGCGCTTTATACGAAAGATTGAATTTCTAGTGGAAAACTTCATGTGAGCAACAACCCCTTGCGAGGTCGATGCAACACGTTGCTTTGGTACGGACAGATACAAGTTGCAAATGTTATGTGTACGTTCCTACTATACCTACCTATCTATCTCCGCGTTCTAAAACACGAGTCACAGCTTCTGGTTCGTTTGTTCGGATCGCCGCCATTTTCGCGACCCTTGTTTACGTTCAAACTACTCAAACGTACGTGATCCATAAAATTGTGCACCTTGGATTTTGGATTCTTGTACTCTAATTTCTACTTGGATTTCTGAACTTGCACTTGGGCCGCTGTGAAAGACCCCCTAGGGTCTCAAAGAGGATACTGGTACAATTTAAAATTGAAAATTAAAAAAATTCTCAAAGTGAATCCCAGTAAAGTCTCCGTGGCATTTGCTTGTAAAAGGATTTTTGACTTTTTAAAACTTAATGAATTTTTGAAACAGGAATCAGTAATACTAATAACAATTGTATAGAGTGGTCATAAAGTAATTTTTTAAATACGATAGTTACTTTACGACCACCCTGTGCATTGTCTGGGATGACAATTTTGAATTATTCTCGTCAATGAAACGTTATAAAAATCGTCCTTAACAAAAAGTACAATCAATCGCTACGTACGCGTTGCAAGTATTTCTTAATTATTTTTATCAATTTTAAACAAATCGCCGTATCTTCTAGTTAGGAACACTAATTCCCAACAAAATTTAAACATTGAGAAACAACGAAACTTATCGTGATCGCTAACCCACTGGATCACAGCTTAAAGCCTTTATTATGTAAATGAAGATTCGAAAGATTCGCGACTACATAATTTATATTCCTCGCGTTAAAGCGCATCAATCATAAAGTTTTGCTTGCGTCTCACTGCAAAGATGTTACAGCGTAAGTCAAGACTCATCTAATAAAGTATTCTCTCTAAAGTACCTATGCCAAAGATTAAATTCGGCGGATATTTTTTTGTATTTGGCAAAAAAAAGTTAAAAACAAAGTGATTTAACAAACAATTATTCGTTATCGGGTAACATTAAGCGTTTAGCCGTGATTAATTTTCAAATAACAAGAAACAAAGAAAAAAAACCAAAAGTATACACACCCTATATACATATTTTACGTAACAGGAAAATTACGATGCGACCCTCAAAGGAGGAAAACGTATCCGGGAATGTCGAACGGCGTGAATACAGCTCGCCGACGTCTTCTACGGAAGCTCAAGGTGCACTAGTGA
This sequence comes from Calameuta haemorrhoidalis, assembly GCA_031763665.1. Taxonomy (NCBI): domain Eukaryota; kingdom Metazoa; phylum Arthropoda; class Insecta; order Hymenoptera; family Cephidae; genus Calameuta; species Calameuta haemorrhoidalis. The sequence continues at coordinate 14,160 of JARPRH010000588.1, forward strand.
AACGTACGTCGCCCCGCGTCGTCGACGATCATTCGAAGGTTGCCAGTGTATCAGGTGTTGACGTAACGTCCTGGACGAGTGACGAGTGACGAGTGACGTGCAGTCATCAGGCACCTACGAAATGACGGTAATGCCCTCGAGTTCCGATGTGGCGGACAAGGCGGTTTCCACGGAAGACGCGGCAAGCGGCGTCGAGGTGGTACGTCTCGAGGCCGTCCTGGCGGCTCTCGTCGAAACGAAGGTTGAGGCTATGAAGGCGTCTACGACGACGACTCGACGTTCAGGCAGTGCACCGCCGAGTCCACGACGACCTCGGCTTACATCTTCGTCGACGGCCTCTTCCTCCCAGAATCATCATCATCATCATCATCCCCATCATCATCATCATCAGCACCGTCAACACGAGCAGCCGCCCCACGTCGAACATCGACACGAGAAAAAGAAACGGGAGGATCGTCGGCATCGACGCCACGATTCTGCTCCCTGCGGTGAATACATCGAGGATCCTACCGTGCATAATCATCATAAACAACGTCCGGGTAAGCAAGCTAACGCAGCTGCTCTTTTATTTTCTTCTTATTCTTATTTCTAAGAGCTTCAGCATTTTCTTCCTCACTAGGCTATTACCACGTGATACGAGAACTTTATTTCCTTTTTGTCTTTCTTTGAAAACTGCTTTTACAGCGACGACAATTCTTTTTAATTTCGTAAAGTATATTGAAAAGGCTCTTTGCTAAATTAACGTATAACTCACGTTAGCCTGTATTTCTTATGAGAATTTTTGTAATTGGTAAATTGATAATAGTGACTTTTCAATTCTACCAACGTTATCTGCGATCAGTTGCAACCAGTGTGTTTCTATGTACCTATTATTTCGCCGGCTATGCCAATCGTGCATAGGGAATCGTTCTGGCGCGCTAAACTGATTGCATAAAATTTGCATGCGAATCTCTGAACTTGCGGTACCGTTGATACAGTCACAGAGAGCATATTTAGAAATTTTCAATTTGCTCAACCAAAAGTCACTTTTGTTCCCCGATTGATTTAACTTAATTTTCAAAATTCGCAAAGTACGTTGTACGGAGCTTTTGATCGAAAACTGTATTTAATTTGCGCTGCTACAGAATCGACTGGCGTTTGAGTCTTCGACTTTATCGAATTTGCTCGACGCAAAGATCAAAAGTCACGAAAAGTCACAGACACTGGTAGTCGGTAGAGAGACGTAATTTTTCATGGCCAATTGGCCGAGAGTCCATAATGTTTTATGGGACACTCGTAAAAAGTTTAGTCAGCGCGCTGACGACTAATCATCCTTGCTATGACTTGGCCTAGGGTCCCTGATCTTGCTTTCTCACCCCTTGATTTCTCAAACGTTATCAGTCTCCTTTATTATCATTGAATTATTCTCAACTCGAGGAACGGATGCGTTTCGCTTCAGAACCAAGTTTTATAGCTACGATGACGAGGTTGTTGTTATTTTTGGAAATAGGTAAAGGGCGACGGAGAGCTTCGGAGAATCCGCGGAGTCCCAGGAAGCGGCGCAGACACTCCAAGAGTCCTCAAGTGGTCCACGGAGTCGTTCAGGATTTTCATGGAGGTCTCGAGACTGGCCTGGATCTTTCTGGGATAGACGGGGATCAGGAACTTGCTCTGATCAACTTTGAGAGAGCCAGAGAGGGTCTGAGCGATTCCTGCGAATATCCGAAACTGCATCGGAGCGCCTGCTGCTTTTCGCAAAGTGCAGCCCAGCTGTGAGCCATACTTTATTAATTACTTCGTAATTTTTTAATTAACAGTGTATACGTCATACGAGAGGTCGGTTATGAGGACTCATATGCGCTGCCAGCTTTGAGACCATTTCATTGTTTTGAGGATCGTCTTGAGAAATGTTTTACTCCATGGCTGTTTCGAGAACCATAAAGCGGCATTCATAACGAATCTTACGAAATTTTTCAAATTCTACGCCAAGTTAAAATAACTTGAGACTCTAATAATAAATTAATTTCTTTTAGAAAACTAATGTTAGTTTGCTCTTGTCAAATTCGCATAATGGACAGTGTCCTGGTAACTGACCGTTCAGCTTTTTATATATGCATATTTTCTTCAACACAATATAGCCATCCCGTAAATAACTCATATGCACGTGGGAAATCCCATTTTTTTCGAATTTTGTTTAATCAACTTTACCTCGTATAGGGTTGGAAATATGTTTACGAAATACTTCACGCGAATAAACCTCCAACATGTGAAAACCCTTGAAATTTAATTCCGTTCGGTTTTACTACACCCAGTGATTTTCAGCAGAAGTATGTTTAATTAGCGCTAGTTAAATCGCTTGCATTTTAGAGTGACTCTAGCAGTTTCACAGGTACGCGTAACATATATTGTACTTGCTACGACCGTAGTTTGAGAAATTTCATTGTCCATAAAATATTGCTATTTCGAAAAAACTACCTTAGTACTAAAATCCTTAGATTACCCTACAAAATGTTACTTTAATCAAATTTCCAATATTACAATTTTTTTAAAAACATTTAACCCTTTTGGGACGAGTGGAATATTTACACACACTACCCTTCTTATATAAAAAATTATTAGTCCGATTTACACAAAATTTTGTATACACATAAAAGACACTTGAGACAGATAACTTGAGCCCGCTGAATTCGAATCTAACCTCAAAATTGCGCGAGAGGCAGTTGCGATTAGCGTGAAAGTCAGTTTCTAAAGATTAGAAATTATCCAAATCAGTGTCATATCTTTGACGCGACAAAGACTCATTTCGGGTGCTACACAAGCAGAAGGTAAAATTCGCGAAAATTAGTTACCTTTCACCTGTCAAAGTCAAACACGGATGTCACTCAGCCATACATACTGATGATCGAAAAGTAACCTGCTTACTTAAAAATTCTCAATCCTCTGAAAGGCTGTGTATATTTTTTTTCTCAAGTCCAGGGTCTGTCCGACTCCCCATTGATCGGTCCGAGACTACCTCTACGAGCTCTCGATTCTCATAATGGAATTTCTACTAGCGTAGAGATAGTTACTTCTTTATGACCACTCTGTATGAATAGAATCCCAGAAGCTTCTGTGCAGCCGATAGGCATGATATATATTTCCGTTACACAACTTAGATATTTATATACCCTCATCGATTTATTTTTGTACACATTGTATCATTTGATTAGTTTCTATCTACTCGTATAGCGTCCAATGTAAAGTGTCTTTTTTAAAATCCAATTTCGAAGCAATCTCGCGAACGCGAACACACTGCATTTGTACACGTCGAGATACAGAAAAAATAAAAAAAGTCTCTAGGCAGTCCAATAGAGAAGAAAATATTCCTACATACTGACATATTACTAACCCGCTCGCTACACCAAGAACTCGACTCGATACACACGAGCCACAGGTGCCAACATAGATATTTCGTTGAACCTTTGTTTGGCTCTCTACGTACGTGAAAATAATTAGTTTCATTGTTCATGTTTTTTAAAAACAATCCCTTACTTCGAATAATATAAATCAGAATTGGCTCGTGTAGTATACTATATTTGAATTTCCCGCCATGTTGAAACTATCTATGTCGTTAACGAATTCAACACGAGTCATACGAACCGACGACAAGAAGTTCCAGATAAAACTAAGAGGGTGCTTCGACTACTAGACATCACTGGATATTAGCTATACAGCCACTAGCATAAAGGATACATGATAGACGCCAGAGTATTGATTTACACGGCGGCATTGTTCG
>JARPRH010000589.1:21080-37671 GCA_031763665.1 Calameuta haemorrhoidalis
CCGGAGTACCCGTACGAAGAGACCCTCGCTATCGTTCACCACCGAACTCTCCCATTGGTCGACGGCACGCGCATCGCCTCTCCGACGTTCGCGTCGCATCCATTCTTCCATCCTTAGGTATTCGCTTCCAACTTCCCTCCCCTGGCTACCTTATACCATTCTGAGTTACCATCTCTAACCAATATCCATTGCCAAGACTTAGCTAGTGAAGCTGCTAGGGCGTAGATATATTTTAATTGTTGGTTAACATTTAAACGCTAGGCGTATCTGTTTTCTGTGTGGTATTGGGACTGGAATAAGATTGTTGATAGATTTGTAGATCAGCTCGCCTTTCAATAGTGAATTGTTTATTGCTATTGCGGATTTGAATGAGAAGCGACGAGCACCATCAATTTGTTACAGTTAAATTACAGGGTTTATAAAGAATTCGTTCACTTACGGAGGTTGCGGTTAGATTATTGTTTTGGAGATTTGAGAAGGGTTTCGCAGGTAGGAGTTCTGTCTGACGCACTTCGTTGTCTGTCGTTACACTCGCAATAGATTTGTAAGAACGCTCAGCGCTGTGACTTCCCTGACCTTTGGGTGGGAAGGCTCGGTCATAAGGATCTAAAAGCACGTAAGATACTACCCACGGAGGAACAAAATCCTGGCGCATCTTTTCTGAAATCTGAAATTATATATTTTTTATTATCAACAGACAGGTTGCCGGCTTTCTGTAAACGTTCTGTAAACTTTCTGTAAACGATACAGCATCAGATCGAAACGTTTGCAAAACGTCGACAATACGCTAAATCTAGACGCGACATCCATTCAAAAATTATGAATTTTAATAACAACTTTGGCCGCAAAAGGCTCAGTACTAAGAGACAGATTTATCTTTGCTCATTTTATTTGTCCCAAAGGCTGAGGTGATTTATAAAATTGATAAATAAATGCTGCTTATTACAAATTGGACCGTACTGCGTAAGCAAAGTGAAGGTGCTATCGGTTCCTAAGGGAATCGTTGTACACAGACCTTTAGGGCAATCGATGTGCATATTTCGCGGGGGTGTACCAAGTGGTGTTATATGTTAGTCTCAACGTTGTATACGGCTCTTGCTACCCCCCGTCAACCCCTCTGGCATACAACGTCACGTGATGTAGCAGCTGGTACTCTGAGGGGGAGTTCCGCGGCAGCCAGTAGCACCGCACACACACCTCCATGTCTCTGCTAACCCTGGTTTGACCCGGTAGCCCACCCTCCTTCATAGAATATCGAAACCACCCTCCTTCTCTAGCTCTTTCATTACGAATCTCCATCATAAGGCTGACACATATCTAGACACTGTTATGTGTACGTAATACCAACACGCATTTGCACGGCAGACAACCTCCGTGACGTCATTCTCACATATCACTAGATTCACTCTCTACGACGTGCATCCCTAACCATTCCTGCGCACAGGATTCTCTTGACACCTCTCGGAATATTTAGAAATTACACAACGCTTATGTATTACTCTGATCCGCTTCCATTAGCATTCCTGATTCAACGTGCAGTGTAGTACGGACATTTGTCGCCGTTTTCAGTATTATTCTGCTATAAGTCCTATCGATATTTTCTTTATTCGTGCTGCCATACGAGGTAGATCTAAGACATAATATATTTTATAAATTATATATCACGTCTGTACCAATTAAAATCTCATTATTCTACGTGCTATTCGACTGCGAGCAATAAAGTTCGTTGCGCTATTTATGAAAGCTGCCAAATCCTGAGTAAAGCAGTGAGCATATTTGTTAGTTCTGGAAAATTCCATCAGATGGGACCGTTAAGTATTTGCGATAGTTCCCGAAAATTATGTCTTACATTTAGCTAATACATACAATATATATATATTATTAAGTATACCTATAGGAGATAACGAGAGAACGAGCAGCAGGAGGAAAATTGGGTCGAGGGTAATTCTCGAGCACGTAAAGCCTCGATGATCAGCACATCTCGTCGAACACCAGTCCACTCTCTTGAACCTCTTCGATGGCAACATGCTCTCTGGTGTATCCTTATCCTATTCTTTTTCCTCTCGTCATCTTCAATGTTCTTTGTCGCCTTGTTAGACGCAACTGTCGTTTCTTGAAGAATCTTAGAAAATATTCAAAAAATTGATGAATTATCAATTGAAAGGGTACGAGGTAGGTTTTGCATAAGAGAAACACTTAACTCGCAGAGCGGCTTCCTAGCGTCACATCCTCATTCATCGTGTTATTAATAATTGTGCATTGTTTGCGAGAGAAGTGGGAAGCAAGGGACCACGTGTATGGCCTAACCCTGAAAATCGACTCGTGCTTAGTGCTGCTTAGTGCGTTTCAGCTTCCTGTGGAATCTAAACGTGGAGTTCGAATTACTATTTCTGGACGAAGATATATAAAAATGGTGAAATCGATTCTTGGCTGTCTAGGTGTTTCTTGTATAGTATGAGTGCGCGTGTAACTCATCCTCCAATAATATTAGCTGAAGCTGAAATAAAGGAATTTTCCTCAACTTCTTCTAACCTCGAGGATTTAAGGTCCTATGGAAAGTTTTCACTGGGCGGGTCGATATGAGTTTGGCACGCGAATTACTTTTATTCCCTACTGAGGAACTCCCTTTTCGTCCGCCCCAAATTTTTCAGCAACCCTGAACCTTCGTATCCGTTACGTCTACCCAGAACCCAGGTGTCATTAAGCGGTTTATAAATATTTACTCAGGCAAGGATCTCTACTTGTTAAAAATAGTTTGCGTAGATGCGCCTCTCGTTAGTATCGTTTATACCGTTTTTTTTTAATATTGCGAACCGTGGGTTATTTCGGTGTATTTTCAAAATTTTACGTGTTTTACTTGCATCTTACCAATTTGGATTTAATCTTCTTGATCTTGTAAATTTGTCAAATAATTATATTGTTTAAAATCATCTACGCAGCTATTTCTAATGACGTATCTGGATAAAAATCTGATGTTGCAATCCTGTCCAAGTAAACGCATATGTTCGTTACGTCGTTAATACGTTTTAATTGCGTATTATTCACTGTTCCAACAGTACAGATTGAACATTGTGTTTAAGTATGTTTGTTTCATTGAACCTTACGGACCTAACCTTTTATTTGTCACAATTACGCCATCAGCGCCATCTAGAATTTACTTATCAACTGTATTACCGACTAAGATCAATACCTACTTACCAACAGTTCACAGCGCTTGTAGGTATTGAGATTCACGAATTTGACACCAGATGGACGGCACAATGTACTCCACATTTATTGGTGACATTGCTCAAAGTGTTTCAATTATTAAAATAATGTTTTTATATTGCCTAAATTTTCCAAATTTAACAGATTCATTTAGTCCACATGCAGTTTGCAAAATGTGTTCTATACAGAAGTAATTGCAAGTGAAAATATATATCATTCTTATTCATACCTTTGAGAAACGGAGTTTCTCACAAGCGGTCTACGTGAACATACTTGTTTTATATACGACTCACAGAATGAACTCTTTCGGAAGTGTGTGCTAGTGATGGCACAGCTGAACATTGATCGCTAACGTAGATATATGGCAGATCTGCTCAGTGGGTGTTGTCACGTGGTCGCTTCAAGTAGCTTGTGTTCGGCTCCCGATTGCGCTAGCAAGTGCCGGGTATGGTGGGTGCGTGATTGCTTCACGGCTTCACGTATCTCCAACCCGGTTCTTGCATGCCTGCACGGTTGAGTCTTCACGTCGCTCCTCGAACTACCGCGATTTCCAAATTGGGGGGCAATCGAATAGGTCAGACGAGGTAATTTGTCGCTTCCATATACAGGCACTGCGGGTACCCGTAGTATGCCATGTTTTTTGTATATTTAAAAATAATAATTAACTATCATAATAATATTATTAAAATTATAAAACATTGCAACTGGAAATGATGGACAGTAGAGACGAATACAGTGTTACATGACAATTGTATTATTTATTTTGCAATTCACTATTTATCTCGGAAGCTATCTGAGTGAAGAGCAGCTCCCAATTCCAAACTTGATCGATTTCCTTAACTAATTTGTCAGAATATAATTTTTCAGCAAGGAGAGACAAGTCGAGGTCATCCAACGAAGCGAAACTTGTATTTGTTAATAGATCCGTGTCCACCTCTCTGTAGGCTGCTACGCGTGTAACGTTTGTTCTGAAAATACAAAGCTCATAGTAAACAATTTCTCGAACAATATTCAATTTGTATAACTTACGCAGGTGCATTGGCTATCTCAGCCTGGATATTGTCATCTTGTACGTCCTCCAAGTCAGGTATAACAGGGATTTCTAAAAATTAGAATGACAACACTGAACAATCAAAGAAAGACAATGACTATTAGTCATACCATGTCGCTCAGTTCTTTCATTGACTTCCACGTCGGCATCGTCTCCGTCATCCAAGCCTGAACGATCAGCTTTCTCAGCCCCACGAAAACGTTCCCTAAAGAAGAGTCTATCAGTGACTCAAGGATGTCTGACTCTCTTCTATCTTTACTCGCTATACTCACTGTTCTATGATGCTCGATGATATCTTCGTTCTGTAATTCAATGAATAATAGAAAGGACAATTATTCACCGTAAGGGTTCATTCAGATTAAAGACAGCAGACAACAACCAATGGGTAAGAATGCTCTGGGTTTGATTTGACGCCGACAGGTCGACGCCATTTGCCCATTGGTTGCTGTCTGCTGCAAGTTCGTTGTGCAAGGCCTCATAAGAATTGAACCCGGGCATCGCTACCTGAGGACCCTGAGTAGGAAGGAAACACGTACTTGGAGCCCTTTGTCTCATCGCCCCATCCGGTTTTCCTAGCACGTGGCGGTGCCACTGGCGTTGCTGTAGCAAGACTACTCAGAGAAACAGGACTGTCCAGAGGGTCATCCTCAGACTTGAAATCATCCCGTGATGCGCTGCCTTGACCAGCTCGTCTTCCTAACCTCGGTACTAGCTGTATTACGATAAAATATTAATTATACTCCTTTTCTCTTGACATCTTAGCTTCTACTCACCTTCTTCGAGCTCACTTCTAGTTCGCTAGTCCAATCCATGAAGTTGTAAGTATTTCTACTGATTCTTACTGAACTGCCTGGACGACTCTCACTGATCGTGATCTTTCCGTTTACAGACTGCTTTCCGTAATACAGCGTGAACCGCGGGAAGGTTGGAGAACAGGAACAGGTTGAGTCTCAGTCGATATGTTTACCAACGGTAACCATGGTGACCACCATTACTACCTCGCGTATGGAGGAATGCCTATCGGCAGGCGTAAACATTGTTAGTCTATTACTTTTTTTTTTCCCCAAATAGAGCTAGACCACAGGAAAGGATACTGAATAGTGGATGACGATAAGGAAATTGTTTAATAATTTAAGAGATGCGTAAAAAAGGGTATATATATGTATACTTAGGAGTAACGACAAACCTGCTATACATTAATTAATTCGATCAGATTCGAAGAGCCCTTATTCTTGGTATCATTATATTCTAAATATAGCAGGTGTGGAATGCGGTGAAACGTGTTTCGGATATTTTTAACCGAGGGGAATCGAAAATACACCCTCGTAATTTAGATATAGCAAGCATCGATGATGCACGGGTGGTATGCAAATAAATAGTAAATGTTTCGGAATTGAAATACAGCCAAGAAAACTTATATGTTTGTGGGTCGATAAATAGTTGCTAGATGACACCTAACGTGTCTAAAGAAGCAGAAATGTCGTCACCCCTGGGTAGTTTAAATATTAATTTATTAATATGTACAACTGTAAAATTTTGAGACGCAAACAGATATTCCCAGTCACTACTTAATGACTAGTGACATCCACAACGGTCGGCGATCATGTCCTCGTACATCTTGAGAATGACGTTGTCGTTGTCATCGAAATAGAGGATACTTGCACTGAGGAGTTTAGTAGGGACGCAGCACGGTTCCTGGACGTCGTTGGCCAGGCCCAATTTGTGGACGATGCTCTGAACTGTCGCGTGATTGGTCGGCCGTTGGCTTTGACTTAATGGGAAGTTGCAGTGACCTTTGCAGTGATACGCCGAGTAGCCCTTCGGTGCGATGATAAAGGAAGACCATCCGATCTCTTCGAAGTCCACATACAGCTCATGCCTGGTACACTCTGTGGCGTTTCCTAGTTGTGGATCCGCACGGGTCCGCCTCGTCGAGAATGGTTCCTTCTGATTGTTCTCAGTTGCCGAACGTCTGATACGCCTTGCTGCCATCTTTTCGCGTCTTGTAGCTTTCGCGTAAATGTCCATGGATTTAAGGAACCTAGGGCTGTAGGTCCGTTCATCATGAATGGAGCGTGCTGACCTTTCGAGCTGCCTATCTTCGTTCTTTAGCGACGTAGTCGATGGGCGCATAGTGGATCCTTGAAGGAATGGCGATTCCCTGTTAGAGTGTTGCTCGCGTTTCCGGTATCCTTCGAATGTATTCGCTTCCTTATCTTCGGTCTTGTAACTGACGTTATCCAAGCCTTCCAGACTGTTATCGTATTTATAATAATACGGCAGCGTTCCTCCGCTCGTTTCGGCTGAGCGTAAGTCGTCACCGTGTCCGCCGTCATCGTCGAAAAGCACGAGGATCGGTTGTTTACTGTGCTGGTTATCGCTTCGTCGTGAGAATGAAACTGACACCTGGTCACCGAAAAGCGTGGAGGCCGTCACTAGGAGGCCGAGATTCGGTGCTCCGTTCATCCAAGATAGAACAGCTTGTTTTACGTTGAAGACCTTTTACAGAGAAACGATTAATAGAGCTAGAGAAATTCTGCTACCTTGGACGTAGTGGATTCTTTACCTGCCAACCGGAAGCATGAGCACCAACATAGTGGATGTTCAAAAGCCTATGGAGGTCAGGCTCCTCCAAACTCTGGTCAGGTAATACCTGATAGACTCTTATCTATATAAAAAAGATAATCGAATATCACGTAATTGTAAGAACTATTGAAAATAATCGCATATAGGCAAAATGTGTACCAGATAATAAGGACTTGACAATACACTGGGATGTAGGTCCTTGAGCGATGCTCGTCTTCTGTAGAGATGTAACTCCGCTTCGAGAACCGATTCGTTCACCTCCAAGCCAGAAATGTCGAATAGATAAAAGTGCGATAGAGAACTATCTGTAAATGGATTAAATACAACTGTGATCTAGATGCAAAAATGAAGTGGATGGAGTGAGCATTGTACCCCTTTCGATGAAACTTCTGACGACTCTGGCATTGTAGGGATTACGTCCTCGAGTGACACCCCGAGGGTCGGCTATTGCGTTATAAAGCTCCATCATGAACTGCGGCGGCGATGGCTGAATCGTCCTGCGATTGGATCTTTCGTTTTGACCAGTAATTCCAAAAATCTGCAAAATTAATTAAACTCCCAGTATGATAGACAATGTGCTACTACAATCAATCGTTACTTATAATCGTCAAAATTGTATTCTGGACCTTCTGTAACTTTTCCAAAGCTTTCTCTCGTTCGTTCTCGACATCTTCAGACGGGAAGGAAGTGCCAAACTCCTTAATCAAGTCACCATCGATCTCTTCCTCATCCTCCTCGTCGCCCTCACTAGGAAATTCAGTCGGCTGAGCTTGATGTAGCTCGATTACGGTCAGGATGAGAAGCAATAACAAAAATATTGTCCCTCTCATCATAATACTATCGAAGAAGATTCGTAAGACTCGAGCTATCTGTTTCACTGGTCCAGCCAAGCCAAGAGTCCAGAACCGGAAGCACGTGGAACATGAGAATCCAAAAACGCAGATATTATACTTGTCAAAGAGCAAGACTGACGCCGAGCAAATAAGGTCGAACAAAGATTAACGAATAGTTAGATCATTCGGGAAGACGTCCAAGAGGACTCCTGCGCGGAGACCGGTCGACAATTAACTGGGTGAATAGGAACGCACGATTTCCCAGAAGTCGAGTGAAAATCACTATGAATACTTTACCGAAAGAGGCGTACCGAGTTGATGTTAAGTGGCATATGGGAGTTCCTGGCCAGGAGAGCTCTCATTTATGCTATGCCAACTGGGTAGAGGCTGTGGTCACTCCCCACCTCATAGCCCTCAGACCACTGGCGCTACTGACAACACCACCCACGCGAACGAACCCCACATTCGGGAACTTGATCGAGAACGAGTAGGATAAGGAGGTTGCGCGTCGTCCAATCCACTTCTCGCTCCTCCATCCCTCGATTATCGTCGCAATAACTATACAGGAATTGTCAGTGTAGATTAAGTGACTAACGAGAAGACACGAGGGTAGACGCCACCGATGTTTACCAGCATCTTATGCTTTTATTTACGAAGGCGTTCTTCAATATCATGATATATTTACCAGAATCGCCCACGGTCTTAGCAAGTAGGCGCCGCACTGGATCTTATTCAGAAGCGTCGTTCTTTCGACTGCATTCCGAAGATGCCAACCCGTTTCCCTCCCGCCCCATGGACCGTCGAGCGAATTCCGGGCGAATATTGAGCCAAGAAATCTCGTACGTTTTCCTTTCTGCAATGTCCATTTAATAGCGCGTTTCATGCAGTTGCATCTCTATGCAGGAATAAGTAGATATTTTCTATTTTTATATATACGGCATTGTATGTTGAGTTCTTGAATTTGTTTTGCATGAAATAATCGTAGGACGCAAGGTGAAACTCGAAGCTTTTTATCGCCCACTCGAATTAACAGACTCGTCTCAATTGACCAGTTTACAACTTCCTTCATAGAGCTGGACAATTTTGCACGAGTGCCGTGTAATAGCACTCAATTAGCTTACTTCGGTTAGAACTGCTTGATCGTTTTTCACGCCTTGGATTAACACGAGGACCAAGATCATGAAATTATGCATGCACATCAACAATTGATCCGTAATTCAGGTGATCGAGTGATCTTTATTTTTTGTTTATCTTCTCTGTTCATCCAGTAGGTATTAAACGCAGGCGCACTGGCTGATCGCGATGATCTCTCGTTTGGAGCCTCTGCGAGATCTGAAAATCGAATTGAGTTAAGGACGATTCGTCAGGGATGAGACTCTTGGTTACCTGTACTCGTGTATCTTAAACTTGGCCGGCGTACAAGAGTGCTGCTTCGAGTAGAGACCAGCCAGACATCGTGTGGGTTCCTTCTTGTGCCGCAGAAGACAAGTCTCGGTCTCCCCGCCAGGACAAATTCCGACGCACTGACCTACGTCTATTGACTGCAAAAGAAATCATAAAATTTCGAAAGCTACGACTCAAATATTCTCTCATCTTTTTCACCTTGACAATAGGCTTCACGTCGCTTGTATTACTGCCTTGTTTGATCTCCACTTCACTGAAGTCCAGTATAGTCTCAATGTGATTCATTCTGTAGCAGTTACTACCACAGCCGCACTCATCAATTACCTGATGCACTTCGTCTCCTGTTGGGCCAATAAAGAGACTTATTTTTTTTTATAGAAGATTAACTGCACTCAACATGCTTGAGAAACAGTATATAATGTCTTACCGTTTGGACCAATGATGCTGATGGTCCTGTTCTTCAGTGGCTTACAGCCGAGGTCTTCCTCATGAAATATATTCAATAAAGAAAAAGAAACCTTCAAAAAGTCTAATCAGGAAGCTATCTTAAAACAATACCTTTGGTGCAATGACCTGTGCACAGACCCACGTCCATGTCAATCTGGTGCGGAGTTCCAGGGTGAAGAACGTGAACGTATGACTCGCGAGTGCAAGATTGTTTGGACGTACAGTCGCAGATATCAATGGCCTCGATAACTCGTACCCCCTGAACAGTCGACACCCTTTCCAACCTGGCACGACTTGGACGACAGTGCCAGTCCGGTGGACATCTCTGGGAAAGTAAAGAATTCTAAGATAGCAGTGGGTCATGACTGGAGCAGTGCAGTGACCCGAAAGGATGCGACCTTCCAAGGACGCAGGAGAGCATACACTCGAAGCAAGAGAAATAAAAGAGAATAAAATTATCACTACCTGCACGGCTGGTCGACTGGCGTCTCCAGGATCATCAAAAGCATGCCTCGGGCAGAGTCTTCGGCAATGTCCAGCATCAATTTGTATTACTTCTCCAGATATGCCTAGCAAATGATACCAGAGATACAGTAAGTCGAATAAAAGAAACTAAAGATCAACGAGTATAAAAGGGCGTGCTCGTGGAGCAACCACTTTATGCACGACAGTCATCGCTAGATAAAAGAGAAAAGATGGCGAACGTCGGAGAGGAAGAAAACGCTACGCATAAATTCATACTTGGCCCGGAGTCGCGTTACGGAGGATTATTAATGTCTGACAATTGTGTAGAAAACATGTTTAATTTAAGAGGCATATTAAATTCAAAGCTGGCAGCAGGGGGCCGTAATGTAACTGATCGTGAGCTATTTTTGGCCCGGCTGTATGGAACTCTGGAATGCGTGGGCAGTACGCAGAATGCAGCAAGCAGCACGCAACAAGCGTCGTTGCACCGGTAATTTTTTGTTTTTCGCTACTGGCTTCCCCTTCCTCAAGGCTTTGGATCCTCTTATCGTCATAATTTTCACTGGCAACAAATCGTGCGATATTCTGCCTGAGTTATCCGTGTCTCTCAAGCATCCTTGCTTTTAAATTGACTAAATGGTCGCTCCGCAATGATTCCATTCATGAAGATTGCGTCAAGGCAAAAGGGGCAGTCGGAACGACGACGTCTAAAAGGATCTGCGTCACGATGTTCGACTCACCGTATCCGACGTCTATCATCTTTTCATGACGTGCACAGCAGAGATGCTGCCGAGCGTCGTTCGAGTGACCTTTCGCAGTTCCAGTTCTGGACGATTCTTCGTTCTCATCGGAAGCTACAATACAATAGGACTGTCAAAATCATCTCCAAGGAGATCAAATAAGATTTGGATTAGGTCTAACAGACACCGGAAGAGGATTTTCGACTAAATCTTGTCTGCCTACCTAATCGCATGTGTAGAAGACAAAGGAAAGCGAAGACGCCGACGACTCGCCAGGATCCTCCTCCAGTGCCTCTCATTGGTGTGTCAGTCTCTCGGGCAGTAGTCTAGAAAGTAGCCCTCAAGTCCACAGTTCTTTTTGGGATGGATGTTCCTTTTGCACAAGATCGACGCACCTTCCAGTGAGACACGATTCTGCTAATAGTAATCCACGGGGAAGGACTAGAGCGTTTTAGAGACCGTGCACCTCGGCTCCTGGAAGAATAGATCTGACTAGATAAGCAAGGGATTAGCACGAGAGTAGGAAGATACGGGTTTTCGCGATATTTCGGCGACTCCCTTACGAAGACACGTGCGAATATGGAGCGTCCACTGTGCGTTCGATCGATCGATAGGGTGATCGATCCCTTTGTTCCTCCTTCGCTCGGTTGGCCACTGTTGGCCACTGCTGGCTACGCAGGTTGCTGTGGGTTGCGATCTGCGGGAAGACTGACTGCTCGTGATCTGATGTAGATCCGGTGATGGCAGCCAGTGACAGCTGTCTATTAATCTCGTGCGTATGAGTCGTGTCCAGTTCGGACCTTTCATTTTGTACGTATCTTTTAACCTGGGTAGAATGTTGACAACTCTTTATTGGATCTTTTTTCAGTCACCCTGGTGACAAGAATATACGTATGCACTCTACCTACGATAGTCAACCTTCTCAATATTAACTTTGAACGTTCTTTTCTCCTCGACTATCCGGCAAAGACAGTATTACGTGCAACGTGCATGCTGGTGGTAATTTTTCATTAATTTTCATAATGACAGTCGCGTTAAATTTATGATACACACACGATTGGGATACAACTAGTAACATGCTTCTTTCGTGTGAAATCGATTCTGAGTTTGCTGAGTATTGATTCATTTTACGTTCTACTCACCGACTTATGGAGTCTATGAGACGCTAGTGCATCTAGAAGGTAATATACGTATATGTATATATATAATGTTTGGACAGTACTATATGCGTAACGGCAACATCCCTCTCGATCTTTCCACTCATAATTATTTTAATGAATCACGAACGAGTCTTACCAATTAACACGTTACTTTTCTATCGTAAGATAACTTGATGATCGATTGTCTATTTTAATTTTACGATAGATCAATCAAGCGGATATTTTAGCTTTGATAACAATGGAGATTATTTCTGCATCCTATCATTGCTGAGAATATTTTACCCGCAGAAGGTACTTGTATTTATATCCTGGATACATTTAATACGACTTATTTTAGTTCCTTTTAACAGTAAATGTATCCAGATGGCGCTCGCTAACAATATCTGGAAGACCAGTCTGATTTGATCCAAGTGACAAATTATGTCTGCAAAAAGTAAGAAGAATCAGAGACTTTGGTGTAGCTGTAATCAGTGCAATGTACTTCTGACAGCTAGAGAAGAAGCTGTACATAAAGATAATTGTCCACCATCTGATGTAAAATGGAAACACAGCTATATCAAACAAGATCCAGAGCGCACTGTGCTTTACAGTACAATAGAAGTTTACAAACCGCAAGGTATTTCAATGAAACTATCAATGTTTATTGCTTGTGGTGATTTTATTAATACCTTGTATGATGTATACTTAGAAAGACCAAAAAATCTTTCGGAGCGGGAATTGAATGACATGGTCTTCATTGCTCAGTCTACTATGCAGTTGTGCAAGATAGCAATCGGAGAACCAGTTGTATTGACTACCGAAGACACAATAGTTGTGGCAATAGCTTGGCCCACGACAGATAAATCGTTACTAAGTGTCTCAATGACAAAGAACGGTAAGACTTTAGATTTAATTAATAAAACTTTTTTGTCGATTCGTGTGAAGAAGCAATGAGGTATTTTGGTATTACGTGTATTATCGTTACAGGAATTGACCTTAAAAAAGTGCAAGGTTTAGTTAAGGTTGAGAAACTAGACCCAAATGTCAGGATTGCACGTGAGATAACAATAGAAGCATTAGGGAAACAGCATCCGAGCAAAGTGTCAGCAGAGTTGGACGTAATGATAAAGAATTATAACGAAGGACGAATATATTGTATTGGCAATAGGGTAAGCATACCTTATTATGGAAAAAAGTTGTTATATCGGATTGCTGATGTCAAATTAGAAAAACCAATAAACAACCAAGAGATCAATGAGAAGAATATTCGAAAAAATCTGGCAGAAGAATTAGAGAATTTGAGCATCGATGAAGGTGCTGATAACGAAAGAATATTTCATAACGAGAAGACTTATGAAAGCAGCACAGCTAATGAAAAAGTAAACAAAAGTCAGGAAGAGAATGTAGAATTCTTTAAAGCTGTCTACTCCACAAAGTGGAAGATTCTTCAGGGCAATGATGAAAAAGTAAATCGTAAGAGAGTCAAATGCAGCGTAAGTGATATTGGTGGTTACGATGATCTCCTAGCTGATATTCGTGATGTGATGGATATCGGTCTTGGCAGGTACAGAAACATCAAAGGATTTGGTATCAGTAAAGGATTACTATTATATGGAACAGCTGGGGTTGGTAAATCCATGATAGCGAACGCACTGATATCAGAATACGATGTCGAAGTATTTGCCATCAACAGCCTGGAGATTTACAGCAAATACGTAGGTGAAACCGAAGCGCGACTTAAGGCCGTATTCGAGGAAGTAAAACTTAGAGCACCAAGTATCATCCTCATCGAAGACATTGATAATTTCTGCCCTAAGAAAAGTAGTTCGAGCTCTGAGCAAGAGAAGCGAATTCTTGCAACGTTGGTTTCGTTCTTCGACGACCTCCAGGAGTTGACGGATCCTCGAGTTCTCGTTCTGGCAACGACCTCGCGATTGGAACTGGTCGATCTTACCTTACGACGACCTGGTAGATTCGATAAAGAATTTGAAGTGTGCGTCCCGACGCCACGTATGCGTCATGATATCTTTGTTAAATTCTTGCTAAGAGTACCGAACACCCTCACGGAAAAGGACGTCCAGGATATAGCCTTCGTTACACACGGATTCGTCGGGGCAGATCTCTATGCTCTTTGCTCCAGGGCAGCGATTCATGCGATAAAGCGACAGCAACAAAGAGAACTTTGTACGAAGGATATTGACGATAGCGAACCACGACTGACCTTACAGGACTTCTCCTACGCCCTGACAGCGATAAAACCATCAGCGATGAAGGAGGTCTTGGTGGAGGTGCCAGACGTCAAATGGTCA
Source organism: Calameuta haemorrhoidalis (assembly GCA_031763665.1). Classification (NCBI taxonomy): domain Eukaryota; kingdom Metazoa; phylum Arthropoda; class Insecta; order Hymenoptera; family Cephidae; genus Calameuta; species Calameuta haemorrhoidalis. The sequence continues at coordinate 35,262 of JARPRH010000589.1, forward strand.
GACATCGGTGGTCAAAAGGAATTGAAGTTGAAGCTGAAGCAAGCTGTGGAATGGCCACTCAAACATCCTGAAGCCTTCGCGAGGTTGGGTATAAGACCTCCAAGAGGAGTTTTGATGTTTGGTCCTCCAGGTTGTTCCAAGACGATGATCGCAAAGGCACTGGCTACTGAGAGTCAACTAAACTTCCTCAGCATCAAGGTAACACGACTCAGTGCTGTCCTGCAGCTATTGAGTATTACCCATCTTCTTCTTTTTAAAGGGCCCAGAGCTGTTTTCAAAATGGGTCGGTGAATCCGAGAGAGCTGTGAGGGAGGTATTTCGGAAAGCCAGACAGGTCGCTCCCTCCATAATTTTTATCGACGAAATCGATGCTTTGGGTGGAGAGAGAACCGCTTCCTCGAGTTCTTCCGGCAGCAATGTTCAGGAACGTGTTCTTGCCCAGTTACTTACTGAACTGGACGGCGTCACTGCCCTAGGAAATGTAACCCTGGTAGCAGCAACTAACAGACCTGACAGAATTGATCACGTAACTACCACCCAATCATTTTTTCATAATTTGTACCTCCACATAAATCATATATATTCTTTGATGATGGTGCAGGCACTGCTGCGACCTGGTCGCCTCGACAGAATTGTCTACGTGCCGCTGCCCGATGCGGAGACCCGACTGGAAATCTTCCAAATAAAGCTCAAGAAAATGCCAGCAGCACCAGACGTCCGGGTACAAGATCTCGTTGACCTGACCGAAGGTTACTCAGGAGCAGAAGTGGAAGCCCTCTGTCACGAGGCTGCGATGAAGGCGCTGGAAGAGGATTTGAATGCCGTGACTGTCACTAAAGAACATTTCAAGGCTGCCCTCGCGATCGTCACCCCCAGGACGCCACCGTCACTGATAGCTCTTTATCAAGATTATATTAATAAAATATAACAAAGGTCTTGCTCTGTTCGTACTGAAACTTCAATATTTTCTTTTTTTCATTGTTTCCGTTATCGCAGTTGATTTTTCTAACAACTGCATACTCGATCAAATCTTTTGCACATTTCGCGGTACCGTTTACCGCGATAACAGAGACAAAAATTATTCTTCGAACGTACGTACGAATCATACCGATTGCGAGTAAGGCAATTGCGCCTAAGAAAATCCAAGAGGAAAACCAAAGCACGTCCTTAGAATCCCAGTGATATTAATAACCGCGATGGAGATAAGAGCACCGCATCCGTTACATCCTGCTTCCGATCTCCTCCATATAAATACAGATAAAAAAATCTTAGAGAATACACTCGTGATCAAAGCATCATCGAGAGCACAAGATGAAGGCGATTCTTTCGACGGCGTATTTCTGTGTATTTCTTCGAGGAACGTTATCGCAATTTGTGAACGAAGGTACCGACATAGAAATTGGTAAGTAACTGATTTTAATCCTGACTCTGCACTCACGTAAAATTCCAAAGATTATCGATCCCTCGAAAACTAAGGGAGATAAAAATAACAGTACGGAGTTTAATCACTCAATTCTATTAATACAAAAAAAAAACATTTTCTTTCAGATTTTCTTTCTGTCCCTCAGGTACCACCAGGCTACATGTAGGTAACATTGAAAAGCTGAAAAACGAAATTAATGAATTTCTCTGTAACCCAAATCCAGAGAGTAAAGATTTTTCTATAATTTTAGAGAGCACCAAGGAAAGTATTACAAGCTTTACACGGATAGAAAAACGTGGGAGGAAGCTCGTGCCACGTGCAAATCAAATGGAGCCGACCTGGCTGCAATGGATTCCCGCGAGGAGGCACTTTACGTAAAATCTCTTATAGGACGGCTGTCCTTCTCGGAATATCCCGGAGTCTGGATCGGATTCCGCGATACGGGCAACAGAGATTGGAATACAGTAAAGTCTGAGTCTCTCGAAAGCACCGGATATAAGACTTGGTGGCCCGGAAGTAGTAAAATCATCGGTGGCTGTGGGACCATCAAAACCTGTTCGCGTTACGATGCGCGCGACTGTGCGGAACGTCTGAAGTTCGTTTGCAAGTACGAAACGTAATTTCTCAACATATTTGAATCTGATTTTAGAAATTCGAAACGCTTCGTATGCATTAGATTCCTCAGATTAATAAACACATTAAACAAAGTAGCGAATAATCCACGAACGTGTTTCCTCATTATTCCTTGCGCCTTTGTTCAGAAAAATTATAGAAGAATCTGATCGCCAACGCGCACGAGATACGAAATTACAAAAAATTCCTGCAAACGATCTTCTTTACCATCTGGGCAAATTATAAATTTTATTTAAGTAATAAAAAAAGATCCTCATTTTGTTTAAATATATATGTGTGTGTATATATATATTTCTTTCACAGCATTATTAGCGACGATACAGAAAATTGTACAGTGAGGCAAACAAGGAAAAG
>JARPRH010000589.1:40041-55312 GCA_031763665.1 Calameuta haemorrhoidalis
AGTGTCCGAACGTGTGCACACGGAGCTGCTCCTAGCATTGCGAAGATACTTGGTTAGTGCCAAAGAGCTTTAAGACAATAAGCATCAAGCGAAAGTAAAATTTTTTTAATTCTACACAAATCAAAATAAAGCAATGCGTCGTTTTTTTTCCAAATCAAAATCATCTTGTTCAAAGCTGTAATCGTTTTTATTAATTTTCTAACTATCTTTTATAAATATTGATTACTTTATTTTTAGGTTATGTACTAAGTGTTGGCAAGTACGTGCAACATGCATCACACAAAGGGGTTTAGCACATACTTAAAAAAAGAAAAGCAACAGAAAGATCTGTTGGCTTAGATGGGCTGAAAACACTCGACGATAAAATAAACAGCAAGGATATTGAAAAAGAGCTGACACTGCACACGATAAGTAAGCCGGAAGTCGTGCATACCCAGTAGAATCGGTAGAAATAGTAGAATTGTTGCTTTGTGTCGAGTGAGTCGAAATATTGCTTGTTGTAGATTGAGGGGATTTTATTTCCGGTCCAACGTACACCGGAATCCTAGAGCGGCTAAACCGTTGATAATTCCATCACCATCATCATCCCCATCAATATCAACATCACCATCACCAACAGCAGCATGAGAAAGACAGAGTATTTGGCATTTGGATAGCAACAAGATTTGTAAAAGACATCACGCTATTGACACACACTTCAGAAAACAGGAGGGATCATTGGGAGGGATGATTTATCAGAAAATCATTGTTCGATAACCACCCATTATCATTGTCATAATTGACAGCAATGTCCACCAACAATCGTCAGGATGTTTCATGCCTTCCCAGTCACCAATTATTTACAAATGATGTTTTCAGATTAAAATTAGCAACACCATTATTGGACTTCCTGCTAGACTTTGTAAGACCTTATGCTAAGTTTTGACGAATCATATTACAACCGGACCACCACTCTTTGTCTTAAGCTGAATGTACAGGCCGATAAGCAGCTAATGATTGTTAATTTTCCTTTACCTAGTAACTGTTCCGACATCTGTCAGGGTTGGTATGCTCGAGGCCCGATTAACGATCGAACCAAACCTAAAAACGTGTATTATATCGGCGGTTAATTGGTGTTAAATTTTTTTAATTAATTTTCTATAGCAGCAAGTACTTCGGTCGACGCGTCCTTATCAGTTACTCTGATCTGAATAATAATTACCGGCGAATATTAAAATCAGTATTAAGGATAATGGAAAAGATAGTGAGAAAAAAAGGTAAATATAATCGCTTAGATAAACAAGTGCATATGCAGTTAGAAATTAATGCAGTTTTAACGCGGCTAATGCAATTAATGCAGTTAACGCAATCGATGCAATTGGAGCGACGTAGTTAGTATTCTCCGATTGAATCGGAGCTCTATCATCCAAGGTTTATAAGACTCTAGGAATTCCAGTCATCAGGAACACAGGAAGTATTAAAAGAAAGGAAATTAAAATGAAGCAAACACACACCTGTTGGAAAGTCCCTTGGACGCGCTGACGGTGCCAGTAGGAGTGCGTGGTCTTGAACTAGATCCGTTAACCGGTGCCCCAAGTCTGGTACCCGAAATGCTGTTGTGTCGACTGGAGGTCGGGGTGTTGCCACTGGTACCACCAATGGTTCGCCGAGGGATGCGACTCGGGGTCCCAGCTTCATCTGTGAAAAAGATCAAAGTTTAAGAATATTCAAGAGAATTTCTGTCAACCGATGCTTTATTAAATAAAAAAAAACGAAAGTTAAATTACCGGTATTATCGAGGGACTGATTGGAACCATAACGGCTCGGAGGTTTGCTACCCTGTCTGGAAGCTGGTCTGCTGCTTGGTCTACTGGTAGGCCTTGAAGCTGGTCTGGAAGCCGGTCTGGAAGCAGGTCTACTCGAAGGACGGCTTCCACCTAGAGACGAAGAAGAGGATGAAGTATTAGAATTACTGTCCAACTAGATAGAAGTAAACTGAATAAAAAATTATTCTTACCAGGAGTCAAAGAGCTCTTATACGGAGTGCTTGTCTTTCTTGCAGACAACCTGAAGGATCCCTCGTTGTCGCTGAGACTGTCAGGTGTTCCGGCACTGAGAGAGGAACGCGATGCTCTCGTTTGTCCACCCATGGGTACGCTGCGTACACTGCGCTCCCTCACCTATGAGAATTTATCAATAAATCAAATTATTTCTCGGCTTTCAGCAACTAATCGAATAAACAAATGAAGCATGGCTGCTGCTGATACTAGTGTCATCGTTATCATCGAGTTTTACCTGAATCCCAAGAAAAATATTTTACTGGAAGTGCACAGAGAGTGCAGAAGCCATACTTCAATTATATATAATTAGTATGAAAGTAAAGTGAAAAAAAAAATTACGTACCCACTGCTCCTGCCAATCGATATTATCCTCAGAAAACTTTATTGTACTTTTAAAATATGACCCAAGACGCGCGGTTCAATAAATCACCCTAAACGGCTTTAAGGTCTTATGGAAATTGAACTTGATGGACTTTCTTCTCAATCAACCCTCAATTCATTCGATCATGCATTAATGCACACAGTCATTCATTTCTATCAGTTTAATAGGTTCATTTCTCTATCACAGACTGTAGGAATAATCTATCTTCTCAATCACAATGAATAAGCGAGTGTTTCCATAAGGTCCATGCAAACTTACCATAGAGAGTTGGGAGAGATACAGTAGCCTATGGTGATTCGAAGTGTCTCCAATCAACGCCACTATGCACGCATCAATCAATATATGACATGTATTATGTTCGTTCAGAAAACTACGATTGCTTATAGTTTCTAAGCCGGAAATATAGTAGATAGATTACAATAGTATCGTAACTATACGAGTATGTATCCAAGTTATTAAGTAAGGTAAAAATTCAAGTGTGCAAGGGGTGAATTAGAGTTGGAGGGCAGAGCCGGTTGAAGGGCTAAGAACCCGACAACACGAGACTTTCAATGTCCATTCATGCACGAGGCTTAGAAGTGACATTTTACACAAACAATTTACACGAGTTGGGGCCACTAGAATTTCGAGACATTCAAAACCAATGGTCCAATCAAATCAAGCGAAACAAAAGAGGAGAACTGAAAAGAAAATTTAAAAAAAAACCAGGATAAGGGTAGGTCATAGATGGTGGTGAATTACAGGCATTTATGGTTTGTGTGGAGAATTCGTGTGTTGCTCTACATTGACATTAACTATAGCTGCCACACTGGAGCTGTATACCTACTGACAATGGACTTTTGTTTCTGCAAAGAGGGAAGAAGGGATGAAAAATTATTTCAAAGTTCCTTCCTCCATAATCGCCAAAGTCATCCTTACGTCATCCAGTCTACTGTATATGAACACGCATATCAAACACGCGCAGGCACACTCGACGTGCGACAATAAGGGCAACGCAAAACAACGAGAACGTAAAACCAAAAACGAAAAATAAAATAATAATAATAATAATACTGGTCATCGCAATAACGATGAAAAGAGCAGAAAGAATGAGTTATTTACCCAGTGGTAAGAGGGGGCGTGCATGTGGAGAGGATACGAGCACGGGAGGTCCTCCTTTTGCCTCAAACTCTCAAATATCGGCATCAGCTGGTTCATAAACTCCTCCGCTGTACCATAAACCAAAATTTTAGATATAAACTGCCTGAGGATTTCGTCTGCTCAGCGCAGACATCAAATAGTACAGCCAATGCGTTTCGTTGCCACCGAGGTAGCTCAGGGTTGACCAACAATATGTTTCTGGAAAATTGTAGGAAGGACGGCTGGCCTTACGTAGGTGATATGCTAATGAAGAAAATCATTGTAGAATAACTTAAAAATGTACAGTGACAATTACAATGGTAAAATCCAAGGCGAACGAGTCGACTCTGCTGCCACCTGCCGTCCTTCCACAAGAACTTAAGAGCAAATGCTCAAGAGAGACGAAGTCAGCTCGGGGGGTGCGTCGTTCTCTCCCTAAATCACACCTCCTGAGGTTTACGCATACACAGTTTTCGGATAGTCGTTACGATTGCCGCTACATCATTCTTACTGTGATTTACAAGAGCCATTTCCGTAACGTGACTGTGACGAGATAGTGTAGTGATCGTGACTCGTCGTTGCTGATAATAACCGAGGAGAAGAAGCGTGTCTACTTGAAACTGAAAGTAAAAGGGTCGTTCGTGCGTGCTAAGAGTGTTGTGATACGTGAAAAGAATAATCGTGCCCATGCCAGCAAAACTCAAAATCAGGTAAACTATCCGCCATATTGGATAAATCCTTGTGCAGGGATCCATCATCCATCTCATCTACGTCTATGGCCTACGTCTACTGAATGTACAACCCCACCATCTCCTTGGAGCATCTCTTGACCCTCCCCCTATTACTCTATTCATACTTACCAAGGTATTATCGTTGAGAGATCTCACAATCTCATATGGTCCATTTGTTCTCGTGAAATTTTTGACTTTAGCGAAATCGAACGTACGAATGAACGAGAGCCAATCTCCATTACTTACTGGGTACGTACAGCGAGCAAAAATTAATGAGCAATATGGGGAAGTGGATTTAACGGGATGCAAACTCTGTGCAAAGGCTAAAGTCAGGAGTACCGGAGCAAGAAGAGTGAGAGAGAAGCTGATGATCAGAAACGCCTGGAAGCCTTGCTTGCCTTGCTATTTGGTCCACAAGTCAATCTCCGTCCGTCTGTCAGTTTATCCATTAATCTGCCTGCGCCTTCGTTCGTTCGTTCGTTCGTTCATTCGTTCCAAGAACCTAAGATTACCTTTGTGATCGGGCCTGCGGAAGACATTGGCGTACGTTGCAGGGTCGAGGTCGGGCTCGGTTTGGACCTGAACGCCGTCATAGTCTGGCTGACGCCATCCGCCAATATGAATTGTTCCCGCAGCTCAATATTCGTTCTTCCCTTGGCTACAGTGTGTTGCGTGCACGCAGTTAGTGGGAGAGGCATTATGGGATTTACAGATGAGGAAATGGATGTTCTCATGTATGAGTGTATTGGTTTTTTACAGAGAGTGGCAGTGTGGATTTTGTTTTTATGTTTTTGTACGTGACGGAGGAGGAAAAAGAAATCAAGAAAAAGAAATCGCCAAATCAAAGAAAACATTATGGGAATTTCGTTGATTCGGGAAAAGGACGGTTAATGGGGATTCGGTAATAGCGGTACAAATTCCATTTTTTTTACAGATGTACAATATCGAAGCATGCGGATTAGTGATTTTCAGCGGATATTCAAATTGTGCGGAAACAAGGAAAATTTCGTGAAGGAGCAGAAAGACAAAGCGATTGTCATGTGGAATTTTTTGTGTGTGTTTGTATGACAGAAATATTATAGGTATGTGCGTGCATGCATAAATATGTCATGTATATGTAATCGTGTTGGTGTGGCGTTTGTGTGCGTGTCGTTGTGAATGAAAAAAAAAGAAAAAGAAAACAACGTCTTTAGATTGGATCAAAGAACGTATTGCGTGTACAGGACTCTGTTAAGATCAAACCTATGAGACAGGTTTGACGACTGTCAAATCTGACTGATATTTTTGAACTTTACAGTCCTGTACAAAAGAACAAACGTAAATGCGGCATAAATAAATACGAATAATCGATGTGACACAACGGTCCAATGGCGGCCACTGCGCCAGTGTGTAATACAATATATACCATTCGGAGTCCTTGCAAAAGTTGGCACAATTGTTCTCTATATATTGCATGTATTACACTCTGAGCAAAGATCACCAAGAACCGGACACCGAGTAACGTGTACCGGAAGTAAGAGGCAGTAGTATAATGCTACATTATATAAAAGTTTGAAACGTGAAACAGATCGACACTGGCATTCTGTATATGACTTAAAAAAATATAATTAACTTCTGATTCGGATTCTTGTTTCACGTTACAAACGATAACTAGAAAGTACGAGCGATAGGAGAAAACAATTAAAAAAAAAAGGTCGCCCCATCGATCCAGTAAAACGCCAACCACCATGCCAAAAACTAACAATAAATAAAGTATGGTTAAGTGAATTAAAAAAAAAAATTAAAATCAAGCTCCCAAAACACCATACCATTCGTCGAATAGAGAATCGCGCTGCTCCACATATGACCTAAGTAAAAAATTCTTAACCCTCTACTACCTTGAGCCTACCGAACGGCGAATAAGAATGATGGGAAATATGATGAATTCACTAATTACGACCGATCGATTCTATTTTTTAAAACGTCAATTTCACCGATCCAGGGTGTGTCCTGTAGAGTGGTATGGACAGGTGTTACTAAAGACGATAATATCGCACCAACAACGAGTCCCTGATAAAATGTCTATAAGGAAAACAAATAAACTGACACAAATGAAATACACCTCTTGATGATGAACGTTAATGTGCTGCATGCAATGCATGAAAATAATCACAGCTCACGCTGCCTACAGATATACATAGTATATACATGAAATAACATAGAACATGGTCCAGGATGTTTTAAAGACATATATGTCACACATGAAAATAGGTTAATCATCGTTAGTTATGGTTGCAATTTTCAAGAGTCCGAGGTCATCCGGGTACCAATTGGTTCACACAAAAGATAAGAAGAGGAAGTTATGAGAAAAAATATGTATGTATATCTGTACATATGTGACTAATCGTGATGTGACTGAAGCAGCCTTACCGAGCGGACACCAGCCCTCGTGCTGCTCCGGCTTGTTAGGATCCGGTATTGGCATTAGGAAAACTTCAATAGTGAATTAATGGAGAAATGATGATTGACTCGCAAGCGGAGTGTATCGAGTGGGACGAAGCGGGATGATGACGTCGAATCATTGATGTAACACATAAAGGCGCAAACGGAGATAAACGTAAACCGCGTTTTAATACGGAGTAACAGGCGTGTGTTTTTTGTGGATGGGAAAGGACAATGGAAGTGAAAAAAGGCAATAAAGTTAAGTTTAGTACAGGATCAATAGACACAAGTATCATTGGCTAACTACTATTATACTATATAAGTGACAATATTCCAAAAGAGACTTCAGAGATTTCAAAAGGGAACAAAACGATGACAGTGGGACGAGAATGATTCGTGGAATGAAAATAGAAAATAAAATAAGACCTCTTTTGAAATATTATCACGATTTATCAGTAATCAGTGGCTACTAGAGTTTTCAGAATTTCATTAAACACTGCCGGTGACTTGTTATTCGGCAGTGAACAATGGAGACTGACGAGAGAGATTAATAAAGAGAATTAGTGAGGAAGATTATAGAAAAAGACAGGAGAGGAAAGTCTAAGTGTGAAACTAGCAACTAAGCAAAGCAAAATATAGCGGAGCACACTTTTTTTTTGTCTCTTTGTTAGAATTCATAGTCACGTTAAGAGCGATTTGACGCTCCCGACATAAATGCTACTATTATTCGTTATTTCGCCTCAGGAGCTGAGATCAGACGGTTAGGACATTTAGTCACACAGCACGTAGCGCCACGGTGGATTTTCATCGCAACACATTGGCGTAAACAATAACGTTAATGAGACTAGATTAACGGCGTGAGAATGGTTAGAGCGATCAATGTTGCGTGCGTTTCTATGCAATATGTTGTTTAGTTAAACCGTCGAGATAAGGGACTGAACACAAATGCCGATGAACGTGAAGGGTGTAACACAATTAACGACATGATACAAAGTATAACAGAGAATACTCGTATAAATCACTGTCGGAGGTGAAGACAACGAAATGGTTGATTAATAACAAATGAAAATCGTTTGATCACGCTTAATAAAAGGTAGAAATAAAACTTTAACGTTAAGCTGCCTCTTGTTGCAGGGAAGATTCTTCGATTAAATTGGTCGATAATATTAACAATTTCAGAGAACTAGATCAAAAGAATTATTTTTGAATGTTTCTATGGAAATTTGAAGCAACGACGCGAACGCACACTCTATCATCAGTTGAAAATTCTTTCAATAAAACCGCAATCTTATTAATTTTAATCGGGGAAGATACACTTCATCATAGGGAGACTGTGAGAGATTCTAAGATAATCCAAAGAAATCAGAATAGCAAATGCTTATTCTGATATATTTTGAAATATCTAGATCTGCCCAGGTCTCCAAATGCGAAGATCGTTTTCCCAGTTTGATAAAATTATTAACTAAATTAGAATAGAAGGTCAACGAGTGAAGAAACTTACCGCGGCAGGGGTCGTTCTTGAGGAGGAATTCATCGAGAGCTACCCAGCCACCACCCACTCTGACCATGACGGTAGAGCGAAGAATTCGAACGAGACGAAGCTTCTGGCTGTCGCCGAACTACATAAGGAATAGAATTAGTAAGTTTTTCTAGGAGATGATCTACTACAAAAGTGTATATAAATTGCGGATGATCCGCTTTACCTACCCTGTATTTTCCTTCGCCAACCTGGAAGACGCGGAACTTCTGCCTGCAAGTACAGAGCATCACGAGTCGTTTGACCTCGTCGTGTATCTTATCGGTGTCATGATAGGTACGACGCTCTTCCCAATCGGGTCTAAGGGCGGCGATGAACTCCTTCCAATCGATCAGACCCTCACCGTGACGATCGAAGAGATCGGCCACTGCACCCATCTCGAGTCGAGATGTTTCGAATTCTAAAAAGATTTAAATAATGACAGAGGATGACCGGATAACATTTTTCAATTTCAACTATTTTAAATTCTACTCACTGGTATTCATGATTCCTTGAATAAAGTCTTCTCGTGGTATCAATCCGTCGTTGTTCTTGTCCATCTTCCTGAAGAGATCCGTTAGTCGCGACTTCTTGTGGTTCATGAACTTCAGGAACTGTTTAAAAAGCAGCGTTTAGAATGTCTTTTATAAAGAATAAAAGTAAAGAACAAAGTCATCAAAAAAATGTAAGCTTACCCTCTTGCGCCAATCTTCCCAGCTGAAGTTTGCGACACGATCAAGTTCCTGTATGTAATTGTACTTGTCCTGGAGTCGTCGTTGTCGCTCCCAGGCGAGCATCCAGACGTTGCGCCATCTGTCCCAGAGGAGTTTCACCCTCGGACTACGGAATTCCGGTTCTGCTCCTTTGCTGTTTATACATTATTAAATAATTAAACTCGCTGATTAAGCGCCAATTCTAACACAATTTTAATATCATTTTCGAAGAGCGATTGCACGATTACACGATTGCACGTTACGCGAGCAACAAATGCGAATGCATATATGTTTCGTCTCATCGTCCTAAGGCTTTTTACCAAAAGTCCCAAAGCCGAAGTTGTAACAATGAGAGAATGAGATAGAAGAATACAGCGTTCACCTTAAACCAATAAAATTCTTCCAATAAAGCACAATTAACTTTCCTCAACCATGGACAAAATAAATTCGACGGACCGAGTAACCGCGCAACCGACGGGCATGTCGATCAGGTCGATCTGATCTGTAGAAAGGGAACGTGAACAAGAGTGTGACTGAAAGATGGGTGTGACGAACCTTCCTTTAGGCGGGAAGCGTGGACCGATGTGCGGCAATGAAGAGTCTGGCGTTCTGTCACGACCCGGGCTGGCTCGGCTAAACAAGAACATGCCTCACGTCACTCAACACTCTCTACTCAACTTTACTCTTTCTGCTTTTCTCTCTACTTCTTCAGTCCTTTCGATCAATTTAAGTGTGTCTCTGGACAGACTTACCTACATTGATATAAAGCTCAAAAAACAACTTGGTGGAAATTTCAAAAATCATATCATTTTTTGGATGAAATCAAAATTTTTAGTAAGAAGCTACACTGGTAATGCGAGTATAGGCACACATGTATTATTAACATGTTTCCACTGTGCGTTATCGGTCTTGCTAGTATTGCCAGCATTAATTATAAAGATAAAGAAAGCACAAGGCAAGAAAAATGTATTAATACCTTCCACGTCGGGATGCTTGGGACAGATCACGGCTTCCTTTGAAACTGGACAGCAACGAATGCGACAAACATTGAACGTTAAACACATGACAATGTAAAAGGTGATGAATATTGGAAATTAAAGAAACAAATGAAGAGATCAAGGGAGAGAGAAGGGAGTACAGGTAAATCAAAAGAGGTCATACGAAGAGTAAAAGACGGTGTAAAATAAAAGACAGAATGAGGACGCACCTTTGCTTGCGCAGTGGAGAATGCTCGTGATTGTGCTCTTGATGATGGTGATGATCCTTACTGTTGTCCGTTATATTAATGAACCATGCGAAAAGAAACACGTGAGTGATTTAGAATGCACACGCAGAACACAGAGAGCACACATGACACACGCATCGATAGTCGTTGAAAACACATAAGCTTAAGAGGACAAATAAAATAAGAGAGAAAATAAAGAATAAAGAAGGGAAGAGAAGAAAATGGGAGAAGCAACAAGCAAATTCAAACTGGTATTACCAATTCCTTGTTATCCGCAGTCAGCCTGAAAATATTCTTGTGCGCAAGGCAGTGTTTTTAGGGCTGTTAGCTTGGACTATGAGAACAGTAGTCAGATAGGTAGATAAAAAAGAAAGAACATAGTGTAGGAAGGGTTAGATTGTAATGAAGAAGGTAAAAAGACGTACGCAGATGCTGATGAAAGGGCTGGCTTCGGTTTGGACATTTTGCGAGCGTCCTTGAGGGGTGGCTTGACCTGTCTGGCCTTGCAAACACGGTCGACCTCGTTCTGTCTGCGACTTGTATTCTCCATGAATTCACGATGGTCAACAATAAGCTCTTCGAGAGCAACACGATCGTCCGGTAGAGGTTCAGCCTCCAGGGCTTTCAAGGTGTTTTCGAGACCCTCGAGCCAGGCGAGTAGCTCCTCGAGGAGATTATCGAGGTCCTGAATATATGGCAAAATTAGAATAATGCGTACGGTAAGTCTAAGGGATTAAAGGGCTCAATAATTATGATGAGAACAATGATATTTACCTGAAGACCTCGCATGTGCTTCTCAAGTCGCTGGTTTCGCTGGTGACCCCAGGTCGAAACTTCGTCCCATCTGGATTGGATTATTGTGATCCAGTGTTTAATCACAGCTGCGCCATCAGGATGAGCTTTGGCAAGAATGGTGTGAGCAAGTTCCAGGGTATTGTCTTTCTCAATTTCCTTGGAAGCGAGTTCACGCAAGAACTTCTCATGTTCGATCAGCTGGTTACGACTCTCTTGCTCGTCTTCAGGTAATTGTCCAGCGAAGCGGAGCTTCATTTCAGCATCACCGAGCCATTCAAGCAGCACGTGAACTGCCTTGTGAAGACGCTCGGCTTCGCGAAGAGCTTCCTCGAGACGAGCGCTCTTCGCTGATGACAGTCGACTAACCTTTTCCCAGAGAGTGCTAACCTCATTCAATTGAGAACGTATCGTAGACGCATCTTGAGGAGTCGCAGCCTTCGATTCGAGTTCTCTTCCTGTTTTTGTCACTGAGCCCATTTGATTGGCTCGAGATTCGAGGTCACGTTCGAAAGACTTGTGTTGTTCCATAAGGTTGGTCACGGTATCGAGGTCACCATGAAGAGGGCCAGTATTGGCCAGATTCCTCTCAGTCTTCCGGAGCCATTCGAGAAGAGCTTGAATGGCGTCCTTAAACTGTCCAGAGAAGAGAAGGGCTTCCTCAAGCTTCCGTTGGCGGTCAACGCTCTTGGCGCAGACGCGAGTCCATTTGTTCTTGAGCTCGTCGAGGAGGTCCTTGAGGACGGGCTCATCGGGCTTGGGTGCCTTATCCTTCAGGGCTTTGCCAGATTTCATAGTACTATCGTAGGTAGCTTGTTTTGCACCCAAAGCCTTCTGAACTTCACGGTGCTTATTTAGACGTGACTTGATCCTCTCAGGATCATTGCCACCGAGGCCATCGGCAGCAACTTCGTCTAAGCTCTTTTCGGTATCATCCAGCCAACTGATGAGAGCAGACCAGGAATCATGGAACTCACGTGCCTCCTTGTAACCGTGGTCGAGCGCGCGCGTCCTCTCTGCTGACTTAGAAACAACGCGTTCCCAACGGTGCTGCACGCTGATCAGCAGATTCTTTATTAATATGACGTCCTGTTTCTGCGAAAAGTATTTCAGATGTGTACCCTTTTTGTCAAGGTTAAGCATGGTCTCACGGTGGACGCCCACATCCTTCTGGAAGGCCTTGTGTTCCTCAATCTGGCCGAGAATGGTCTCCATGACGCGTGATACTGGTTTAAGGTTGGTCAGGATCTTCTCTGCGTTCGTCAACCAATCCACAAAGGCTTGGAGAGCATCGTGGAATTCGGTGGCTTCTCTCAGAGCGATTTCCAGCTTGATCTTTTTGTCGCTTGCGCGACCAGTGACACTGTCCCAGCGTTGCTTCAGGCTACGAAGATTATGATTGAGTGAACCAGCACTTCCGGTACCAGCACGCTTTAAATATTCTTGGCCCTGTTGAAGAACTGTCTCAACCTTTGGACGATTTTGTTCAAGTTCATTGTAGACCTCCATGAAACGTTCTAGCTGCTCGGATGCCGTTTCCGGAAGACCGCCTACAGGCTTCGAAGCGACAATGGTATTGTCCACGTCACCCAACCAGGACAGAAGATCTTGAATTTCTGCAGTGAAGGATTGAGCCTCCCGCAGGGCATCCTCGAGTTCGCGTTGCCGATCAGCTGCACGTTGCAGAAGATCTCGCCAGCGTCGATTCAGAGTACCCAGTTTTTCGGCAGTGGTCGAGGCCTCTGCGCTTCCTTTGCCATCCTCTATGAGTTGCCTGCCGGCATCGTTGAGTGTATCGACGCTGGTCTGATGCGCCTGGATGTCGTTTACGAGCACCTTCAATTTAGCCAGCTCAACCTCGATCACCTGAGGATCACCAGCTACCGGCTTCAGTTCATCCAAAGTCTTGTCTGTCTTCTCAATCCAAACGAGTAGTTCGTCCAATGCGTGTTGGAATTGTCCAAGTCGCAGCAATGCGTTCTCCAAAAGTCTCTGTCTCTCGACGACGCCTCGTAATAATCCATCCCAGCGACGATTGACGGCACCCAATGGTTCCTTAATCGCCGCCGCCTGCTCTGACGATGTCCTCTCCGTAAGTTCTGCCGCTTGCCTATTCAACAGCCACCGCACAAAATTAATACACAGTAATAACGTATAACTTTACACAAAAATGATAAAATATGATAGCATCGTGCCGCCACTCGTTCTCCCCTCGAAGACTCAGCTCTCTGAAGTTTTGCTCATTATCACAGAACGAGCTAGCGAGAATAAGAGTAATCCAGGCAGGAGAGATTAGCTGATTGATTGTTTGAGTCAGTGTGACTCTTTTGGCCAAATTTGACACTCTCTAAGAGAGATCGAGGGAGCAAAAGGATGGGGCCGATGCCACGAAATGTTATGATCCAACTGCTACCTGCCAACTGGTAACTGCGAATTAAGCAACTTGCCAAGAATAAGGGCTAGCCTCGCTCCCTCGTACGCTCTACGTAATACGTAGCTGACGATACGAGTTGCATGCGCGATAGAGGACTAGGATGAGGAGGACGAAGGTGCAGACACACCTTGTCCGTTAGGAAAGTTATGCTTAGATACCGCATGAGTGATGCGTAACATTGTGATACGACAGTCATTTATAATAATTGCACCATGTACAAGCCATGCTCTCTAACTACTGCGACAACACGGAGAGGGCTCGACTTGCCTTGTCAGACTCCTGCACGTGTGTTCAGGACCCAGCATAGGAAAAAGAAAGATTGATTAGAATTTCATCATTAGATATTAGAACTCTGTGAGAAATTATTATTCTTGAGATCTATCGTTGATATTGCCCGTAAAGTTGATACTGGGTGAAAGGGTCTATGTGACGAATGAATCACGACTCACGATGATTATGGTGGTAACGGAGATGATGGTCATCGTCGGGGGACAGCAAATAAAAACAGAAGAGAAAAGATTACCTGTTGAGGGCTTCGACCTTGACCATGTGTGGATCGACCTCAGCCTTGAAGTTGGACAACTGTTTGATCTGTTGTTTGACCTCGTCGATGTCACTACCCAGAGCGCCCATGCTAGCGAACTTATCCTCAGCCTCCTCGAGGAATTCGAGGAGATTCTGCAAGGTCTCGTGGAATTCCATGGCTTTTTCCATTGCGTCGATGAGGTTCTCCTCGCGCCTTGCATACAAGGCCGTTACGTTGTCCCAGGCCTGGTCCAAGTCCTCGATGTGCTTGCGAACTTCCGGTTTATCTGGTTCGCCACAGAGACCCATCAGTTCATGACCGGAAGCTCGGACTTGCTCCACGTCCGGTTTCGTCTGGTCGATCTCCTGACGGATTTCTTGCAGAGCGACTTGCTGTTGCTGAATAGCAGCTGGTTGAACTGCTGGCGGTGCCTGTCCTGCTAGAGCATCCTGAAGCTCCCGAAGTGTAGCCATTACACCGTTCAGTTCTGACCAGAACTTCTCGGCACAGGCGAGGGTATCGTCCAGGGTAAGACCCCGGTCTGTAGTCGCTTTTTGCACGTCCGCCCATAGTTTATTCAGCTTATCAAGTTTCCTCTTAATGTCCTTTACTGCAGGATCTGCTCTGTTGCCGGCTTTGCTAATGACATCATCAGCAGCTTTCTTCACGGCCGCGTAGGCTTCAGAACGTTGAGCCAGGTCTTCTGCGAGAGCAGCGTTGTCTTCCATCTGGTCGCGTAGCCGAGGAGGGTGAGCACTGACGGGTTCCGCGCCATTTACCTGATCGGCAGTTGAAGATAGAGCGCGGAGCATACCTTCAAGTTTGTCAGAGAACTGTGAGGATTCCTGGAGGGCTTGCTCCAGTGCCTGTTGTCGAGCGCGAAGTTCAGCCCGAAGGGCGGCATATCTTGCGTTATCATTCTCAAGAATTTCCTGAACCTTAGCAGCTTCCTCCTCGTTGCAGAGGCGTGCGAGAGCTTCGCCAGTCTTGTTGAGCTTCTCTACAAGGGGTTTGTGTTCGTTAATACTCTGCATCAGGAGCTCGTTCTTATCCTGCTGGGTAGCGATAAGGTCAGGGCGAAGAGCTGGCATTGGCAGCATGGCAACCTGTTGTTCAGCTTCCTCGAGCCAGCTGACGAGGCCCGCGTGGGTATCGCGCAGATGCTCTGCCAGAGGCAGTGCTTGCTCTAGGGCACCCAGTCGGTCAGAAGACAGTCCCGATACGATTTCCATGCTCTCCCGCAGTTCTTCCATCTTATCTCGGATCGTTGAAGTATCCTCGTGTTGGGCATTCTCACGAATGACCTTCTTGGCCGTAGAGATGACGTCGCGAACGCGGCCTTTCTGGCTAGAGATGTCATCGTTAAGGGCCTT
>JARPRH010000589.1:84851-115670 GCA_031763665.1 Calameuta haemorrhoidalis
CGGGAACACATCGTAAAGCGAAGAGATGTACGTTATCAGGGACTTCTCGTCCGGTTCAGGGGTATCCACATCTGAAATTGAATATTCAAGCTTTTAATCGTCCTTATCAGTGACAGGGAATCTCTTAAACTACGGGGAAACAAGCCATGACGAGGGACCTAAGAAATTTTTAATTATTCTATGCTGAGCTTTAATTTCTGATTAGTCCAAGTTCCACCGGTGAACCGGTCGAACTTTTCTCTCGTGATTTTCTTCATTGTTCCAGGAGTCGACTGTCGCGTCGTGTCTTGCTGCGCCACTCTAACATCCATTTCCAACCTGGCTGAGCTCGCGAAAGTCACGAATCCACGTAAATCGTGCCGAGAGGCATAGAGAAAACGCCAGAGCGCTTCATCTCGTCTCCATTCGCACCTACGACCTCCGACCTCTCCTCGCTTTTCACCTAGATTTATAAACCCCATCGTGCGGTCTCTTCCTGACCCCGTCACCCTGAGACTCTTTCAGCCAATGACGAGGTCATCCACAACGGCGACAGTGAGAAACGGCACGTCTGCTCGTATCAAAAATTGAAGCCAGGAATTTTACACCTGGCCCACTGCAGATCGATCGACGGGATCTTCGTGCTCGGGTAATACTTATTTCTCGGCAACGCGAACGAGTCGACCAGCATGAACTTTACACGTTTGCTGTGCGAATCAATCGATTGTCGAGAAATCCGATCGAGAATGGATGCGCAGACTAATGCAGAGTGATGGAAAGTAGAGGTGACGTACTGCAATGGCGTAGACTCAGGTGGCTCCGAATTTCTCTTAATTCCTATATACCTTCGGGATCGAGAAGCCTCGTAACGCCGTACTCGCGCTCAGCGATGTGGAAGACCCGGTCGAGCCGTTCTCGGGGCTGACTTGAACGCGCGTTTCTCCAGTCGACGAGGTCCGGTCGATTTCGATGAAGAAGCGCACTGAAGGCAAGTCCATCCCTCCAGGATCCCGTGAAGTCGGTCACTCGGACTCCTGGATAACGCGCAGTAGATCGTCTGGCCCATCTTAGCAACGCTTCGCGTGCTGTCACATTGGGTTCCTGGCCGACGACTATATCTGATATCTGAAACAGTACCAAAATGGCATCCATCAGTGCTCATCCTTAAACACCATAAAAAAAAACTCCATCAGTTTCAAGAAATCTTACAAATATCTATTGATTATTCGCATTATCAAGTCGATATTTAAACTTTATTTTTCGCCTCTTTTCGAGTCTCATGCTGTTTGCAGACGCCAGATGCGACAGATGCAGCCAGCTGCAGTTACCCGGTCCAAGGACCAAGGGAAAACGTACATTTTGCTTACACTCGCAATTTCAAAATTACATATTACTGCAAAAGCCGAAAAAGCTACGAGAGAGACGACATAGCGAGAATCGTCCAATTTAAATGTATAATCAAACATTCTGAAAAAACACACAGTCACAAGTTTTCGGGCAATTTTACCTAAATGAGGCTTTGCTTAACGCTAACGCCTCGATGGCAATTAACGAAATAATAAGATACTATCTTATCGCACAATGACATTCAGAATCTCATTGGGCAACTACCGCCAACTTACACGGTAAATACATAATAGAGATATCTATGCCAAGAATATAAAAGCTAGTTTTCATTTGAAAATCCTAGAATCAGCTGAAAAGAGCACGATGCTTTCTTCTCGTTGATCCTGACCTCTTAACCTTTTTATTGAATCGGACTAAAATTAAAAAAAAAAACTACAATTCTTCCATTTACGCAAGGGCGTTATAAACAAACTAAATGACGTAATGGAAATGTTTTTCCTAAGACTCAATTGGAGATCCAATTGACACGGCACAAAGGACACGAATACAAATGACGATATTTTTAATTTGAGCCCCGTAGGTGCCATGCGATGGTATAGAAACGAGTCTGACTCGTTACGGAAAGCGTCGCAAAGGACACGTAACCACGCAAGTACGTAAGTGCGTAAGTGTGCGTAGCCGATCGTTGTCATCGTCGTCGTTCTTACCATAAGAGTGAGGGGTATGACGTCACCAAGGAGTGAAGTAAGAATACGAGCGGCACTCGTGCCCATGGAATTCGAACGGAGTGGGATCGGCGAAGCATTCGTTGGTTCGACAGAGCGAAATTCCCAATTATGGAAGGGTTACAGAAGGAGTAGCGATATATATATATACACATAATAATACGTGTGCCAAGTACGCCGGCAACGGTCATAAAAAAAAAAGGAGAGTCGGTTCCTAAAACCCTCAAGGTAAATACGACGAGGCTATAAGGTGGGTGGACATCGGGAATCGTCCTCGGATTAAGATACACATATTCCTATTCCGTGGCAATGGCAATGATCAAACGAGAGAGTCAAATCCCACGCTCGATCGACGAATCGATTATCCAAATTGAAAGTAAGGCGAGCAGTCAGTCTAACTTGTTTACCCGAATGCGCGACTCCTACGCGTCTCTGGAGGAATTCATACGGTAGATTCGCCAGCGATCCAGCGATTCCAGGTAAACCATACGGAGCATCGGGTATAAGAATGTTTCAAGATATTTTGAGAATGTAATGAGCGACGATGAAAAAAAATAACAAATATATATATGTATAGACATAAGGAGGATCTTGATAGTTAAGAGACCCAGAGCCAGAGCCAGAGTTGTGTCCTTACCCGGACGGTTTTTGGCTTCGGTGATGATGACTGTAGTCGGGCAGAAGGGCCAACGTAACGGCTAGCACCATCCTGCAGCGACCTCTGCTGGGCCCGTTTGGTAAGATCCTCGGCGACGCTTTTCTCCTCGCCGCGTGTCAGAGTCGTCGTCTTCCTGACGATTCGCGTCACGATACGTCGTGTTCCGTTTTCGCCGCGTCGCGACGTCTTGGTCGACTCGATCGACGAGCCTGTCGTGCGTGACAAATCATTCGTTTTTTTTTTCTCTAGTTCAACCGAACCAGCCGATCGCAGTGTTTGGCAGATCGAAAGGATTCGCCCCGAGTTGAATGGATCATCGATTTACGTTGGACCATAAGTTATCGAATACTCCTATTGATACGGACATCGTCGATTTCTTTACCGATAATTGAAACGTCACGATGATAACCAGATCCACTATCTTTTACCGTTAAACTTGTCTCTCCGATCTCTGACGCGGTCTGATCTCCATCCAGCTTCAAAGGTCCAGGTTCAAGATTCTGGCGTAGACCTCCCGGAGAAATCGGACTGGCATTAATCAATGACTAGGAATACGGACGATCTTAGGTTTCACTGTAGAGAAACGATCGTTAAAGAGACTCGGATGCGCGAACTACGCGCGAGACCTACAGGGACCAAGGCTGGGACCAAGTAGACGAACGTGTTTATTGAATCAGCTGTTTTCTATTTATTCCGACGAACAAAATGGAAGCCACGATGACATACCTCTACGCAGGAAAAAGGAGAGACAACTCGGGTGACTCGAGAGAATCCTATTAAAAGGCAACGATGTCCAATGAGACGCATCGATAATCCAATTAAAATGGGGCGAATCGTTTCGGGCGAACGAGTCGCGTCGTCGTACCTAGGACCTCGGTTGACAGTCGGCGCTTAGTATAAATCGCCTGTAGATCACTCGCCGGATTTCCGGTGGGACTGGACGCGGCCACGTTGTCCCGGTCGTCGTCTTCGCGAGTACCCTGGACGAAGAGTCGTCCGCCGCGACTGAATCGGTACATCGACATGTCGAATGTTCACGCGGTGGCTTTGTTTAGTCTACAGGGGGACACGTGCGTATACGTATCTATAACAGCTTGGTAAATTCTGCCAGGGGAATTTGGCAAGTGAGACGTCCAGGTGCGTACAGGTAGTTGACGGTGATGTAAAACGTGAATCCAAAAGACGTAACGCGCGGCTGGCTCATAATTCGCGTACAGGTCGCGTAAGTCGACGTCGGCGTCGATCTCTCGAATCGGTGGTGCGACTTGCCGAGGAAAGGATCCGCTCTCGTTTGCCCGTCTGTTGCGCTCCGGGGAGCAAGGAGTTGCCAGGAGAAGGTTGCTCCGAATTTCCTAGAGCGTCACGAGTAACAGGCGGGAGCATTGGCACGGTGCTTGATCCGCCATCGAACCAGCAAACTCAACCAAAGGCACGCATGCTGCACGCACGTAGCCGAGTGCGCGCGTACGGAAAACACAAATAGTAGAGGAGCCGGTTGAAACGTTGATTCCTGAGATTCCAGATGATAGACGACTGTGTTTACACGATTGGGATTCCGATCGACGAGGGACGCGTGAAGAGCTTAGACTAGGTGGGAAAGAAAGAAAAAACAAAAAAGACAGAAAGAGAACGTGCCGCTTAATTATTATGGAATTTAAAGCGAAGCACGTCGTCGGGCGTCCCGGCGCGATATCATTACGTAAAGAATAAATTTTTCGCAAAGTGAAGGCGGCGGCGACAGAACCAATCGCGCGCGCGTGCGCTCCTTCCAACGAGCGACCGAGCGACCGAACGAGTCGGGCAGATATCCAGCGACTGCCGGCGTCGCGCCGCCGCCACCGCGACTCGACGATCCTCCCACCGTCTATCTGCCCTCCCCCCCCCCCAACCTGTCTTTCCTTCCTTCCTTGACTACCCGATCCACCTCCACCGCGACGGCTGCCGACACCGGGCACCTTTAAACACCTTCGAACACCTTCCTAAGGCTGCGCTGACTACGCGGACTGCTCTGGCTGCCTTTCCATGGAGCGATGACGACAGTTGGCCGTTGGAAAGGAAGGAGAAGGCCCAGTTAAGCTGATTTCGATTGGTTTTCATACAGACGCAAGCGTCGCCAGAGCTCGACGTCGATCCTAGTATATACGGATCTACGTGAAATTCATTCACGAGATATCAAAGAATTCTAGGAGATCATAATGGAGCGTATCAATCTAGAAGGCTGGAGGAAGAGCAGTAAGAGGTGGAGGTGAAGGAGGAAAAGGAAGCGTCGTCGTCGGAGCGAAGCGACGCCCGTGGGCGAGGGGGGCGAGGACGAGGACGAGGACGAGGACGATGGCGCTATGGAGCAGAGCCGTGACAGGTGTTTCCTGTGTGTTTCTCAATGAGCACCGCGGGAACTTTAGCGTAGCTCACATTCGAATCCAACGGTTCTCATTCTCAATTTACGGACTCGTTAGCCAAAGTGATTAGACTCAGCGACTCTTTTTCATCGAATTAGTCGACGCATTTCGCCGCGAGGGAAGATCATTCAGGTAGAATAGAACGGATATTGAAACAGGGCTTGGCGCGAGCACCGGTACTCCCGGTAAATACAATTAGTGCCCTGAAGTTGGCATTAGCGAGACTGACAGCGTAACGCGCCAAGACGACAATTCACTTTGGAAGGTACTCATATCCGTAAATACAAATAACGGCTGCTCCCGGATCCCGTTTATCCCCGAGGAACACGGTGATTTCATGCAACGCTAACGAGAGCTCACTGATCGATCACTCGACCGAGTCAATCGTACCCGCAACATTTCTCATGTTAACGATCATCTCGATCCTGACTGCTTCCACTAATTCCCCTTTACGTCTCCCTTTTCGACCTCAAACTACACCGATACCAGGATGCTTCACCGGATCCGTGCAAATGGTATACAGAAATAGCACACGGATGAAGGAGACGAGCGTGAACTTGCCGAAAGAAAAGGAAGAGAAAGAAACCGAGAGGATCGACGGGAAGTGTAGAGCAGTTAAAGATAAAAAGAAAAGGAGAGCAAGAAGATCACGGTGAAGCCGTGTTGATCTTCTATACCGTTAAGAGGAAGGCCGAGAGAGCTACAGGACAGAATATCGTTAGCTGTTCTTAAATCCCACGCACTGTCCTCGTCTTTCCAATTTTATGTGGATGTCTGCTCTCTCTGTCTCTCTCGCATCGACTCTGCAACAAGCCGCAGAGCAACACGATGGCATCTACGACACAACGAGAATGGTACGGCACAACAATGGGAAGCCGTTTATACGTGCCGATGATGTCAGATGAGTACCGCGTCATCTTCTAGTGTCATCGTGATCAAAAACAACAAAAGATCTATCGTTTTTTCGACCTAGGCCAATGCCGCGGCTGTCAGTCATTATTACGAAGAACCAAAGAGATGATTCTGAGAAAATCGTCGAGTGCAGCAAAAAAGTATGGAAGCGTAAGTGGAATAAAATGAAAATATTAAGACGAACGTTCATGGACGTTACGAAACACATGATGCTCCTCGTCAACGTGTACGGGATCGTTACAACACTTTATTCATTAGGGTACAACGCGCGTCATCGAGGTATTCAGCGACTCGAGCACCTCGACTGTTTACCTTGACCGATAAAAAGAGAATCGAAGAAACCAGTCAATCTGGCACATTCCGAAAGATGGGTAGCCGAGTGTCTCTTTCGCTGAGAACATCGTCGCGACGCACCTTATAAAGCGTAAAAAAAAAAACAAAGGAAATCCTGCAGTCTTGCAGACAGTCAAGAGACCATTGATAGGACGAAGTAGAGAAAGAAGCCAAGATGGCGTCGTAGACTTAATTAGTTCTTCGACTCGAGAAAGTTTCTTAACGAGGTGATATTGTCTACTTGCGGGAGAAGGTCATCAGGATGCAACGATGAATTCCGCTGAATTCACGAATTGTGATTGTCTGCAAGGGGAAAGCGAATCCTAGGTTGAAGAATCCTGGGTAGCGTTGTTGAAGCGTCAAGGCTAATTCGTCGGTAGCGAAAACGACGAGAGAATATTCAAAAGATTCACAGGTTAGCGAACCGTAGGAGAGTTACGCGGAGATACCGTGAGCGGACAGTAGAGAGTACATACAAGGAGAAAAAGAGAGAGGAGGTGAAGAGAATAAAGAGAGAAGAAAGCGTAGAAGCGAGCAACGAACAGCGAGTGGCGACAAGTGGCGGCGAGTAGCGAGTAGCGAGAACTGGGCGAGAAGGTAGAGCGGGAAACGATAAAAGAACCAGTCGGTAACGTAGAGAGCCCCCTAGCCGGTAAGGCTTCTGTAAGTTCCAACGGAAAACAAAATAGATACGGCGGCGTTGCAAGTAGTATACCTACAGCTAGAATTGAACAAGGATCGTACAATGGCTATTGTACATGCTTATATACCCAGTCAGTGTATTATCTTTTACTCTCAAACTCCAGCTACACGACTACTCGACTACTCGACTATTCATCTGTGCCTGACACGTCCCTATACTTGTATCCTAATTTTTTTTTACAGTCTCAACAGTACACTGTCAATTGGTTGGCTATTGAGGTAACTTGAGGCAACTTACCTTGCGTCGCCATCTCTGCGGCGCAAAAGAAAAAGAGCGTGCGATTAGATCGGCTGTCACATGTGAGATAAAGGCCTACGATACGATTATGCGAGATTCTTAATATACAGTGTAGTTGATGCAAAGGTCCAAAAGTTTACAGGAAAAGATGGTGACTCATACATAACTGACAATTGAAGTGGATCTGACGGAAAGGATAGATCGTTGGAAGAAGAAAAAGAAGAAGAAGAAGCGACGCTATCGTTACAAGATAAGTCGATGAATGATGTCCGCTCATAGAGAGAAAGACGATGGCGGCAGTAGTGGTATCTTCTTAAACACGATCAAATTATTTGATAATCGCGATAGCCAAGACATTCCTGAGCGAATCCCATCAAGACGTATCATTCATTATTACACAGGAGGCAGAGGCAGAGGAGGCGAAACACTGCTCGCCTTCATGTTCGCGTAACTCGGTTAGTCGGATGGGTTTTTGTGGCTTTTACGGTTTTTGCTTTCGGGACGCAGAATCGCAGCTCGTAATCGTGCACAAGGCGCATGTTGCCACTGCTCGCCGAACGAAGCCGACGTCGCTCTGACACGCGGTTTACATCTCGGACGTAACCAAATCGCGGAATTACAAAAACCGCCAACTTCCTCCCCTCCCGTTATCTTCACTCACATCCTGCTGTATGCGACTATTGTAATAAGTCGACTAACGAAAATCGTTGAACGTGATCAAGAAATAATTGACTAGAAAAATTTCGAGGTTAGACGCATGCGTATATCAAAAATTGAACTCTTACCTGGAAGTGGAGGATGATCGTCCAAATAAGGCCCAGGGTAAGTTTAGGATTTCCATCGACAATATCCTCCGCCCGGATGTTCACCAGCTTGATTTTTTTGTAGCGCAAAAAGTCTAATGCCATCTGCACATTCTGCAGCATGTGGAAACGCATTCGTCCTCTTTCCCGTGGCTGAAAAAACATTGTTTCTCCCGTTCAACCAGACTAAACGAATCGGAACGAAATGAAAGGAAAGCAAACGAAACCAAACCGAAGGTTGGTTCTCGGCACTGAGCTCATTGTCCGTAAATTGAACCAAAGAACCGGCGTAAGAACAAAGGGATGAAAATTATCGTGAACTTACAAGATGCTCGCCCGAAAGCACTTCCAGCAGAGAAATGAGATTGTGCCCGTCCCGCAGGTCTTCGAACAGGTCGCCGACATGTCTGCTTGCCTGAAACAGGTTCGAAAGACATTTAAAGAAAGAAAAAAAAAAGTAAAAAAATTTTGACAATTTTTCAAAAAAACTGCATGCAGTACAACAAAAAAAAACGAGTGATTTATTAGCATCAGTTTACACCGCCGCGTACTAAGAACTCTCCCTCTCACTCTGTAGCTATAAAAAGAAGTGAGAAGGATCCTTAAGGCGCGTACTAAAATCTCGTGTAAACAAGGCCATTGCGGACGACGTTTAGAAAATCGTGGAACCGTGTGTCACAAAGGAAAGATGACATACGGAGGAGTAAACATGCGGATAGGGGAGGCGTGTCAAGCATTGCGGACAGGGGGTTACGCAGGAAACGCAGGAGATACGAAAAAAGAAAGAGAGACAAAGACAGCATGCAACGGCCAGGCGAGATCGGCCGAACCGACTTACGGTGGGAGAACAGCATGGCTGGTTGTTGACGATGACGCACACGTGGAGACACGTGTAGGTCTGAAAAAGGGAAAATCAGCAAGACCGTGTTACGTGAGAAAGGATTTATTACCACCAATTGTTAATGCTAGTTTAATTTCGCCGCCTCGTTGAACCGTATTAAGACCCCAGGACGTCGGAAACCCCGCGGAGCGGAATTACAGGAAGGAAAACAACTTCGTATACAGTGAACGAGCTAGAATTCTAACAAATCTCAATCGACATTCCTGTAATTCCGTGCCGAGAGAATGTGACACAAAGAAGAAAAAAAACACGAATGATCCCCTTTTACCGGTAACTACGATACCAACAGTACGGATACTGATACAAATAATAAAAGAAGAATTGACATGAATAGAGAATTAATTTTTTTTTTTGATCGCTCAGACTCAAATTCCTTCAACTTTTGTCACGTGAAAAATAAAACTTTGAATTTTCATGAATCGCGTGTAATGCACGTACAGCGTAAGAAGAAAGGCCCATTGAAAATATTTGTATTAGAACTGTCATTAGAATGCCATACCTTGACGTATTTCCAGTGCTGCGAGAAGCATGAAAGAGAATGAAGATTATTTAACTACTAATAAGGCATCAACATGGGCATACGAGGTGTGCTAATAATTCATTGGAAAATGCGCTTTCGACTCGGCCATTATGGAGAACGCAGCATGACTATGATCCTTTATGGTATGAGAGCGACCGGTTGACGTACTTATACGGTGACGCATAGGGATGCTGGTGGTACGAGTGAAGTAGGAAGACGGATATGGAAAATATAGTGAATGGATCCTCTTAACGAAAGATATAGACGTGTCTAAGTAAACAGAAACTGGAGAAGGGGGGTGTGGGGGGCAAACGAAAACAAGGTACAAGGAGAATTGACGAAAAAGAAAATATTAAAGTGACATGGAAAGAAAAGAGAAAAAAAAACCCAAGGAGAATCTGATTAAGGCGAAGCTGAAGAGGGTACGCCCGAATATGGTAAGAGTGTCGAGCAAGAGTGAAACACGTGGGTTGTTATAGGTAGGTGGGTAGATGCTATTCGCAAGCCATGAATGAAAGTTTGAATGGTGGGCGCCGCTGCGCGCGCGACTCCTGCCTGCCAAACAGGCTGGAATAATAACGTCTCCTGCTCGTCTACGGTTTTGCCTGGTTTTTGCTTGCGCGCCAAGAAACATTTTTCTTATCCAGAAAATACGCGGACGTAATACGTCATCGCTCATGTAGCTCCGAACAAGATCAAGTTGATACTAAGGAGTGTGTGACTGCTGGGTTGGTGCCACTGGCGATGAGCTATTTAACGCTCGAATAAGTCACGTCGGTCAGGCAGTTAGACAGAGAGAGAGAGCGAGAAAGATAGAGAGAGAGAGAGAGAAAAATAGTGCATATTCAGTAGATGGCGAGTCTTTGAGTTATTAGGTAATTTCTAAATCGATGCGAAAATATTAGCATTCGGCACACCCTGAAGCCACCTCATAAACCCAAATGGATTTTGGTACCTGATAGGTATAATGTATTAAGAAATTAGAAAATCAGACCATACCCAAAGCACCCCTAACTGTAAGGACGGAAACGTACCATCACTCTCCCGAGTAATTAAACCTGTTAAAATGATCATAGATATGGATGTTGCTAATTAAATATATTGAAAATGGAAATTTTTTAATACAAGCTTCGTTAATCGAGCAGGTGAACGGATGACGATCTGAGACAAACCGGATATGCGACCTTGCTGGTAAGATGAAACGGAGAGGACGGGATGGTCGGCTAAGAATTACATATCAGGTTCCTCGCTGCTCTCTGGTATTGTTTAGGTTCGCCAGGCGTGTCGCGTCGCAGTCATCATCGTTAATCGTTACCTAATTAGCCATTATCAATGGGAAGTACCGTTGGCATTGCTCCTTATGGTAACTTGATCTGTCTTGTCCCTGTGTCAGGTCAAAAGGTCACAGGATCGAGAATCGACTCCTCATTCGATTGATCGATACAGGCGAATCGAGATGTAGCAAAGCGATCAGCAAGGTGCACTGGGACGTGTTGTAATAATTATGAACGACAAAAAAAAACTGTCGCAACTGGCCACGTGGGTGGACCAAGGTGCGCGCGACGTATAATTACGATCTTTTCCTTGATTTCAATTTATTGCGCAATACCAGTCGCCCACGTAATTCCCATAAATCAGAAGAAAGAGGAACGTCGTGAAAAATAGTCCTTCCGCGTGGTTTGCCATTTTGAAACTGTCGACAAGAGCAACACGTCGTATCCGAGCGAGCACAGTAGATACCAGTTTCGAAATGGCTACCTGTGTCGAAATTTGAAAAAGACAATCTCCTAAACGGCACGTATGTCCCGATGCCACACAAAACCCACGCCTGGACGTAAGTCGGACACGAATCTTTTAGTGGGTGATACATTTGCATAGGAATATTCAGACTGCCTGATGTTCTCGATACGTCGTCGTTATACATATGCATAGAGCAGTTGTTTACCACGGGACAGAAGTGTCGTCGATGAATATGCACGAATGGATATTCTGGAATGAACAGATGTCAGAGAGTGGTGGGACCATTAAGGAATGTCAAGGAATGATTTATACAAGGTACAGTACAAGGAAAAGTAACCAGCACCATTCGGCAAGACGATGCACCGAAACTCCAGTAGTCGTTAATTCGATTTCCTTTGCGCGCATTAAGTAATTACCTTTTTCAGATGTTTGTTCACCCATTTCGTAAAAGTCTTCTTCTGTATGGCGTCTCGCTCGTCTGCAATGAGAAAAAAAAGAGAGAGCGTCAGATGCCTGGATCTGAAAATGAGATGTATACAAAGTGTATGGGGGTACTCGGCGTGTCAAGAATCTTGAAGATTTAAACTGCCGCGAGATATGAAAAGATAGGGAGAGAGGAATGGGGGGAGGGCACGGAGCTCGTTAATACGTTGATAAGTTGATACGACCGAGGAGGCTCCGATGCACCGGAGGACCAAGTCGAGCTCAAGAGAGGCGAAGTGGGTAACAGGCCGTAAGGGAGCTGACTCAGCCGCGAGGCTCAGGAACATTGTAGATAATAGGTCGAACTAGCGTGCAGCTGCGATGCACGTAGACAAACGCACACACGCACGCACACACACACACACACACGCGTATGGGGAGGACAGCCTAGCGCTGCACGATCACGACCCTGACTGATTGTGAGTATAATGGTTCGGATGGCCAGAAGGCACGATGGCTCAAACAGCTTGCGCATAGCTGGGTTGGTTATGCATTTGATAATTTCCATAGACTGAGAAAGCACGTGGACACCCATATCTCGTGAAGCTATTCGCATAATTTAAAAGGCGATACTAGAGACTATTGATTCTGATCTAAAAGCACAGAGTGACGTCAGACCCCCGGCGCCTCCTTGTCCACGTCGCTATAATTCTTTGCTGATTCTAATGACGAGAACGGCGCTGATCTTGTCTGGACCCAACCCGCTTAGGATATTTGGACAATCGGATTGTTTTCAGACGTAGGCCGCGTTCTCATTATCATCGCTCGCGACAGGATCGTAAAGTCACACCTCCGCCATATTCGATCGCGCGCGACTGGAGCAAAAAATTTTCCATAAAAGGTCCTGAGTCCTTCGTTGACGTCCATTTTGAAATTCCTCCTTATACCTTTTTCGCTTATGATCTTTCGTCTTGTCACGCTCCCTTGTGCCCCGTGTGCAAGATCAGTAGGATACACGAATGGACCCTGACAAGCATACCTACGTCTTGTATGCGGGTTCCACAAAAATTCCAGCTGCTCAAGTGCATTCTCAGACTCGCACTTGATTTTTCGAAAAAATTCAGGCCGGCGCGCACGGTTTCTGTCCGCCCACGAGTCTCACAGTCAAGTGCTCTTCTCGACGTTCCTGACGATTGCGAAGCCTGGCCTCGCGTTACGTCGCCATCTTCAAGTTCGTTAACCCTTGAATACGCTTTCTCACGACCTTCTACCTCCAGGCTACTTCGAATCGGTTTCCTATAAACGCCCTTGGATGCCCTTTGACCCCTTGCCCTGGACACTCGAATTACAAATAATCGGGCCAAAAATCGTCAGCCCCTTTCTTACAGGTTTGATTTGCACCTCGTGGTGGACTCTGCGCTATACTATATTTATTATGTGGACGTAAACGGAGGCGTCGCGACGTCAAGGCGCGACGTGGATGTACTCTCGAGGGTAACAAGAGGATGAAAACTGTACGAGTCTATTTGCAGGAGCACTTAGAGGACTTATTTGCCAAGTGAAATCTCTAATTAGGCCCAGGTCCTCGGAGTCTTACGACTCCTTACGCTAATGACGCTCCAGTCCAGTGCGCTTGTTACTATCTGGCTAAAAAAAAATTCAACGTTTCGAGTGGTCGGATTCGAAGCCGCCATTCTGAACTTTCGTATATCGTATATACGTGCATCCACTTTCATTGCATCTATTTTAAGCGACTACCTGTTGCCACTGGAAAGAATGGGAATTCCTGAGAGTCTCCACTTCAAAGCCGCTCGACGCTACAGTTAACCTCAAAGTATTCGCACATTAAATTCTTTAATGATAAGGGATATATTTTCAAAAATTTATATATCACAGAAAATTTTTTTTTGCCATCTAATATTTTGCCATTTTGCCATCTTCTGATCGGTCCGATTAATCGTGAGGTACATTCCTCCGCACGTTGTACAATAATTTATACGCAACGATGTAGCGACACAGCGAGATGTCGATTGCATCGACAAGTCGATAAGCCACCGCGCGACTACTCAGCGATTATCGGTCGCCCGACAGGAAACAGCTGATTGGCCAAGGGTTAATAGCTAATTAATTAAATGAAATCTAAGCAAAGCTGGGCGCCTGGCCAGCATGCCAAGTAAGTGCCCCAACCATAGACAAACTTCACACTATACGCCTTACACTGCACCCACTGCACCCAGTGCACACGCCATACGCCACGCTTCTGTGCATTCCTGAAAGGCACAGGAGGCACAGGCACACATGACACGCACCGTCCATTCGGCTTCGCGTCTCGAGTTCTGCGCTGGCATAATAAGTCTGCGAGACGACCAGATCAGACTACGTAGCTTATCGAGCGCGAAAATGAGGCTAATAATGGAGACCTGAGAAAAGGGACGAGGCAAAACCTCTAAAACGGAGTGACGAGCATCATTTGGATATGTCTACACGCTCGAAGCCGTTGGGGGTCCCTTTCCTCAAATTTCCCAATGATTAATCGACAAGCCCCCCCCTTGCTACTCTGTCTCGATCGAGGCAAGGGGGTTAACCAATTAATTTCTGATTAATTAAATTATGATTAGTATATAAAAACCATCTAAAAACACAGCATGCCAGAGCAAAACTCAATTGACGCGAGATCAACCAAAGTGCCAAAGTGCCAAAGTGCCAGTGTCGGACCCTTAAGTAAAATTCCCTTTGACTTTGTATTCTCGCTCAAACTTCTCTGAACTCGGGCGAACAACGCTGGTTCAGTGAGTTATGAGCGGAATTGAGTTAATTGGAATCGGGTCCGCGTCTGCGAGTGTAAGTGTATGCGTATGACTATGTCCATTTATGGTAGCACCTACCATGAGCCTCGATGAACATCGCCCAGCAACCCCAGAACGCTGCCTGGGTGTTGCTTTCGGAGCGTTGCTCTTCACCGAGAAGCGCCTTCGCTTCGCTTCTTTCCTCTGATTCGAACGCGTATCCATATCCGCATCTGTACTCGGATTCGTATCCATATCGGTATCCATTGTCAAGAGCTTTCTGACCTTTGAACTTGGAGAGTGACTCCTCGTATCCGTGTTGCGAACGCTGCTCGCGATGATGCTCGGCGACGGTGTCGGCCGGGTCGAAACCCAGCCGCTCCTTGTAGTAAGCCTGGGTAGACATCTTCTTCAAGAAGAATTTATGTATCTTCTTTGGTGCGAGTGAAAAAAAAGATCAGCCGCCTGACAAGCGCATCACCGATCGATCGATCCTGCTACGTCCGCTCGAATACACTTCTAGACACTTGTTATGCGCGTACACTGCACTTGGTTTAAAAAAAAAGAAAGACTTTTCCTTTCACTCCCTCTTATTCCCACATTCAAAATCTTCTCCTTCGTCCACTACTCGCTGTCACTCTTCTTAAGATTGTTAACCTCTCTTGGTTACGGGTAACGGCGGTTCAGCACGTGGAACTGACACGCAGAGGACGCGATCGCTCCGACCAATCCAGAGTAAAATCCTGATAAATCGAAGCCTCCGGTAAAGTCTTCCTGGTGAGGAATATTCGGAGTTAGCTCGAGAGTTTGTTCTATGGCACTTGGAATTCACGTTACACGATGCTCGGGGCGCTCACGAAGTGGAGTGTCTGGGTTCCTGAGTTCCTGAGTCTTCTCCTCGATGGACGGGGTAGAGTGGCACCTCCTCGACACGTGTACACTTCCTTCGAACGTTCACAATTTTCACACGCGATCCCAGAAGGGCCCCTTGTCAAACTCGTATTTATTATATCGTGGCGTTTTATTCGTTCGTTGCGCAAATCAGCGCGAACTCTTCTTCCTCACGACCTCATGGCCGTCGCGGTCGCCGTCGTGGTCGTGGTCGTAGTCGTAGCACAGTGGTTGTGTCGTAGCTCCGGGAGGACTAAAGGACAATGAGAAAGAGAGGTGCCGGCCGTTACGAAATGAGGTAAAGAGAAAGAGAAATAGATAGGAGACGGCCGGCGCCGCGTCTCTTTCCACCAAGAGAACTTCGTCTCGACGCTCGAAATAGCGTCGCCCAACGTCAACTTCGCCAACGGACGCTCTCTACACCTTCCGGATACGAGTGTTTGCGAATCGCCAAAGTCTCCCTCTCTCTCTCTTACTTGTGGCTCTGGCACCGCGTACGACACGTACGAGATCACCTGGAACGACTCGGTCCGACCGGCCGGCCGAGTGTCAAGCGTAAATGCGTCAACCGACGAGATGCGCGGCCGAAATTCTCACAGAGAAATCGGTGCTCGGGAATATCGTAAACACGTAGAAGAAGCCTGTGAGACTAACGAGAAGCGAAGACGATGAGTGAGAGAGAGAGATAGAGTAATGGGTGGAGGAAGTAGAACGTATAGAAGAGCGTCGAAAGCAAATCCCAAGGGGAAGCACTGCCATGGAATCAGAGAAAGTGGAGCAGGCAGCAATATGAGAAAAATAACAAAGAAGAACCTGGTAAAGAAGGAGCTAAAGAAGAATGAATGAGCGAGCGAGTGAACGGCAACTGTCCAGGAGGCGCGTGGACACGAGACTGAGAGAGCAGAGAAGTCAGGAGAGGATGATCGAGAGAGTGGAGTACCGAGAGCCCAAGACGAGGAGACTCCGGGAGGTGGACTGGAGGTGACTGGAGGTGGACCGGAGGTGTACCAGAGGTAGGCTGGAAGTAGGAGTACTCGAGAGGCAGTGCAGAACTGCGGAGCAGCAAGCAGCGATCGGGATCCCCATATGGTAATCGGAGAACGGCGTGTGGGTGCTTTCCACTGGAGCGAGGAGAGCGACCACTCCTGAGCCACGACTCGCGTGCCTTTACTCGCAACCGGCCAATCAGGAACGAGCAAGGCATTCCGCGAAGGACCTCGTCATCGGCCGCTAACAGTTCCTCTCGGAAGATTGACTGTCCCCGCCAGGTCGCGTCAGAGCCACGATTTCATTAGCTGACGTTACCTCGGATTCTGAGATTGCGCGAGCAGGCCCGTTCATGGATGCGGTTCCTGCGGTTCCTGCGGTTCCACTCGCGCCTATGACTCTGACGCCGGTTATACTAGTTTTAGTAATTCTCCTATCTCCGCTGTTTCCGCAGACGTGACCCTCTAAACGCTTATCGGAGTAACCGTCACCCATTTTAGTATTTTCGCACAAGTCGCTCGACTTTGCGAGGCTACTGGGTAAAGGTTAGGTTAGGAGAGACACGAATTCCCACGAATTACGCGGGGAGGCGCGGAGCGGCCGTTAGGAAGCTTTCTCCTAGGACGTAGGAGGAAGTCCCGAACGCGACCTTACGTTCCTCGCGTAGGAGTCGCAGTTGGCGCGATCGTGCACGAGTCCGTGCATCGAGGAACCAAACGAACCAAACGAGCGAAACGAGCGAAACGAATGATACTTGGCGGAGGCGATCTAAAAGGTGCGAAAAAAGAAAGAGGAAGCATTGTGCGTGAACGTCATCGAGAGAGGGTTGGCAATAGTCTATAGGTAGAAAGGAGAATACCTAACGGTACCTCCGTATGGTCGCCGTCCGGTTTCTGGCCTCCTGGACACTCTGCTTATCTCCCTTTGAGACCCCTCTATACCCTTTTACCCCTCACTGATATTGTCAAAGTGGAAAACTACTCGATCGCTTTGAAATTCAAAAGATTGTCGTGTTTCAGGTAAAAAGGTGCACCTGCCAACTATGTCTCTAGTCAGGTCGGTTAAAAGGACGAGCAGGTAGCCGACGCTCTGACAACCTACGGGAATGTTTCGGGTTGTAAGTGAGGTCAGGGACGACACGGATTTCGTGTGTAAAGACTACGAATTCGGGAAGTCCTCGAAGGCATCTCAGGATAAAGAGGTTAGCGCCGCGTCCCGAGACGAGGTGATAGAAGACGACGCGCCGGCATCGCGACGTCCTGGCAGCCTGATCTATCTATAGATATGCGTCTACCACTAAGTCGTCGGTTCTTCCTCTGCTGGTGTAACGAGCGTGTGTGACCCGACTAGGTTCACATTTCCCGGCTTGCCGGAATTAGAAGTGAATAGAAAATAGAATGTCGCGGCAGCGCTAAGCCTGATTGTCAGTGAAGACGAGAGAGAGAGAGCGAGAGAGAAAGAGAGAAGAAGATGGAGAGTGAAATGAGAATCACTGAGAGAGGATTTATCAATCGCTATATGTCTATATACATGTACGAAGATTCGAAAAGGCATCCTAAAAAGATTCATCATTTGTTTACCGACACAAGATCGCCACGTGTCAGTCACCAGTCGCGCATCATTTCATAAAAAAAAGATCTTGGCAGATTTTCATGAAAGACGGAATTCCCAAACTGCCAAGTTATAATTTAGCCTACGGAGAACTGTCGTCTCTTCCCGGAAATTGAACCCTGCGCCCCACGCACCCCCTGACCAACACCGAGACATGGACCATCGACCTCGGCAATCCAATGAATGGAGCCAATTTTACTATTTCAGTTTAAGCTATTTCTGTAAAAGTTTTGACTCGGTTGTGTTCGGCATAACTCGCTCCATTTCGTTAGTTCAACTGGAGGACCATGTTGGGAGCCTGAGGACGACCTAGAACATGGGTTAAATAAACGAAGAGACGGGTGTAAGAGGGATTCATTAAATTTTACTCGTAGAAGAACACCACGTTGTTTTGGAGTACCATAAAGATATAAGTCCCACCTCAGAGATACCTTCTATCTAGATCTACATGTAGATTCTCGATCAATCGAATTCCTAGAGCCGATGCGATCAAACAACAACGGATCGGATCTGATCGATATCATAAGCCGCTGAAACAAAATCCGTCTCAGTGGCCATTGGGCGTTATATCCTCTGCGTCCTATCTACCTCCAGGGGACGAGGGTGAAGGGATTGGCGTGCGCACTCCGTAACACCGTAACGCGTAACCGGTCTCAGGAACCTAACCTAGAGAGAGGATGGTGTCCACACAAGGGACAACCTCTACACGAATGCACGGTACCCCGTTAATACATTTAGAGGAAATAACGAGTCAGCAGCATTCTTGGATCTCCTCTTGCATCTCCTCTCGCATCGCCTCTTGAATCGCCTGCGCCATCGGCTGTGCTGTCCTGCGCTACCCTGCTGCACTGTCCTATAGCTGATCTTGCTGCACTGTACCACCTTGCCTGTTGCTCTTGCTGCTGCCGCTGCTACATAACGGGGTCCGAAGTCCATGACTCCCTGTCGACTTTCGCGCCAATGCTTCGACTATAGCTAAAGTCCCGAGTATGCATCTGCTGGTTACCTCCTGGACCTAGCACTGATTTGCGTCCTTGTCGACATTAGCGTTCTCGATTACGTTTCGTCAGAGATGCCCTAGAAATCTCTGCTTACTAGAGAAATCCACCTGGGAACAATGGACGGCGAACTTAATAACGAGGTTGATACGTCTAGCAGAGTAACTGGACCTTTTCCTTATCCGTTTTGTAGACTTGAAAATTGCGTAATATCATAACGACGTGACGACGTTAAAGCTATGACAATGCACGCTGAGTGTGTCGCAAGAATACTCGGAAACAAGAGAAAGAGAAAGATCAGCGACCAGGGAAAAAGATATTTGGCAAGCTGAGTTGAGAATTAAAGGACAGTGATCTTGTCAGCGAACGTAGTCTGGGCATTGGTAGGGTGCCCGACCTATCCCAACTCGAAGTGAAGTCAAAGTCAAAGTCAAAGGTTGCGCCAAAAGTGGAGTCAATGAAAATAAAAAGAATTACGAAGGCAAAGTGATCAGCGAGCGTCCTGATTGCGTTCCTGAAGACTAAAATGGAACAGGGTAGACCTCAAGCCATCGAGACGTTCAGATATTCATGGATCGAGGCGACCTAACTACGTCGCGACGTTCTGGTCCAGGGTAACGACGAGACTATCGATCGAGATCAGAGAAGATAGAAGAGACTCCTCCCCTCCGTTCCACTGAGTCTATTTTTGGTTCCAAGACGCTCAAGGCGATCGGCCTTGAAACGCTTCGTCTTCGTCAGTCCCAAAAGCCGAAAAACTCGAACTTATCCAAAATTTGATTAATCGAGGTTAAATCCCAAGAAAACGATAACCAAAATCTAAAGATATCGCGCGACCATAAACAGGGTAACGCTCGAACCTTAAAAGGTTAGCGAAACTTTAGTACGTGGGAGCCAGCAGCTCAAAAGAGACAGGGAGAATGGTCGGTTGCTGAAGTGGCATGCAAACGCACCAGCGAGACCGCGAGACCAAACGACCAAGAGACCAAGAGACCAAACGAGCCCTGCCCAGACAAGTTCGCCCACGCGGTATCGCTCAAAGTGACATGTAGCGCCGCCATCATCGGCATCGCATCACATTGACTTAATATGTACCCACATGGCCCGTAAACGGCGTGAAGTGTATATATAATACTATACAAGACTGTCCTTGAACTTGCCAACGAAATAGAGAAGAAGCCCGAAGACAAGCGGTATAGGAATTCCCCAGGAATTCAGCATCGGTCTCTCTCACTCCCTTTCCCGAAGTCATCGCGCATCGCAAGAACAGGAAACTACGGCTGAGCAATGCGGTAAGGATTGCGAGAAGAAACGAATCGTCAACTGAAATTGGGTTTTCATGGCGCCGCACACGACCATATAAGGTGCGAGAGGAGTTGCGTTCTGGCTCGAAAGTCACGAGAGCCGAGTACCAATGCAATTTCAGATGAATTAGAGTGACGGAAGCTGAGAGAGAGAAATGAGCATAAATGATTAGTCACTCGAGCAAAGAATATAAAGAACAATAAATTACGAGTACCAATTGGTCCATTACGAACAATCAATAAATTAAGAGAGAACGTCCGAACGTAAATAGTGCAGCGTGAGAGCGTCCTGCGTAAATTGTTCTGCAATCGGTCGAGTCGACTCTGTTATCGGTAAAATCATCACTATCAGATTAATTATCAATCACTGTCAGTGGTTGACGTCTGCGTCAGTCAAATAGTTAAGATGAAAAGTTGAGGGAGCTTACTTCGACGTTAAAAACAACAGTCGATCGACTCGACCTGAACTCGACGTCGCATTAGTTAGAGACGCAAGCGACGCTCTCTGATATCGCCGCCCTACGGGGTAGCGTCAAATTAAGAAAACTTTAAGACGTTCAGCCGGTTGTCGCCCGGTTTGCCTTACTACGTGCTGCCTGGCTGCCTTTACTTACGCAATCCGACGAAGCCGCTTTCTTTTGGCCACCTTCGACTCCACTTCCCCTACTGCTACCTACTACTACCTGCCAGCAGCGCAGGTACACTCGATCCTCCATCTCTCTTCTTCTTCCTCCTTGTGACAAGAGACACCTCGTTACCTGCAGCCATACCTCTAGGACGCCTCTAGAATAGACCAGGGCGAACGGGCGTGTCAGATTCGTCAACCAGCGAACGGAATGTGCGATGCAAAGTCAAAATAGATAGTCATTGAGCCTTATCAGGAGAAGCAACAACAGAGCCGGTGCACCGATAAGCGTAATACAATATGCATTCACGCGATGCCAGTGAACGAAGACAAAGGATTAATCCGACGTTCGGCATAAATGAACAAGGGTGTGAATTCCGGAACCTCATTCAGGGATGATTCCAGCACCTTTCGTTATCAGCATTATTGAAAAAAGTATATAACGACACCGGAGCGCGATCTAAATAATTTTCGCGGCTACTAAATAAAGGCGCTGAGCTCATATGGATGACAAGACACTCAACCTTCGGTAATCAAGTCTTATCCAGAAGAGATTACTGATATCCGAAATCGCAATCGAACCGATCGATCTTTGGTACCCGATGCCCGTTAAGACGTGGTCGCTTCGCAAGAACCCGTCCAAGACAATTCCACACGTTATTCACCAGGTGAAGATCGTTATCGCATTGAACATGGCTCACGTGCGTCCGCTTGACACTCGACAACGAGGTAAAAAAACCGGTTGACCGCAATTGCAATGGGAAACCCAGCGACACGAGGCGCCCCCCTCCGGCCCCCGAGTCGTTTCGCCCATCGCCCAAGTTGGCAATGGGAGCAGCTGTGGCAACCGAACCTAAAACACTAGAAAAATCCCTGCGACAGAGCCTAGAGAGGAAGCCCGCATGGTGAAGCTAAGGAGGCTTGGTTAGCCAAGGTAGACACGTGGACGAGGGGGCCCCGACCAGGAGGCAGGTGCTTCAGGCCGGTGCCAACGTGAAAACACAACAGGCAAAGCTGTGAGTCAGTGTCCCAGTGGTTGGACTGGGTCAGACTGGGTTGAATTCTGGTAGTTCGAAAAGCATCAAGCATCCTCGTGTAGAGAGCCCCGAAGAATAAAAGTACTCGAAGAGCGAGCGAGGCGAATGCGTATCGAAGGAGCCGCGAAGAGACGGCCGCACCGCCGGCGTCGAGACGCAGAATTCGAGCTCCGTTCGTAACTTACGGCGTTCGCTCGCGCACAGAATCGGCGTCCGAGCCTCACTGACACCCGCGACTTGTTTCTCCGAGTCTCATGAGTAACCCGACGTGAAACTCGACTGACGTGAACGTCCGCGCGGTGCATATGGCAGAGGGCGCGGTGATACAACTCGATTCGGATCCGTCTATCGTTTCTCTTAACCACCTCGCGCCTCACCGCAGACAACTGCCTACTGCCAACTGCCTACTGCCTACTACTGCCTACTACTGCCTACTGCCTTCAGCATTCTCTGCCTTCTGCCGGGCTGGCCGCCTTCCTGGCCGCTTGCCTGACTCTGCCTGTGTGCCTGTGTGCCTGTGCCCCTGCCTACCGACTATCTGCCTTCTTTACCCAGTAAGCTCGCTAGCTCTCTCGCTCTATCGCCTCTCTTGAGTCCCCACCCTCAGCCTCGAACAGCCTCGCCCTGCCCCTCCTGTCACCCCTCTTGCCCCTCCTGGTCCCCCCTCTCGCCCCCGGCACTCCTCGACACGCAGCCCGGACGACCCTCGCGCAGCCACGGAGCATTCGAACGCTAGAGGCGAGTGAATGAGACGAGACATTCCACTCGATGACTCCGATTGACTTGGGACTCTGGGGATTCGAATGCACGGGGGGTTCGCGCAGAAGGCTGCTTCGACGCCTTTTAACGACGATTCGCCTCAGCACCGCCTAGACGTGTCATCGTCTCATCTTTTCCGTGAAGATCAAAAGTTTCTCTTCGCAGGTATAATAAACGCATGCCGACTGCGTAGTAAACTCTCAGGTATCCTTATCCGTAATCCCCTTATCTTAAGAGCGACCGCCAGAACTTACGGATCCCGCTCGCCTGTGCCTCGTAGGAAAAGGAAGAGGTTTAATAACGCAAACGTCACCGTCCTAAACGTCGTCACGGTTGTCGCCCTCGTTTGTTGATAAACCCAGCTAGTGATAAGCACGCGACACTTCACACGCGGTATATCGTCCATTCCTGACGAGGAAAATTCACGGACATCGGCAGGCAGCACCTCCTCCCGCTTTCCTTCCTACTGCTACCGATCGACCAATAATTACAACCACGCACGCCTTCTCGTTCGACGATTCCAAGAATTTACGTTCCCCAGCAGCCGAATGAATTTGCGTGCATCACTGTAAACGTGACGTCTGACACGCGATACGTCAGATACCGCGAGCGAAGTGAAGCTGGAATACGGATAAGGAGTTTGACAGTAACGTATATTATGAGATCAAAGGAATCACTGTTTTCGCACGTTCAATTTTATTCTGTCACGATCGAGAGATCGTTTTGACGGTATCGGAGAAATACGCGACCGTTGACGATCCTACTGTGTCATCGTCGTCCTGTTAATGAGAGTGACGACGCGATTGGTCGTCGCGTCGTTCGAAAAATCGGTCGTCAAAGTCGACAGGAGCGAGAGGCAAGAGACGAGATGCTTCTTCCAGTCATCCAGTCATCCAGTATAAATAATGGGGGCCGCGAGGAAAAGTGTCACCTACGTAGAAAGTAGCGAGTGGAGGGTCTGTCGAAGGAGAAATCGGAAACTAAACTAGCAATGCCATCTGTAGGCAGAGCGGGGAATCATCACCCGTTGTGGAAGTCGTTGCGCCTCGATCGGCTCGATTGCTTCACAATCCGGTTTTCCACTTTCGATAAGAGAGACAAATACATATATGTATATATATGACACATACGAGCATCTATTTTTACGGGAATAATAAACGATATCGTTATTTTGACAAATATCAATCGATATGCAGGAATGTAGTTCGACGAAGAGGAATCTGGTGATTTTCTTTATTCTTTCTTTATTCTTGTTAACGAATCCCAGGTAGTTTCTATATTTTGAAAATGTCTTCATTTTCGCATATCTTTATTCTACTTTTGACGAGGCCGCAGCTCGCCATTATAAATTGCGTAATCGCGAAATTCCGCAAGACACATAAAACTACGGGCGATCGGGCCGAGGATAACCGAGCCAAGACGAACGAGGCCGAATCGAACCGGGTTGACTCTCACCGTTAAACCCTGGACGATGTCCAGCTGCTATTAGGTTGCATTAGGTATCGTTAGCAGCAATTAGCTGACATTAGATGTCATTAGTGAGAGTCATCGAATCGATACTCGAAGCGCAGTCGCCGAGAACAGGTCATATCATATCATGTCAGGTCGGCATTGACAGTGGGAGAGAATCACGAAGAAGAAGAACTTCCCGAAGAAGGAACGTAGGACCTCCAATATTTTCCGTCAGCCGGAGCAAGGTCGTCTATTTAATTGGCCAATTATTAACTCTGCAGTAAGAAACCTGATGAAATTTATGCCCATCTATAGGAATTTTGTTTACCTCGAAGGCCTCGTTGGCCATGAGTTTTATGGTTCCCAGCAGTTCCCAGTCAGCCCTCGTTTTCTGTTGACCGATTGGACTGGCCGAGCTAAGCCTAACCTAACTTCAACCGGGAGAATAATAAAAAAGGCAACTGGTACGAGGAGCCTCGAAGCTCACCTCACGTAGTTCATAATAATTCATGGATCGTGGATCATGGATCATGGATATCCAGGGAGCGACCTTCCTCCTCCAGCTGCTATTCAAATTTCGCTGGCACACCTTTGCGGAAATTACGGGAAACGATAATAAAGGAGCCACGTGATACTGGGCTAACGATTATAGCCTGAGTCCACGAATGGTATCCAGTGACCTGGTCCACCCTCCTCGTCTAGCCTGGTTCACCCTGGTTCACCTTGGTTCACCTTGGTTCACCCTGGTTCACCCTGGTTCACCCTGGTTCACCCTGACCATTAAGGTGGGTTTGCCTTCTTCGATGCACCTTTTTTCGATGATTCATTCACTTCTCATGAAACGGCCACTAATAACTTCCTTCCTCGCCCCTTTGGCCACTCCTCGTTCTCTTAAGGGCTCTTTGTCTCTCGCTAACCTCAGCATCTTTGACCTCTTGACCCCACGACCTCCTGACCTCTTGTAACCAACCGTGCCTTCCTCGAACGTAAATCGAGAAGACTGCACAAATTCGATCGATCCTTAAAAAATTTGCTAAGAGCGACGACCCCGACTGGATGTTGGGTCTCCGACAGTGGCGTCGCGACGCCAGTGGACAGTGCTCCTCATTATCGATGCCACTGGTGTTGCTCCTCATATTATCCAATCCCCATGCGGCTCTTAGCGATGACAAGTTGAGTTATACGAGTAACCATTAAACTGGCGACAGAATCTTCGCGCAATGAGACATTGACTTCTGTGTCAGACAAGATCATTATTATTACTGTCATTACTTTCGAAGGCTATTCATGCAAGTTTCTTTATTCGAGAGCGTGACACGTCTGCGCCGATTTTTCAACGAGACCATATTCGAGTATTTAGCTTAACTGCCTCTAATGGGATAACTGTACAAAGTGCTCACCAGCCCTGACGACCATCGACTTTATCGTTAACAATGCTTGCCTATCTTTTTTTTCTTAGCTATTAGCCAGATCGCACAGTCGCCACAAGAAATGCAAGTTCTGGATTTACTGGCGATTCTATCGAGCTGGACGATCGGTAGGAACAAATGGGAAAACCGGGCAGCCCATTTTCGATTGCTCTAGGAGAGGACGACTAACGGCTGCATTCAAGATTTTATCGGTACGTGCTTAGTTTAACATTGACCGTGGTTACGGATTCCTAACTGTACTCAGGTAAACAATGGAATCGATCGTCCAAATATATTGAAATGCAATTGGCAAAGTCCCTTCAGTCTCTAGAAGTGAATTCTTCGCACGAGTTTTCCACACGTTTTTGGTCTGCTCGAAATATTGCCAAGTGTTGCCGATTCTTCAAGACTCGTCCTACAGTGCGTACAGCGATCGGTTTCTATCTTATGTGAGCTTCCTTCGTTCTTATGGACTAAAACCAACTTCCTTTACAATAAACAGTGGAATATTGAAGAGGATCAGCACAGACACGGAAGGAGTATCGAATGTTGAATCTAGCAAAAAGATAACATTCTGAAATTTCAAAAAGCATCATGACTGGTAAATATCGTTGGATTTGAATTTTTAGAATCGAAACCCTTTTAATTCATGCACGTGTGATTCTCCTGCCACATGACGACCGAGTCTGGCAAGACTACAGATTATGAATGATGTTCGCACTGGTAACATAAACCACTTATAAAATAGATTAGGACACTCTATTCGAGAGATATCCCATACAAAATTAAATCCCAAGACCTTAGCACGGACAAGAACCCGCATAGTGGCTGAGAAAAAAGTAGTGTCGTAATCATTAAAATTAATGAGCAACAGGTTTTTTTTTGTGTTTACCATCATATCGACAATTTTACGTAATTATTTGAATAATAAGTAAGTAAAACATTTTCTGTATACGGACAAGCCATATTTACCCCATATCGAATCTGGTCGCCTAAACGATGATCTGCACCCTCGTGCCCTCGATAGGTCGCGTCTGTACTTATCGTTAGTAGAGACTAACGGCAATCGGTAAGGAAGATTTTATACGTCAATAAGGTGGCACGAGGCTCGTAAAAGATATTGAAAGGTTGAAATAACCCAGTTCTTGGGAACCTACGAATTTTTTTTTAATATTTACGTAAAGTACGTGAGACAGGTGGTACCGTGGGGCGCCTGCAGATATGCAAACCGGTATGCGCGGGGCATCGCAACGTAGACAAAACGCATACCGACAGGGGCGATCGTTTCTCTTCAGAATTCCTTCCACCGGTACAGTCTCAACCCGGTTCTCATTTATTAAATTCTGTAATTTAACAACTTTTTAAATTGTGCATAAACGACCCGCGAGATAGAAG
Organism: Calameuta haemorrhoidalis; assembly: GCA_031763665.1. Classification (NCBI taxonomy): domain Eukaryota; kingdom Metazoa; phylum Arthropoda; class Insecta; order Hymenoptera; family Cephidae; genus Calameuta; species Calameuta haemorrhoidalis. Next base: position 111,786 of record JARPRH010000589.1, read on the forward strand.
GAACACCCACCCGGCACCGACAGCACGTAACACTAACGTTGATTATCGCACCGGAGCCGTGACGAACTTTGCAAATTTGAACCTCGAGCACGCTTTGCGCGTAATTGCAGGCAATCACGCGATAAACGAACAAGCCAGATACAATGTAACAAACGATCAGCGATACGAATAAGGAAGCAACCAGAGACCTAGATTCCACAGACTCCGGGAGTCCAAAAGTCTAGGTATTCGGGAGTCTCGACACTTATTGATTTTCTGCATCGTTATAGCAACGCGTCCGGTGTCAGTTACGTAATTGGATAGTCAAATTAAGTCAAGCAGCTCTAAATAACGAAACTAAGACAAAGGGTGGCAAATTAAAAAATCCGCCGGAACAAAAATAAAAACTCGAACAAAGCAATAGAAGCAAGTTTCGCAACGGCAACAATTGCAATCGTCAAAGCATTTACGCACGACAACAAATATCGGGCTGTCCGCAGATTAGCGATAAGTCGCAGAACCGATAGTTATACAGTAGCGTGCGAGCAGGATAATTGCTAAGAATTAGCTGAGCCGAAGATCGATTATAGAGGCAGAAGCACGCGAACGCCAATAGCTTCAGGCTCGAAGCACATCGTACGTAAGCAGAGATCAGCCTAGTGACTATATAAAAGACTATAGAGATTCGACGCCAAGCGTCGATACAAACGACCCGTAGTGTATCGATCGACTTCCCGTAAGTAATTCGAAGGTGGATGCGATACATTCTCCCGCGAAGAAAAGTATAGAGGAACCACATCGGTATTCATCCTGATATCCTAATCAGTTACTAGGAATAGCATGAACTCTTTACAGGGACATCAAAGCAAGCCGTTATAGCGCCTGACTTTTCGACACTTCAAAATCAGCTGTTCGAATAGACGTCACGCGTCTCGCGAAATGCTTTCAGGGAGTAATCGCTCTGCAAGATCGTAAAGTAACGTCGATCCGAAGAAGGAGTCGGTGCGTCAGAGTGGGTCACGGTTGATAAGCGTCTTAGGGCGTCGGAGGGCGTCTAGTGTAAAACATAGACACGATTACGATGACAGCGACAGACTTAAAACGGTTCGCTGCTAGGAGAAAGCAGGACGTGGCGTTTCTTGCGATTCCGTAATGCGCGTGAAAGCACGACGGAAAAGCTTCAAGGAATTAAGAAAGTCAATTCGATCCTATAGGAAGATATTGGCTAATGGATGTTGGTTAACGATAAAAAAAGAAAAAAAAAAGCCGCTAGCATCCGGAAGGATATTACGTGAAAAACACAGGAAGGTTCGAGGTGCGTGTTGGTTAGATTGAAAATTCGTTCTACCGAAGTCAGTCGACCCTGAGGAACTGCAGATGCGGACTGCAGCCTTGGACCTTCACCTTTGCCCGATCGCCTTGACTCGAAAATAACTTGGGCGCTGCGACCTGCGCTCAACGCAACCGGTGCAACCGTTTCGCATTGGACGGCGAAACCAGGTAATTCAGGATCGTCACCAGGTAATTAATCAATCAAATGGGCGTTCGACGTCAGGTTTTCGAGACATAGAGGACATATTGATACCGTTGACTGAAGCAGGTAATAGAAAAAAAAAATGCCTGGAAGATGGTAGACCAGTAAGAGCATTACACAAAAAAAATATTGACGGTAAGATGATCTTGGGTAATCGGAGACTCATCGACGAGGATCATATTTTGCGGTGATCCTCCAGCCATTTCGAGCAACTGTACGTTTTGAAGAAGGTAGATACACGCGGCACAGGTTCTACTGTGCCTACCAGCTAGAAGACACTAGACTTACTTTTTGATTAATAAGTACCAGGTGTTCATTCGTATGACAAAGATGAACACCAATGAATAAAATTAATAAAAAGAATCTTCGCGTTTTCGTGAAAGCGACGCCTTAGACGACTTTGACGCGAACAAATGTACAGAGGAAGGGGAGTCAATACTAGAATAGAGGGGACGTCGTGCACGCAAGGGTCGACGGGACGGGACGGACCCCCACGCTAACTAACCCTGGGGGAAAGTTCTATTTATTTCTTACGTGTTCTCGCGCAGTCGAACTGACGCGTGACGCCTAAGTGCTGTAACCGGAGGGACTATACCGAGTAACTTCAGTATTCCCAAGAATTAACGGAAGTACACGTGTAGATATCCGGTTTCGGCAAGACCGACTCGTCCGGGTGTCGTAAAGCAAGTTACACCGGTAACGCTCGAGTCAGCAGCACCGACTGACACGAGCATCACTCTTCTCTCACTGAGTCAACGCGGGTACCTTTATACGCGAATACTGCAGCGTGCTTATTATTTATGGGATAGTCGCACTCGAGCATCGCCGTTATACGTAACACGTTGCGCATCCTGTTGGTGCTGTTACCGAGGTTTGCAACGAAGGAGGAGAGGAAAGAGTCGGACGGAGGATCTAATACGCGAAGACGAGAACAATAAAGTTTGAGCCTCTCGAATCGAGTCCGATACGGCATCGTGAAATAATATACAAAGAAATTATCTTATATACACTTTGCTTTTAATCGTATTAACGAGCATGGTACATTAAACGTTAATTATGAGTGATAAGTGGGCATGCTAAGCACTGAGCAGAGAACGCTGAACTACGGGCGCACCCACAATGTCGGCTAGAAACTCGATTCGCCGTCCTTCTATTCTCATTCATCTTCAAAGCGGCTGATTCTCGCTTATTCTTACCTACTGTGTTAGTTCGGAAACAAAAAGAACAATGTGTCTATGAAGCGTTTCGTACTTCCGGTCACGCTGTGACACTCGGGGATTCTCCCCACTCTTCTCCCTGTCACTCGCCACTGAAAATAAACCGGCTTCTCATGGGAATGCTCTGACCTCGAACCCAACGTAAATCGACGTCGAGGAACCAGAGGCCAGGAAGGAGATACAATGCATGTGGCAAACACGAGAAATAGGAACGAAAACGTATGTAATACCTTGTACGCATAAACTAGAGCAAGCAGAGCCCTTGCAGTCGGACGATCGTGGTGCCGGAGCTTCCAGGGATTCAGGGTATCAAAGTGCAAGGGTGGACAGTGAGGTAAACGGGGTTGCACGAAGGAGGGTGTAGCGAAAGTGGGTTGGGCCAATACGAGGGTTCTAGATAGACACGCATATGCCAGCCACAGGGGATCCCATCGCGTTCACTGCGATGTCATTCATTTTCCTTTCATTGTCGTGTGCGGCGGCAGTGAGAAGGAGAGCGGGACGACGATGTGGGGCGACCGGCGCGGTGCTTTTGCAGTGACAGAGGGGATATCGAAGGCAGGAGCCAGATAAATGAATAATTTAACAACGTTAAGAATATGCGAGAAGGCAAGTTCCTAGCAGACCGATATTAGAGATGATATAATAATAAATCAGACTCACCAGCTATTCTGAGAACGGCTCTGTCAGCAGGATCCAGCTGAAGGATGCTGAGTGGCTTGTCCTTAGCCCACTCCTTGAGACTGCCATCCAGTTCGAATTCCATCTTTCCTAAAGTTCACCTGGCTGAATACATCCTTCCTTTTTTTCTCGGGTCCGTACGTCGATCTCTGTTTCAAATCCTAATCAGGATATCCCACGACGTCCGGCGCTATGCGCGATGTTCACTCATTCGTTCACTTTTTCGCGATCACCCCACTTGTATCACTGACCTCGCGACTGCACATTAAGATCCGTAAAATAACTGCAGGTCGAGCACACAATTTGGAACCGTCATGTCGAGCGTTCGATCAGCCGAGCGCAAGAACACGTGGTCAACCGTCAGTTGGCGCAACGTCTCGCGTTGTTTTCCACTTCTGATTTATAAAGTCGAGCCGACACGTTCGCGGCTATTAACTAAACAAACAAAAAATAGTACAATCCACTAAAGATATC
>JARPRH010000589.1:159823-176854 GCA_031763665.1 Calameuta haemorrhoidalis
ACACGTGGCGTCTGGTAATTAGTTGTGAGAGCAAACCGCACCGAGAGCCGAACTACGCTCCGCCTAGCGTTGTTGGCTGCACAGGCTTGTCGAGAAAAATTATCCCCATTTTTCAGGACGACCGATAGTGCCCGATTGCGTGAGAGCAGATTCTCTGTTTATTTATTTATTTTACTTTTTTTCTTTTCCTTTCTCCATTTATTATTTACCCTTGTCGCCCTCCCACATTATTTTCACCCACGAAATTTTACGCGGTCTACCTACTCCATTTTATTTCCTATAGTAATTTTACTCTACCAGCATTCTTCAATTTTATATCACGTGTCCTGCGTCACGGGAAGGCAGTTACGTAGACGCGTCCATAACATCCTCGAAAAGAAATTGAAGATTCGTACGCTCCATCCAGGACCATCCTGATGTGAGCTGAGGGCGGATTATACTACGATATAAAATCTTGCTCTATTGTGCAAGGTACAATGCTTATCTATAGGGATTGCTGCCTTGCTAGATAAAAGGAGGGGTTGGATGCAAAAGTGTAGGGGTGCAGGTTGGATGTAGACTTCAGTTATAATATCCTATATAATCGTAATAGATATACTTGCGAGGGTGATTGACCGGTTATATGATGGAAAACATCCCTTAAACAAAAATTAACTTTATAACATTGTGAAAAGTCGATGCCTATGTATTCTGTAGTATACAGTATATATACATGCTATAGATTTGCGGATTCTTTTTTATCGATAAAATTGAAGCTGGTGATGTTTTCATTCCAGTGTGCGGCAATGGAGACGCGATGCTTCTGGCGCAGTGGGTCTCGGCATAACGCGTGTCCGTTGGCTGCGGCCAATGTGTCTGCTGTCTAGTGGCCGCGAAACGTGAAAAATGCGCTTTTTCCAATGTGCAGAACATAGTCTGAACAATAGGGGTAGTAGATGGGGGAGAGGTACACGTAACCGCTCGAGAGCGCAAATACAGCAATATGGGGTGGCGAGTGAGCGAGGAGGCAGCGTCCAGGCCGAACAATACGTATATCACACGGCGGTTTGCGTGAAAATAGCACTGAACGGTGAACGATGAACGTTTCTGTTAGTCACGAGTACCTAATACCCATACCTGCCTATGCAGTAAGTCATTGGGGAAATTGAGGAGAGACTGGGGAAAATCATAGAATGCGAAACCAGAATAGCGTGTACGGGCCGTAGGTGAACTGGGCGTAGTAGGCAATGAGGATATTGAACAAATTGAGATCATAGTGGTTCGAGTATTTGAAAAAGCGGCCGAGCGTGCATAAGCAGGAAACGGCCTCCTGCTGCGGTTGGGATGCGATTCGATCATTGGGCCGATCGTTACGATCATCGATTCTTTCGCGACTATAGGAAACACGGGTAGAGACCTTTTGCAAGAATGTTACGACTCAATTCACAGTTTCCATATTCAAGCAGATAGAACTGGTAACTGCAGAGTAGAAGAAGACGAAGAAGAAGTTGATCCGTGCAGACTGTGGAGAGAGAGAGTAACGGTGGATAGCGGCGACGGTACCGATCCTAGGGAAGAAGAAAGTCAAACGAGCTTTGCTGGTTGGCCGATCGTTATGATACACGGGAATTATGTTTGCCGGTATTAATTTCGCTAATTGCGGTTGATGGTTTCAGGAGGAGAAGGACATGGGGCAAACGTCACTCCCTTGGTATTATCCTGACCCACGGGGTCAAATCGATGCCTGGATCAATAGTCGTCTTGGCGATTTCCACGCTGGAATTCTCAACGGACTTGCTCATAGGATGAGGAGGGTGCATTCGCGATCGACGTCAACCCTCTCGGCTGAATGCTGATGGTCAATAGGAGTTAGTCCCAGGGAGTCTCGTTCGTTTGGGGTTGTACGAGGTCAAGGGATCAGCTGTGCCGCTCGTACGTACACGTACCCATACGGAGCCTATGTATGTACTACGGCTAACACACGAGGAGGGTCCCTCTGGGTGTAGATCTGGGTCATCGGGCCGATGAGGCCAGATCAGGTCAGGCGAGAGGGTACCCCCCTCACTTACCAAACAGAGGAAGAGTAGAGAACCTTTGGGTCCTCCCCTCCCCTCTAATATCCTCGAAACATCTATGACAAGATAATCACAGGATGCTCCGCCATTCTATCTTCCTCGCATTCTCTTTACTTTCATTTCATTCACGCCCTTAGAACCAGCTGGCTAATTTTCTCTTCTTGGGATCTTTTGAGAATCTTGAGACTCTTGTCAACATTATTATGTCTTAAACACTTGGAATATGTTCCTACTATAGTTTTTAGTTTTTATATCTTTTTTTTTTATAACTTTTTCTTACAGTACAACGAAAAATGATATTATTGGTCACAGAACGGGAAAACTGGTCTCGTTATAAGTAGACCCCATAGGAAACTTCCTTTTGGAGTGAATTCCAGAACAGAAAAGGTTAGTGAGTTGTAGTTTCTTGTTGAGAGTAGATGCACGTACGAAGGTGCCCTGAAAGTTAGACAAAGATATTAAATACTCCTATGTATGTTATGCAGGTAATATGGAGACACGAAGGTGAGAAGAAGTCTACGAATAAAAAGAAAAGACGACTGTGCAGGGTGATAAAGAGAAGGATTGATAGGAAGAGGATGGTAGGCATAAAGCCAGTGGATATTAGAGAGATGGAAGATCAAGCGAACACAGGTAGAGGAGAGTAAGGTTGATGGGTGAAGAAGAGAGGAGCAGAGTCAGCTAGAGAAGAAATAAGTGTGCGCGTGTAATGCTGATGGCAATGGAGGACGGGAGGCAGAGCGCGATCGATTCAAATAGCGACGGCGACATTCTTTGGTGGTCGACGAGGAGGACGACGAGGACGACGACGACGAGGACGAGGACGACGACGACGACGACGACGACGACGACGACGACGGTAGTGGTAGTGGTAGTGGTAGTGTTAGTGGTGGTGACGGCGGCGGTGGCGGTGGCGGCGGCATCCTCGTCGTCATCGTCGTTTGGAGAGACAGAAGAAGTCGCGAGGAAAAAGAAGAAATCCCCACTCGACGCGGTTCCAGTCGTACTGTCGTTGCCGGTGTGTGTGCCTGGTGGCGGTACGACAGGCGGAGAGGGACTCGAGGATTGCCACCACCTCAGGGTATACTCGATAGGCGTGGTCCAGGGAGCGGCGGCTCCACCAATCGGTAAAACCGGCGCCCCTGTGGCTCCGCCAACCGCGTTCAGAAGTGCGCGCACAGAACGCCCATACTCCCCGGCGCTCGGCTCCCACTGATGTTTTTATTTATTACATCTGTGACTGGGTAGGGAAATACTCCCAACTCGACCGAGAGCGTTTGCCACTTTGAGAACGAGCGACGCGTTCCTGCGTTACGGGTTACGTCGACGCCGTTTCCCTCCGAGCGATAGAGAGCCCGTTTCCGCGTTATCCTCGGGAGTCTCGACCCGCGTACACGACCTAGCCTCCTCGTCTTCTCGCCGACGTCACCGATACTCTGCGCCGAGACTCGTTCTACCTCAGTACGGGCTCTGTGTTTCTTCGTAATTGTGTATCACGGGTGTTCGAGAACCGTCCTGACCACTCCTAGAGTCGTGTCCAAGGATAGTCGCGATGGACCGGTGTACGCGGTGCTGTTCCTGAGTCGAATCATGGACATCGTGTGAGATCGCGTACGGGGATCACAGTGACAAGTTCTACTCAGCGAGTTCGTGTGACAGTGAGACTTTGATTAACGGTGCATCGTGCGCCAGGCTAGAGAATAATTTTTTCTAAAGTGGAGTGTATAGATATCGCGAAGTGCATAGAGTCGGATCAAGACATAGAGTACATAGTATTGTTTATCGTTGAAGTAGTCCTTGGAGACGTAGTGCGCGGTATCTGAGATGGTCTGAAGTATCGCCTACTTTTCGCAGCAGACGATTCGGAATTTCGTCTGTGTTACGAGACACCGGGAGGCAGATAGTTCAATTTCCAAGTCCAGGAGGAGAGAAAGAGAGAGAGAGAGAGAGAGAGCCAAGGTGCTCCTCCATGTGTCAGGGAGATCTTGTTTGAACTGTGCAGTGGAGGTCGCAGTGCAGTAGGTGGCCACAGGACTAAGTAGATAACGTTTACTATCAACGGCTAGAAGAGAGCTGAGCAATCGATGGACCACGGAGCGATGGATAGTTCTTCCGATCATAGCAGCCGTGCCAGCCCCGTCACCGGCAGCCCAAAACATCCCCACAGTCCATCGGTTCAACAGAATCAACAGCAGATACACGGTTCTCAGCATCAGCCACCACCATCCCATCAGCAACAATCGCACCCAAGAGATCAGATTCGCGAGCTCCAGCAACAGCAGCAGCAGCAGCACAGAGGAGTACCTACACCGGGATCTCCGACTCGAGGATCACCTCCGCAGGGTTTACCCTTGAGTCCTCCTCCTCTTTCAGCCGGGGGAGGTCCTGGAGGACCTCCTGTGATGGTACCCAGAATGCCAGGGTTGGCCCCTGCGGGTCTAGGACTCCTGGGTCAACTAGGCGGTATGCTCAGTGGACATCATGGTCCTTCTCTGGAGTTAATGGCCAGTCACCACGCTGTCCTGCCACCCAGGTCGTACAACAGTCCACCGCCGATCAGCTCGAGCGATCCCACAGCGAACGAGTGTAAGCTCGTCGATTATCGTGGCCAGAAGGTCGCAGCTTTCATCATCGCCGGGGATACGATGCTCTGTCTGCCTCAAGCCTTTGAGCTTTTCCTCAAGCATCTCGTTGGCGGCCTTCACACTGTGTACACGAAGCTCAAAAGACTCGATATCGTACCGTTGGTGTGCAACGTGGAGCAGGTTAGGATCCTTAGAGGTCTGGGTGCCATTCAGCCTGGAGTTAACCGCTGCAAGTTGCTCAGCTGCAAGGACTTTGACGTCCTCTACAGGGACTGCACCACGGCCAGGTAGATTGATCACCAAATACCTATTATAATCTAGAAAATAGAAATTAAACGTCTTCCCGGAGTCATGCTCTTTCTTCGAAACCCAATAAAGAGATAGCAGCGCCGTTATTCACATAGTAAGATAAAGAATCGCCGATACCCTAAATCTAGACAGGATCTCCTGTTTTAGCGTAATGCCAATAGAGATGACAGTGAGATTAATCGAGTGAAGAAATGTGTGAGCTCCTCGAAGGGGTTAAGCCAGGTGGTACGGAAGCTAAAATCTTCGCATATATTAATAACGCACGGTGTCCCCTCTGGGCAGCGCTTCATCTTCGCCCAGCCCCGTTTTGCTACCAGTAGGCTCGAATAATACTTTAATTGCGCACCTCCCGTCTTTTAGAACTTAATCATCCTCGGCTCAGCTCGGTTCTGCATCTTGAATCCTTGTTACACGATTTCCCTTATACTGATGGAAAGAGGAGTAAAACCTAAGAAATTACAAGTGCTCCAGATACATTTATCTCGTTGTACCCAGGTCAACCCAGTTTGCTCGCCTTAGTGTAAATCCGCAAACAGCTGTAGACGAGGCAGTGGAGGCGGCACGTGCCTTCGTTTCTAGGATTGTCACCGGGTTCCCGGAGCCAACAGGTGTCCCTTTGACGGCAGTTTCTCTGAATGAATTCCCCACCGACGAGAGGTGCTTGTAGTACAAGCTTACCCCACCCACCCACGCAGGCAGAAGGCAGACGCCAGACGAAACGGAATGGTAAACGGAACGAGGGGATCCCGAATTGGGCAGAGAAAATTTTGTCGTTTTTACAACGCGACGAATAGATCCCGTTACGATTCTCTCGTTGGATGATTTTAGGAATTTTTGAATTTTTCGAATAATTCTCATAATACAATTATCCGTATGTCGACCTCAGGGATACTTTTCAAAGCGAACTGATCCTGGATTCGGAGATCATTCTCGTATAAACTCCCTTTACAGGGACAATAGTAAAGCGGCGAGCAATGCGCAGTGGCAGTCACAACGGAAACGGATTGAACGCGACGGAGTGAGAGAAAGAGAGAGAGAAAGAGAGAGAGGTGGAGAGAACGATAGGAACCGTGAGAGAATGAGAGACGTGCAAATCGAGCGAGAGGGAGACTGGAGGAAAAGAGATGCCCTATAGGGATAGGGATCGGAATAATCTCAGTGGCAGTCACAGAACAGAACTCCACGAGCCGTCGGCTCGTGCAGGTCCTTTTTCGGGACTCTGCTTGTTCCGTGCTGATTTTTTTTCCACCCGACCTACGATTCTCACTAATTATATTTTCACGTCGAATTCAAAATACGTCTGATGCAACGTTCGAAATAATTACATCTTATCAATAGAGTGTGACGTGGATTTTCGACTCACCGTCACAAGGCGACTCTAGCTATTCCGATTCGGATAACTTTCCCGCTTTCGGGTTTCCTTCGAGTCCTGATCAGAAGCTAAACTCTCGGATTGATTCGTATGCTCTCGGAATATTTGTTATTGTTTAGTCGAGGTCGAGATGCTCGAATCTGCCGTGGAGAGATAGTCTCGACGTACAGAGTTGCCCGGCAGAGGAGAGGAACCGACGGCGACGTCTTTACGGATCCTGGCAGAGGTCCGGCTGAGGTACCGGCGCCCCGCCGGACCAAGGCAAAGGGCTGTAGAGCGGGCGGAGATAAGGTTTTGATACGATTAAGGTCAGAGGAGGAACCCCCTGGACCGGATTAAGGATGTGGTGCCCAGCTGTCGACCGATGTCCTGGGCAAGCGGCTGTCGAGGATCTCTAGCATTTACGTACCGATTCGTTAAGGAAGGCTCTCGATTTAGTTAAAGGGAAAGGATAAGTGTTATTGGCTGTATAAGGATATCGACCAATCGGAATGATTAGTTCTCGAATTTAGCTATTGTCAAAGCCAGTCTGTCTTGGGACACCAATCGGGGTGTCTCGAGCTCTTTCGCACTCCCGGGCTGTTCACAGTATTTTTAGCTGTGTTTCCTATACGGTATACACAGTTTTCGCTTGTGCGGTTATCGCGTTGCTCTCGCAATATCCGGAAAATCTTATTAGATTTTCTCCGTGTGTTTCGGATGTGCAGTGCCCACCTGACTGCCTCTTGGATTCAGTTCTCGGCCTTCACGGATTATCTGAACCAGCTCCGGTGAGGATCCTGAATTTATTGATTGGTGGAGGGATTTCGATTTTATAACTCTGATTCGTTCTGTCATGTTCTCGATCAATTGTTTTCCGTTTCTGGAAATACTTGCCCGATCCTTACCTCCGAGTCTCTGTATCTCAACCTAGCAGCCTGAGCGGCCGCGCATTTCCGTAACCGTTCGCTCCCGTTCGCGAACCCAGCTGCCTTTGTTGATTTTACTCGACCCCGACGTATTTTCTGACAGGTTCCGTCAGAGTTCTCGTTTTGCCAGACTCGAGACTGTCCCAGGTCAACTCCTAGGTCATACTGGCTCGTCGGTTCCCGGTGAAAAAAGAATCCGCTGGCGTCCGCTTGGCATGCGGATGCATCGACCGAAGGATGGACGCCGAAGGTGACGCAGGTTGCCTCTCGGATTTTCGTTATCGGTGGCGAGTTAAGAAAATACGTTACAAGAGATATCCAGTAAATGCTGTGAAGTCGCGTGGCGGTTTGCTGCTGGCCTGCATTATGCAATCGGATCCTTCGGGATGCTGGAGAAAGGTGGATACGCGGAAACCGCTGAAAAATCCTGATCTCAGAGGAGGCCTGGGACGTTATCACACGGTGTGCGGTCTGACAGTCTACCTTGTCCAATGTTTACGGCGTCCTTGTATCTTCCGATAATGTGAATTGTTAGCGGGGAGTCATTCGATATCGGACAACTTTGCCGAGCAGGATTTGATCTTGCCTGCAGGAAATAATTCCAGGGTAACGTGGCCGCAATAATTCAAAGAATTTTTCTTGCGGTTTATTACCGCGGCGCCAGGTTCGCCATCTCCGCGAATCTGTCTTCTCTTTTACGAGGATCGCGCGGACGCCTCTGCTGTCCATTACTCTTTGTCAGAATCTTCGTGGATTCGGATATCCCGGTGCATTGCCCGTGTAGCCATCAGCTGGAATAATTTTCTTGCTCCGTTGCAATTGGTTGGCCAGGAAGTTGTTTCGGTCACTGTTTACTATAATAACGTTGAAATTCCTCGATCCAATGACGCATTAGAATCATTGACATATTTGACCTCGATAAGTTTTCGCAAGATCCCTATCCAGGATAGCAGGATTGCGAAATCCTCAAATTCCTCTAATTTTTAGCCGATCAAGTGAAAAAACGGTATACGAGAGCGTAGTCCAGGACGAGAATGGATCTAGGAGTTTCATAAAGCCGCAGGACTTCCTAGCATAATCGCACAGTAGCGATGCTATCACTCGGCGGAATAATTGCATCTATAGGAGGCTAATAGTCGCGAGGAAGTAAGATGGTCTCCTTTGTGCGCGTCTAACGAGTCGAGTCAATTATATTAATTAATTTGCCTAAGCAAGCCAAAGGGACGACGATGCGCGCGCGGTGCAATAGTCTCTAATTGGTGTGTGGAAAGAAGGAAAAGAGGTAAAAGAAAAGAAAAAAAAGAAAAAAAGAAGCGAAATAAGTAAAGAAAGAATGGCTTGAAGTCTCACTAGAAGAGATCTTATAGCCCATTGCCCATGTACGATCCATAATGGTAGTGGTGTTTGTCTTTTTTTCTTCTTTCTTTTTTTTCTCTCCTCTATAGGATTAATCTCGCGACTCGGCTTATACGGTATATCTCACACACTGTACACACTGTAGACGCTGCACACACAGTACACAAAACAGTGCGTGTACCTGCAAGAAAGAGTGGGTACGTGGGAGTGCGCGGCCCTGGACTGTAATTCTATGCGCTATTAGCCGTTTAATTATAAATTGTGCATAGATTAATTGGCTCCCGTAACGTCCCTAACAATGCGCAGACACACAGTTGTTATTAATATTTATTTGGCCGTGTTGGCTGCGTTCGGATGAGTGCGTGCGCATCCTCTCTATATGGAAAGCGGCGGCGGCGGCGGAGATTCATTCGGCGGGCACGGATCGTTACACGTAGCAGCGATCGTTCACGATCACCGGAGAACCGATTCGAGGAGGCTCGTATGTAGCCACCTATGCCTTTATAGCGTCTCCATTACCATAGCTATGGGATACGTGGACTCTGTGATGTACAGCATACCTGCAGCATCATCATCTTCGTTTTGCAATGAGAGAGAGAGAGAGAGAGAGAAAGAGAAAGAGAGATGATCGTACCGATCATTCCGATTGGCCGTGAGGTTAAACGCCGCGATGTTCACCAATGGATTCGATTCGTCTTTCCCTTTTCTGTATCCGCTGCTGCAATTGTATCGGTTATAGCAGCTGGTCCTACGAATTTCTTTTTTTATATACGTATATATCTCACTCTCTCGGTATAGTTCGTCCGACCCTCCGGGGGAGCTTCCAGCTAGATATTATAAGGGTTCGTGTGCCCCTATTGTTAGTTTTGCTTTTGATATAGATACGCACTTTATGCCATTAAGAGATGGTAAGATCCCCACGGGAGGATCGAGTGGCGTCATCCAGAATCGACTGGTCGATGTATCTTTTTGAATCTTTTTGGATTTTAATGTTTTTTATGAAAGCGATGAGTATCGGGGGCGGGGAGGATGCTGTTCTGGTCGACTGTAGGGCTCGGAGTAGTGACGTAGAGACCAGACGCGCAGGGCTCTTTGTATTGTAATAAATTCCATGTCGCAATTGTTCCTTAATAGAGGAAAATTAATTGAAAAAGCAAATCTGAGGGCTGCTCTCTTTCCGAAGACCATTTTCCATCTCCGCCAGCACCTTTTCCACTCTGGTAATGCCCGGTAATTAATAATCTGCAACAAGTAATAATAAAGGCAGTAATCCGGGCACCGCGCGCTGTTCTTAATTCTAGATAATTAATACAAAGACAAACAAGAAGGATTATAACCGAACTCTCCACCCTCCCTCTCCCTCCCCTCTACGTCTTCTCTCCCGCTTCGTCCACGTCCCCCCTTTCTTCCGACTCCTCGGGCAGAAGCGGAAACTTATTACTCGAGTGAAACTCGGATATTTTCATCCCTTTTCCGCTTTCCCATTATCCAGCTGATTCCAATGGGATTTACGTGCATCGACATTATATCTGTAGATATCGATTATATAGGTACCTATCGTATATACATATGTATACTATCTACCGTATCAGGTAATTGTTTGATACCCGATGGAAATAAGGTCCGATCGATCGGAGATGCAGAGAGATGTTCCCGTGATCGAGGAACGATGGAGGAGGAGGAGGAGGAGGAGGGGGTCTTTTCTTCTTCCCCCTCTTTCTCTCTCTCTGTTCCTCGTATCCCTGTTAAGGGCCCACGGCTATAATTACGGGCCCCTCTCGATCCCAGATACAAATGCAAGTCATCCGGGGTTCGGGTATTGTATCGCAATGGCGCCAGGCTCCTGTTCCGCGGTTGCCTGGCTCCCTGGCTCCCTGGTACACGTAGATCTTATCCCATACGAAATAGAAGAGCACGAGTCCAGATCCGAAGGAGAACTTCATGTGCGATAAGTCTGCGGAGGCTGGATTACGGTCCGTCAAGATCTCAATGACGTCACAGAGCGGTCCGGTCCTCGCGTCAGATCAGCTGGGTATTTTAGATTTTGTAAAACTCAGCAACGCGGATCATCGAATGACGCATGAAACCCGTGGACGATGGTCGATCGAGTGTAAGGGTTGCGCCGGGGTAGTTTGGATTTCGGAATAGTCGCAAAGGGGCGGCTGTTTGAGGGCGGAAGATGTCGGGTGCACACGTGGGCATTGATTATTTCGCACGCGCCACTGACCCACATTAAAACAGCTGACTGCAGCAACGAGCACCCTCTCTTTCTCCTGAGCAGCCTAGCCGAGGGGTGATGGGGGGAATGTTCTCTCCTTCTCATCCCGGCCCGTAGAGACGCAGCAGGAAGAGGACGCGGGACCCTATCGTGCCGCGGGTCACCCTCGCGGCAAAGCAGCTACCGCTGCACCGCCGACTACGTACCCCCGTTACCATCCGACATTCGGTCGTCTTTCAGCATCTTGAGTGTCGAGACCTAACCTAACCCCTAACCCCTTTACCTGGATCTCGCACAAGAGCGCGTTGCACGTGCATCGCGAAATTCCGAGCTTTTCTTGTGGCTCTGATCGCAAAATGGCCGCGGGCTCTCCCTCGTCGACGTGGTGCCTCCTCACGAGCCTCCCGCCCTGCGCGCGTCTACGGGAGGTCCACAGTCCATAAATCTCTGGAGGAACAATTTTATGCAAAGAGCAATTTAGCGAAATCGGGCCGGAGTGGCCGGATTGGCCGGCTCACGTGCGCCTACAAGCGTGCTCTGCGTGACGTGCGGCCCTACATACCTTAAATCCCAACCCCTCTAATAACAACAACAACAACAATAACAACGACGACGACGACGACACAACGGAGCACGGTGGGAGGGGGGGGGGGGGGGGTTGCCCTCTCAAGTTCTACCCTCGTGCGTGTGCGCATACACACATTGCCGATATACGCGATTGGTTAGATTACGTCATTTCAGCAGGGCAACGTTACATGTACCATATGTCAAGATGGCCGACACAATCGACATATAAACGTTAACATTATCATAATATAATATCGTCAGATTACATAGCCGACAAGCAGCCACCTTTCCTTTGGCCATATTTATATTTTTTTTACTCGCTCACTCCCTTCCAACCTCCCTCTACCCCTTTCCTATCTAGATGCCTTTCCTGCCTCGTATACACTCTCCCTCCCCACCTTCACTCTTGCGTCACCGATACTCACAACTGGCCAACGTCACGTGTCACGGTATTCGCGTTATTCACCTTATTTCGAGAATTTACTTAAATTCGACTTCTAACTTGAACCCGAGTAAAGCCAGGCGCTACGCTTCGCTAATTTCAAATGATTCGTGGACGTCTGCGAGCGTATCACACCCTAGGAGGGTTTCGTGTGCACGCCACCACTCCAACTCGTTACACACGGTAATTAAAGGACGCACGAGACCTCCGGAGTTGGCTTAGGTCGCTCTTAGAACTTTCCTATAAATCGAAACTTTCTTCATTTTCCACGTTCGACGGTTACCGGCATCTCGACGGAGCGGTTCTATGGAGCGGTGCCCGCGAGTTCACAGGATCCTTGATTTTGAGCCAGAGTCCGAATGATTGCCAGTGTAAGCAGCGATGCTAGGGAGGGAAGGGGTGAAGGGGGTGGTTTACGTCGTCACAGAAGAGAAAAGTCTCTCTAATGGCGATGACGGTTGCCTGCCGCCGTATGTAGCAAGTTACGTTTGTTCGGCTCGCGTGCTCGCTTTGAGTTTGGCCTTACGTCGTGCGTCAATCAAACACGCTCGCTCGAAGTAATGATCCCTGGATTCGATGTCGAGTCGATCTTACGTACACGGATGGCTGGTAGTCTTGAAGGGTGCCCAGGGAGTGAGCCAGTCAAGCCAAGTCAGCTTTCCAAGTCAGCCAGGCCAGCAGCAGCAGGCGAGGAACGAGGCGCTGCAATGCGTCTCTTTGCACGCGTGCGATCCGCTTGCGTGACGGCCGCGTTCAGTTTGCTTCAGCTTCTTTTCGGAGGTTCGTCCACTTCGTGTCTCCTGCCGATGCTTTCGCATCTCTGTCTGAGCTTGCAGCGTAGTGTGGGGGGTCGGGTTCATCCTTAGCTCAAGACTTTGGACATACAGTACTGTATCATGGAAAATAGTATATTTTTAGTTTCAGAGTATGTGGTATTTTTTTTTATATTCTAATCGAAATGGGCGATAAGAAGCTTATTTTATTGAGCGATACCGATAGGTGGATCTAGGAGATTTTTGAATAGATGAAAAGACGTGCCTGAGCTGCATTCGGGAAACGCTCTTATAATCCAATTAGAAACGGTTCACTCCTGGCCGGCGGGTATACGGAATCAGAAATAAAATTGTAATTTAATGGTGGATAAATTCTCGGGCTACAAAAAGTCGGCGGCAAGGCGCCACCGTAGAAGGAAGGAAAGAAAGAAAGAAAGAAAGGCGGTAAGAACTATGAGGAAAGACGGCCGAGATTCTATGAGATACCGAAGATCGTGAATCCATCCTGGTGAATCATTGTCGCTCGTAAAAATTCATTGCCCAACATATTTCTTCGCGTTGATCACAAAAATCTACTAGGCACGAGTTGTGGGCGTCAGGTGTCTGCATCTACCTATACCTAGAGTCAGATAGGCGGATACTCTACTAATATCATGAAACACTCGATGACTTTAAGAGACCAAAAAATCCAGATGAAGTTCACCGATCCGCGCTTTAAGGCATGCTCGTATGGATCGACCTTTAAACTCCAAACTAGCTATTCGATTGTGGCGTCTCTCCAGTACGAAGAAGTACATTAATGGAATGAAACGACTCGCTGATGGATTCCTGGATTGCTGGATCCCTGGATCGCTGGTTCGGTCAGTCACCAGTTGGAGCCGAGATAGCTCGCGGTGCCACGTACTTTTCCAATTCCCGGAACCCGGATCGAATCGACAAAGAAAGAGGCAAGAGACAATTCGTCGAGCAGAACGAATATGTAAATAATACAAACCGATTCAATCTGCTGCTTTCGAAGGAATCGGAGGAGTCGGAGGAGTCGGAAGAGTCGGAGGAGGGACAGCCGTTCGTTCGTCCTATAAAAACCGCCAACTATTTGAGTAAGAGCGGATCTGAAGGCGACACACCGCGACCGAGTCTCTTACTTTGACTCACTTTGCTTAGCTCACTTCGCTTCGCATCGCTTCTTCTTCTTTTTTTTCTCTTATTTTTCTTCTCCTCTTATTCGCCGCCTATTGACTCTTATCTACTCTCCAATGCATCCACAGGTTCCTCGTCTCTTTTACCTCCTCAGACTCTTTTGATGGTTTTTCCTCTTCAGAAGAAACGGGCGCACGACGTCATCCTGCCTAATGTCTTTTACCAGAGTCTACTTTCGTATTTGAACATTTCATTTATCTCGTCTCTTTACCAGGAATAGCTCGGAAACCCACCTAGGATCGTTCTTTGCAAAATCTCTAAGAAATCGAATATGTAGTCCGTAAGAGTCGAGACGAATAGCTCGCTCTGTGCTCTGCTCCTATCCAAGGTAGACAGAAGGATAATTGAGAGTAGCGATGCGTTAGGCGCGCGCGCGCTCGCGCCATGGAGGATCTTTGGATCTCATGGTTGGAGCATGAGGGGCAGGAAAGGCACGAAGGGCATGAAAGGCCCCAAGTGTGTTCGCTTTGTATAATTCGAGCAATCAAGATAATGGTGAACAATATGTAATTATATCATTGTTTGAAATTACCCAGCAGTCTCTGCGGCCGTTACGACGGGGTTTAGCGGCTGCAAGAGCTGCAGGACCAAAATAAGGCCCCGAGTCGGTCTGGGCCTTATGCGTATATACGTGTGTATATACTCCATAGTGTATAGTCGGCGTCCTGATCTCGGCCCTGCGAGAGCTGAGGTGTTATTAGGGCCTGACATTGATACATCCAACCGTAGCCACAGTGGCGTAGGAAATGCATACTATTTATTTTGTCCGATACACTTTATTCGGGCATCCTGACTGCCGTAGGACCCACTGCCATCTTGTTCCTATGCGTCCTGGGAAAGTCCTTTGTCAAAATCCTCTCTACATCCTGGAACATATCGCTCACCTATCTCTCTCTGACTTGAAGTTAGGTCCGCTTGCGTGGCAGAATTTCTTGATCGATCGGCCAACACAGCTTTCGAATTTTCGAGCATGTCTTTCTTTCTTTCTTGTCCCCTCGGTGTACGGATATATCAAAAAACAAAGAAGAAAAAAAGAAGAAAAAACTGAAAGGTTATCCCCAAGAAAGATTCGAATCGAGTAAGCGCGTTCCCACAGCAGAAACGGCAGCAGCAGCAGCAACAGCAGCAATAGCAGCAATCACCGGATCCTCCCGCCGATCGGTGATGCCTTCGGGTTAGTCAATTCTATCCTGAGTTTGCAATTGGTGCTTGCAGTTTGTGCATCATCCTCCGCGGCAAGAGGCTGCAATAGCCGCGTGGTGAAAACGCAGCCAGAGTTTTTCTGAAAGGAATGAACTCCAACATAGACATATATAATTACGAGATCCACAGGAGTTTAAGCCCCGGACTATTTATCAACGTCGCTCGTTACAGTCGTTACAGTCGTTACAGTACGGTGCGCGAATCCGAGAAGTCGCGGATTGGATTTCGCAGGGAGTTAAAGAGGCAGGCGTAAGGGCGGGAGGGGCTGGGAGATTGGCCAAATCTCTATTTAATGACTGTCCAAAATCATTGTTATCCCAGGGTCTACCGGACGCGCACAGAAGTCCCTTGGACCCAATTCTTCCCCCCTGCCCTCCCTCCTGACTTCCCAGGGCTTTACCCGTAATCGCGCTCCTTCCGCCACGGTTAAATCTCAGCCGTCGTTTAAACCCCGCTTAAACGTTGCAGTAGCTGCGTTTCCATCGAGATGCCCGGATGATTATAATCGCCTGGCACAAGACCAAAATGCGTTTTAATTTGCAGCCAAACGATACAAAGTCAGTGCCCGGTCCTTGCCTTTTGGCAAAGTCTTCCTTCCTCGATGCACTTAGCTGCAGGTGAAACAAGGAGTCTCCTGGAAGACCCGATATGGTATGGACTGTACCTACTTGTTTGTGGCTGCCTGTACGTACTATATTCCAGACAGTGTAGCTCGCAAATATCCAAAGAAGGTTGTCGGTAGGTACCAGGCCGGGGCCGTGGACAATCAGACATGCAAAAACGCTAGTTAATTGGGCCGTTAACCCGGACTACATGATGAATCGAACTGGAACTATGCAAAGCGTGCGGAAGATGCCCGTTATCCTGGTCTCTAACTCTTCCGCGGGAGACTTCACCCCTCTCGAGACCCGATAAGGACTATACCTTTAACATGGGGATGATTGGCCTCGCTCGTACCCATACTTCAACTTCACGACGGCGACTTTCTTTCGTTGGCAGAAAAAAAAAATACGAAGAAATTCTTGTTACCTTTCATAGCTTCGTATTGCTTGACCGAGCAAAACCATCCTTGGCCCGTTTGTCCTGCGGGAGAATTCATTGTCCTCCTGACCACGTGCCTCTACGTAGGTAAGCAGAAGTCTTGTACGAGTCCGCCGTTCGCTGCTCTCCCAGGAAATTTCACAAACGAGCTACCGTTAATGAGGCGATATTTCAGTTTTTGAGTAACTGACCTAGCCCGAACCAGACTTCGAACCGGTTCGGGGAGTCTCGGCAGTGTCTGCTGTGGAGACGTACATGTACTATATATAATATATGTATACAAAGATATATATATATATTTATATATACCGCGCAACACCTCCCTTCCCTCGCGCTTTCTCATTCTTCAGTCTCTTCTCACTCTCGATCTCTCTCCCGTCAATGGGATGGAGTGGCGAATCATCTTATTCGTCTGCGGCCAGGTAGACGAATCTGTATGCCCATTAACACAAGGCCGAGGATACCTAATCGGAGTAACGAATATTACAATTTGATGGATTCTCAAAAATATATTTTTTTCTTCAGAGTTTTAGAGAAGATCGAGCAGTATCGAAATTTTATCTCCTTTTGGTCTCATCTAGAATCCGGTATAACGTGGTTGTTTTATATATGGTGTTTCCGAAGGAAGCCGTCGAGGAGCAGGAAGTAGAGGGAGGACGAATAACTATATAGGTGTACGTGGCGAAGCGAGCAAGAGGAACAGGTAGTAGCCGTGGAGGAGAGAGGATGCTGGAGGCAAAGGAGAAGCTGAAGATGCACGTAGATGAGAATCCTCTGGGAGGTGGATACCAGTGCGCGGGGAACCAATTGGTAGCGAGATTCACGATGATCAGATATCAAGAATCGAAATGAAAATCAAACACGGCTCCCAATAATTGATAGAATAAATTAAATCATTTGTCTCTCGTACCGAGGGCTGCTGATGGGGACAGGGTGGAGGAGGGGGGGGGGGGGGTGCGTTGTTGGGAAATTAAAAAAGGTAATTTATAGTATAGGGTCGTCC
>JARPRH010000589.1:176954-194394 GCA_031763665.1 Calameuta haemorrhoidalis
TCAGTTTTTGAGTAACTGACCTAGCCCGAACCAGACTTCGAACCGGTTCGGGGAGTCTCGGCAGTGTCTGCTGTGGAAACGTACATGCACTATATATACGTATACAAGGATACACATTTATATACAACGCGCAACCACCTCCCTTCTCATTCTTCGCTCTCTTCTCGCTCTCGATCTCTCTCCCGTCAATGGGACGAAGTGGCGAATCATCTTATTCGTGTGCGACCAGGTAGATGAGTCTGTGTGCCCATTAGCACGAGGCCGAGGATGCCTGATCGGAGTAACGAGTATCATCAGTTGGTGAATTCTCAAAAATATATTTGTCTCTTCAGAGTTTTAGCGAAGATCGAGCAGTGTCGAGATTTTATCTCCTTTTGGTCTCATCTTGAATCCGGTGTAACGTGGTTGTTTCGTGTATGGTGTTTCCAAAGGAAGCCGTCGAGAAGCAGGAAGTAGAGGGAGGACGAACAACAATATATAGGTATACGCGGCGAAGGGAGCAAGAGGAACAGGTAGTAGCTGCGGAGGAGAAGATACGACGCTGGAGGCAAAGGAGAAGCTGAAGATGCACGTGGATGAGGATCCTTTGGGAGGTGGGTACCAGTGCGCGGGGTACCAATTGGTAGCGAGATTCACGATGATCAGATATCAAGGAATCGAAATGAAAATCAAACACGGCTCGGAATAATTGATAGAATAAATTAAATCATTTGTCTCTCGTACCGAGGGTTGGCGATGGTGATAGGGAGGGGGGAGTGGCGGGGAAATTAAAAAAGGTTATTTATAGTATAGGGTCGTCCC
This sequence comes from Calameuta haemorrhoidalis, assembly GCA_031763665.1. Classification (NCBI taxonomy): domain Eukaryota; kingdom Metazoa; phylum Arthropoda; class Insecta; order Hymenoptera; family Cephidae; genus Calameuta; species Calameuta haemorrhoidalis. The sequence goes on from JARPRH010000589.1 coordinate 177,756, forward strand.
GTAGAATACACACTGAACACACCAGGTCCAGTATAGTCGGTATAGGTAGATCTTATTGGTACGCAAGGCAGTTGGTACTCCTGCAAGGGGAAATGGTCCAGGATAGACGATACAGAATGCAGCGTATAGGATGCTGGATACACGATATATACAAGATATACACGAACCTACGAACGGGCCACTCGCTTCTTCAGCCTCCTTTTGTTTTTAGCTTCTTTTCGATTTATTCCCCGCTGATGAATCAGGTGTGGCTCACGAGAGTCTCGGCCGAGGTCGAGATTACTTTTGTGGGCGGGTCTCTTTCTGTCAGAGCCTCCGAGGCCCAGGTAGAAATACTTATACCGTCGTTTTCACTCTTTTGGACTTTTTTTTTACATCTTTTTTTTCCTAGCAACGAACGGCATCAAGGCCCTTCCTTGTCTCCGGCTTGATTTAAATTGGAATACGAAATACGAAATACGAATGTTTTCTAATTACCGACGGTCTGCCTTGCGAGGTCTCCCCCCCTCCTTGTTTCTCCCAACCCTGCGGCACTGACCGACCGTTACTGGACACACACGTTCCACTCTTCTTATTTCTATTCTTTTATTTTCTCCCTGTAATTCTCTGGCTGTCCGCTGAGAAAGTCCATCAGCTGTTCCTATAGAGGCTGTCGCGTGCCAAACTCCAATAAACTCGCAGGACTCGCTTTGCGTCCTGGCGAATAACACGAGAAACAATGCAAGAAACTGGCTGGCGGTGGAGGAGAAAATAAAAGGCGCAGCAGCAGGTATATCGCAGCTTGATTCCTAATAATTTTAGCACCAAGGAAAACGATTAATTACCGAAGTCGCTCTTGGGAGCGTCTACCTGGCGCTTGCGGAAGACCGAAGAGTCATCGTTCGGCCGCGATGATCGATGCACCCGCGTTAACGCGCACACAGGAGCCTGGGGAACCGGGCGGCGTTTCTAAACCGAAAAATCGAGGAGCTCCGCGCGCAGGAGGGATCCAAGGGAGGAAGGAAAGGAAATCAGTTGAAACAATGAGTTTTGAAATTCCTGACTCCGGTGCAGTAGGCTGCATCTTTCTCGTAGGCCGTAAAGAACTCGTACTCGCGTAGAGAGAAATCGAGAAGATCAGCTGGGACTGTTTTCGGAGGCTGTAAATTCCATTGGTAGAAAGTGTAAGTGGGCCGCGAGGGATACAGGCCCTCGTGTGTAATAACGCATGAAGCGTCTCTTCTCTCGCATCTAATGATAGCCATTGGCGGTTGGCTGGCGCGCGGCTTCAATATTTGTCGAGGAGGATGGAATTAAAATAAATCTCGGGCCCAACGAGCTCGTAAAGAGCATAAAGATGATCGCGGCTCCAGGGCCAGAAGGGTCACGTCCACACGCGTGCGCAGCCTCCTCTTTCGCTCCTTTCACGTGCTTGAAATTACAATAAATATATCGCGCCAATTGGAGCCACTGTTTTCACAGATGACACGCGCACGTTGCAGCAGCCAGCACGGGACTGCGCGGGCAATCGGGCCGCGCCAGTCGGTCCCTTCCTCGCTCTTGGGCGCAATAGAGACGCGTCGCGGCGCCGCTAATGATATTGCTCTTGGGAGAAGGATCACTTTTACAATTACTAATAAATAATGATGTTGTGCGACGTCGGAGCGAGTGAGCTGGCGGCTCTCGGCGAGTCTCTTCTTCCTCTTCCGTCGATGCTGCTGCTGCTCCTGCTGCTGCTACCACAACCAGCGGTGCGTACTGGTGTTGCTGCTGTTGCTGCTGGTGATGCTGTTGCTCCTTCCGGGAAAGAGGGAAAGAGGGAAAGAAAGAGCGATGAGTCGGTTCGGGGGGAGAGGGAGGATGGACCCCACTTTGACGGCCGGGTCGGCCATGTTTGAGACGCGTCTGTTTTCTCAAGCAACAGGAGAAAACAAAATATGCGCGGAACCAACGTCGAGAGGCTGCGGATGGCTGTTTGCCCGGCGCATAAATGTTCCTCGATTGCCTTCCTTACCTCGAATCATCATCCTCCTCCTCCTCCTCCTCCTCCGAGAGCCTCCTCGCTCTCCCTCACGCTGCGGCCCTGAATTATTATTTACTCCGGCCACTACGGCCACTCTGGGACTGGCACGATCACGATCGGCCTGGCACTCGCTCGGCCAATCTTCATCTGTTTTTCCTCTTCCTTCTCCTTCTTCGGCTTCCTTGGCACCGCAGGAACCATCTTCCTTTCCTGTGGAAATACCGATAGTTTCCTTTTCCAGAGTATCGCCCCCCCCCCTCCCCGCCCCCTCTTCCATTTCTCCGTCACCCGCTCGCTGAGGAAACTTCGGGACTCGATTGTTGAAAAATGAAAAACAAAAGCCGCCTCGAGCGGCAGCGAAGGACGATTTGTTCGCGCTGCAGGAGTCCAACTTAACGAAAATAAGCCAACTTCTCACATAATTCACTGGGGACCAGGGAGAGAGAGGCAGACTCCTCTTCCTTAACTACTAAGACCATCTTCGGGATCCTAACCAATACTAGAGATTATTAATACTCGAAGAACTCGAACGAAACGCACCAGTACAAATAGAAATCATTAATGGTTTTGTTTCAAGGATCCCGACTAGGAATGGTTAGGAAGGGATGGTTAGGAATGGTAATGATTCCTTAATGATTCGAGGGCTTTGCCTGCTCTCGTCTCGTTTCTTCCTTGGAATACTATACAGGGGAATCCTCGAACCTTCGGTTTCACTCGCGCTGCCTCGCCGTCTACCTGTACAGGGGTAGATTACCTGTATGCTGAAAAAAAAGTCACTAGGAAACGTGTTGAATTTTCGTTCTTGAAATTGTTGCGTGGTAGCACTGGGATCCCAATGTGGACGAACGCGTATCGTTGCGTCACAACTAAAGTAGCAAAAAGCTTTTTTCCCATCGTGTTCGGGGGGAACTGCGGGTCAGAGGCGTATCGATCAATGACACAAACCTTTCGAACAATACGACCCCGTTTCTTTATTGCAGTCATCAGTCATTCGGTATAAATATTAAATTCGCTAAAAAACGCGGCATGTTCATGGGGGTCGAAGTTGCAGCGTCAGCCAAGTAGACAAAAGCACAGGAGGCAGCTGACCGCTTGGCAGATCGGCAACTCGACTGCCGATCAGCATCAGGATTCAGGGGGTCCCGGTTGATCCTCTTCGTCTTCGAGGATTTTTCGTTTTTCATTACTTTTCACAGGTTAGACGTCAGAGGCCAATTTTATTTTATTTTTGTTTCACATATATACATGTATATTAATCGCAAAAAACTCCTTGAACGCCGCGTTTAAAGAAATGGCGATTTGGAGTCATCGATCGAGAAAGAATATCGTACCGAGCGTTTGCACGTAGACTATTTTGTCGCGGCTTTGAAACATTTCCTATTCATTTTGTTGTAGAATCGGGAATAATCAGTCCCGAAATGCTTGGATCGTATAGTATAATAAATAATACATTTTTCGATGATGTTTTTTCAATCGGAGTGTCTCCACCGTTCACCACTGTTATCGATCTCGCGACGGGCCCCGATATTATTGATAACTATCCTAGAATAACAATATATGAATAACAAAGTATCATTATACGGCGATGCACACGAGTTGACGTTGATCAAATCGGGCTCCTTTCAAACGTTTTTTAAAATCAATCAATTTTCGGTATTACGCTATCGCGAGCCGTTCCAGCTCGAACACTTTTTTCTTTTTCTTCCAAGGCACTTTCAATTACCTCAAAGTCAATTTTCAACAAACGTAACATTCGTTGTGATAATAAAAGATTTCTTATCGTCGGGACTTCTTATTTCACATTCGTGCACATGCTCGAGTTTCCGATTGATTTTTATTATAAGGGGTAAAGCGGACACACGTGGCGAACGATTAAAAAAATTGTCTATTGCCCGTTCCAACCTAACCTGAAATTTCTTATGACCGATTCATCCATTTCCATCCAGGTGTTGCACTTGGACGATCGCCAAGTCCAAAGTTTATGCTTAACCCTAGGCGCAAGGGAGTAATTTCCCGGTAATATTGGCACGGCCCGTACATACGGGATGTTCGCATGTGGCAAGAAAGGCCCAGTTTCAAAAGAAAAGCCGAAAAGATTATGCAGCCGCGTTTCTCGCAGTCATAAAGACTCCTAGTTTACGTTTGCAGTCTCGAGAGTCATGAGAAGCTACGAGTATAAGTAGCCATATATACATATATATATTTTTTTTAAATAAACCAACCATTCGCGAGAGTCATCTCAATTATCGCGTGTACAAGTTTTTCCTCGAATTCTCTTAAAAGACTGTGGCAATCGCCCCTGCAAGGCTCCTTTTCAACGAGCGATAAAACATCCTACGGTATCTCGTATATGCTTGCTTAGATATGCTCGGCTACCACGTGTACATATATTCAACATTCTTACTGATAATGAATCAGGATCTTAAGTGTCCTGTCTCGCGAATGAAACAGCAAGAAAAAGATCAGCAACGGTTTTTCGAGAAAAATCATTGAAAAATTTCTGGAGGAGCAACCGGGCGTGTTACGCGATTACCAACCCCACCAGCCCTGACCTGCCCATCGGGGCTAAAACCTACCCTCCTCTCCCCTTTGGCAATATCCCCAAGGTAAGAGAGGTAGACAGAGACCACGCCTCTAAATCTCTGGCACAATATAACTGTAACGCTTTTCGCACAGGGATCTTTTTTATTTTCAATAAACCAGGACTGCCAACCCTTCCACGTGTGTCGATCGACAAGGTAAAGAAAAAAAAAAAAAGGACTTAGGGCACCACCTACTTTCCTCTCAATAGGCAGAGCAAAGCAGATACTAGTAAAAGGGGTTGCGGCACGTACAAGTTCCCCCCTCTCTCCCCCTCTTGTCTACGTCGGTTCACCAAGGGGATGAAAGGATGTATCCATGATGGATTCTGTAGCGTTTACGGTTACACAATAATTACAACGCATCATTATGATCGGAGGGTGCATTGTCTATAAACGAAGCCCCATGGACCTTCATCCCCAAGTGCTCTCGAGAGGACCTCGAGAGGCAGCCGTGTAGCAGAAGGATGGGAAGGGGGGATGAGGACGTCGCTGCTCCCGTGGTCGACGCCGACGTCGACGTCGATCCCAGTTACTTTCGGGCGTTCCTTCTCGAAGCGACAGCTCGGACGCTCTCAATTACGCTCGAAAGAGGCGTTTTCATTGACAATGCCCGGCCGCTGGTTCCTTCTGCCCTGGAACAATGGGTCCCCGTGTACGCTTTAACCCAGGCCGCCAGGGCCATCGGTGATACCTACAATCGCATCGGAGTGAATTACCTGTTAGTGAGCACCTGCGTCTACTGGCTGCTTTGCTTTTGTACTTGATAATTAAAACTAACCCATGCAAGAGCATGCTTTTTATTTGGTCAATAAATTAGCTATTGGAATAGGAAGGAGCAAGTACCTATAGTTATTACACAGAGACGTTACAGACTGTTACAGCTGCATTATCTTGGCAAGGACTCTATAGGGAAATGTCCTTAACCTCTCTCCTCGGCAGGACACGAGGTGTTGAACGAACTTGCAGTTATGAGAGAGAGAGAGGGGAAGGGGGGTAGTTAAAGATAAAGAGGAAGAAGAAAGAGCGCTTTTAATCGAGCGCCTCCAAGTGCGTTGCGTCTGGTACACACAATGGGACTAAGCATTAATTAACCGACAATTAGCATCGTGGGGTTAGTGAGCTGCTGTGATTATATTTTAATGATACAACCATTCCGCAATGTCGGCTGCGTGTCGGGGTATCTAAGATCTCTGATGAGAAGTCGGTATTATTATTAGTAGCGGTGGTAGCCGTAGGAGGGAGGGAGGGTATCGTATAGTATGGAAAGAAAAGATGGAAAAGAGAAATATAAAGGGTGACGCGCTCGAAGATAGGAGAAGAGGAGAGAGGCTGTGAGTACCTACAACTTCAACTTCAACTTCAAGAACGGAGCTCTATACTAAATTTCACTCGAGATCCTCCTTGAACCTCCAGTAGGTACTCTTTGAAACCCTAGCAAGTATACCAAGTAGGTACTACCAAGGTAGGTACTAAGGTACCGAGGTACCAACGTATAGCTAAGGTAGTCACGATATATTTTTATAAAAGGATTGAATATTAAAGATTTTTTTTTTTTGGTAGCTTCCATTGAATTTCAATTTGGTCGTAATTATATTTGTCAAGGACACGAGGTCTTGTCCTTTCTTGAGCTGCGCTCTTCCTGAAAAGTCTCGAAGGATATCGTCACGCTCTCTCGCGCGCAACATTCCGGCACATCCGCGGCACGTGAACCCCGCGTAAAACGTTTCAATTTACGAGGCGAACGATTATCTCGTCAAAACGGACTGATAGCTGCGCGCGGGCGCAATTCTTATGAATGCGCGCCTCGCGTGCCCACTGACAACCCTGACGCCATGCCGTATCCTGCCTGGCTTAATTAGCTCCGACATTACTTTGTATTACGCGCGGTTACACGCGGTCGCGCGAACTCACGTGCACGCCTGCGCAGTGGCGCACTGCGCATCTTCAACTTATTTCCCAGCTGGCATTGCGCCCACGCAGTAGGCCGTTTCTTTCCAGCGTTTGCACTTCTTGCATTCTCATTTTATTTTCTTGTATCTTCTTTGTCTCTTGGTTTCTTTCTCTCTCTTTTTTTATGCGGCCTCGATACGCAACGCAATGATCTTCCGTGCTTTTTGCCCCTCGGGAGGATCGTTACTCAGTAATTAGCGATTACATTAGTCTGCCTGTTCGTTATGACTTATGAACGTACGAAGTCAGCGGTCGGTGCGAAACCCGTTTGTCACTTTGGTCTGCAGGCTAGACGTAGATTCTTCGGTAGACGCGCACTTAATTGCGAGTATACGAAAGCACCGACACGTGTCTTTAGCGAAATCTTAAGTAATTACGTAAAGATCCTCTTTGGCGTTTATAAAGGATTCCAGCTCCTTCGAGACAAGTACGAGAGATGCACGTCGGGTGGCCTGAGAATTACCTGGCAGATCAATAGTTATAGTTACTCTCACTGCACTCGGTGGCGCTTCTGTCTATCAAGAAAATTACTACCTAACCCCCCATGCAAAAGACTCAAGGAGTTATGGTTACGTAAATGACGCTACGATCCTAACGGTATAGACCTAGAGACTTTGCTGTCGATATTACGAATAGGATAGGAGAATTTTGATCCTAAATGAAATCTCACGAGACACCCGATAACACAAGCTTACGTTCCAAGTCGACCGAACTTTCTTCGAGCATTGAAAAGAAACAAAAACTCTATCCAAGGGAGGCTCGATTTCGTTGGAATAGCCATTAGCAGTTTTATCCTCGTTATCCTCGTTATCCTGCCGATCCTAAGGATTTCTCGATCCAGGATATTCAAACATCGAAGAGCCCAAAACAGTCGGCGATCCTCAAAGGTCCTACCGGCTGACAGGCCCAGCATCCCTGTCGCATAATCGCACCGCGGGTGTCATTTTACACATTGGAAAAGGTGCCCAATTTCTCACCCCCGTTGTCCTCGCTACGGGCGGCCTTACAGGGGCTGCCCCGATGCCCTGATGCCCTGATTCTCCGATGCCCGGATGCACAGTGCGGTATGCATGGTACAGTGTATACCTAGTGGGAACAGCAGTGGCAAGAGCAGACCGATAAACATAAAGCTATCTTTGGTGCGCATGCGCCCTTATTCTCCTCTCCCAGTCGAAATTTCTCTTTGAAATTGTTTACGGCCCGATTATCGCGCTAAATGGGTCGTCGGGATTTCACGCATCCCCGAATTATTTGTTACCGCGATGGGTTGTTACGCATTGCGTGTACCGGGTGTCTCGCGTAAAAGGCATTGCACTTAACAATCGGTACGGCTACCGGATTGGTACGCTGGTATGTACATCCCCTAAGAGAAAAGAAGAAGAAAAAAAAAAAGAAGCGCTAGCGAAAGCCTCGTACCCATGCCGTGCTCGCTATTATTTATTGCGCTAATCTCCGGCAAATATATACCGTCCTACCCACACTCCACACTGTGGCTCTCATGCACGGGAACTCGCCTTACCGGAAGTAACAATGAGATAGTGCCAACTGCAATTTGTTGCAGGGAAGATAGTGCCGCTTATGAATCTACCTGTATGCTCTTCGTTATTCTCCCTATAGGCAGATGTGCTGAATATATATATTTTTTTTACATACCACTTTTTTAAATTTACTTCATACGCTTTTCGAGTCTGACGTCTTTTCTTGGGGAATAGTACGTGTCACGTTGTCGAGTACATTTTTTGTACGTATTTTTTCTTCGTTCGTAATTGCACGAACCAAGTAAACGCCTCGAGTCAACATTCAATCGTAGAAAAGTAGGTTAAACCGATTGAACTGTCATTTATTATAATTGCTTTAGACGGAACGCGATGACGTATAGTGTGTCTGTAAATGGGAAATTTATGTGGTAGGGACTTTCGCTTCTCGAATTCTAATGTACAATTTGTTATATTTAAGGAAAATAAGAGTTTCGTTTTTTTTTTCTTTTGTTTCTTCTTCTGCAACCCCTGCTCGGGAGTCCGACGATACTTGGCGAAACGGGGGAGTGGAATAATCACGTTTAAAACGCATTTATTTCAATTTCCCGTTCAACTTTTCGTGTCTGACGGGAATACGACGCCGCCTTCTCCATTTCGTATTCCCGTCGTTTCTTTCGTGAGAAATGAAATGGAAATGTAATAAAAAGTTGTAATGGAGACGAGCCGTAACAACCAGCCCTGTATGAAATCAGTGCGAGATATATATTTTGAAAAAAGATATATATATATATATATACATATATTCGTCAATGCATTATTCAAATTTAAATCGTAGATAAGGATTTTTCAAAAATTCACCATTACGTATAATATTCAACAAAATCAAATATTTTTGCATTGTTTCCTATAATATATATCTATAGGGTACGGACGTATATAGATGTTATACATATACAATATATATGTATATCTTTGTCAGTTATCCTCCCTAGCTCAGAGACCCCGGGGAGTCTGTCTACCAGTATTAGGGGTTGCTACTACTAGTGCTGCCGTTGCTGCTGTCGCTGCCGGGTGGACCCGGTGGGGAAACAACCCTTGTACTTAAAACACATAGGATAGATTCGGCGAGCGTGTAATCCAGCGACGATTACGTAGCGCGTAGTAACGTAATACGTTGCTGGGAGTGGATCGATTTTGAAAAACGTTTTAGCCCCTTTCGGGTGTGCAGGGGGTGAGGGGGTCGACTCGTGGGAGTCCCCCTAAGGGTTGATATCTGCTCGAGAGTGGTTCGATTCAATTTGTCCATTGGTATAGGGGGGGGATGAAGACTCATGAGTCCAGGAGATGCTAGTCAGCGTGGATTGAAATATCTGAAGAATTTATTGGGAAGATATTTCAACGGGATATATACGTCCGCCCGGAGGGGGTATGTATTTTATGAAAATAAATGTTAAAAAACTGTTGTTTGAATTTCTTCGATTCTGCGGTTGGGTTGGCTTGCGGTATTTATAGATATAGGTACCCACATAGCTTTTCGACCCTTACCGAATTACAATACATTGTTACAAATGAGCTGGTGTTTCCTTGGGTGTAATTTATTCAAGCCACCCTGTAATTAGCGGCCAAACCCCAGAGCATAATATCCACTCGGGCCGCGTTCCCCGGATTCCATTTATCACAAATCTGCAGCTGCCCATGAAAATTGTGTTCTCTCTTTTGGCCAGGTTGTCGATTCAAAATGCGATAAGGCAAACAATTTTTTTTTTTCCCTTTCATTCGTCCCCTCCGCCCTCTGCTAAACGGTGGTTGATTCAGGAGGCCTAAGTAGATTTTTCAAAAATCTCGAAAGTGAAAGATTTACTAGGAAATCCCAATCCGAAAGGGTTTTTTCGGTTGATGCACTAAACGAATCCGACGTCCTGGAAAAGCCACCCTCGTGGATCCGCATTCGCAGAAACATTACTCACGCGGTCTCGCTCACCCCTTGGCTTTTGGGGCTGCTCTACGATTTATGTGGATCAGGGTAGGCGCGATCGAGGATCCCGTGATCATCGGTGACAGTGGTTTTAGCGGCAAGTGGAAAGCAGGATCCTGCCTCGAGGCTCAACAGGTGTCCGCGGGGACATTCGCAGAAACGCAAGGGGGCGGGAGTTTGGGGTTGGGTTCGAGAATTCCCGGATCCTGGAGGGAGGGCAGTTCTTTGGCCCGGAGAGAGAACGAGTGCCAGTGCCAGGAATGGGGTATGGCTTTGGGAGGAAAGGAAGAGGAAGTCTGTGAGCCAGTGTCAGGATCAGCAACAGCAGCAGCAGCAGCAGCATCAACCCTAGAACCAAGGGAGAAACGAATTCCTCCTCTTTATTTATGAGCTTTTTATTCGACTTGTTGAGCTTTCCTAACGGAACCCTGGCCGGAATCCGCACCAAAGGGGAGAAATGGTTTTTACCAAGGGTTCACGGAAATCCGTCATTTGTCCAAGGGTCAAATAAAACGTGCATTACTCGCATCTATAAATATTCTCAGCGCACTCGGCACACTACTGGCAGACTGGCAAACTGGCCGCGACTGGGTTACAGTGGGGTTACAGGCCTGTGCGGTGAAATACAACACGCTTTCCATCTACTTTCTACCAACGTGAGAGACGTCATGCCACGACGTTCGGATCATCCCCTAAAGATCCTCGACAATCTTCTGGGCATTAACAGATCGTGCCAGAGAGATAGGATTTGGAGGATTCGTGAGAGTGGAAAAAGGCGCAGGTCCCTAAAGTCGCTACAGTTGGTACCTCCTACCTACACCAATACTTGTGCGATCCTCTGGTAGTTTGTGCCGTGCTACGTAATAATAGCCACTTGGGATCCTCACCGGCTAAATCCACGCCGGGCATTATAACACTTAGGATGGTTATACGCGTATTTATACATATACATATATCACGTACAGATAGAGTACGTATAGCTGCTATATATAGAGCATCCCGGGTCTCAGGTAGCTCCCGGCGTAAGATAGATACGATTTGGGCGTAATCCGTCAAAGAGGTCTTTCATCGTCCGCCAGAACATTATCTATGATCTCCATTAAAGTTGAGTTAACGCCCTCTTGGCTTTCTTCATGGTGCAGATGCGGCTTTCTTTTACCATTGCGGCATTCCCGTGCTTCCTTGTGAACAGGCTGAGTGTCGCCTTCTCTTTCGCTCCCCTTACCTTTTCACCGTTTTCTTCTTTCTCTTCTTCCTTTTCCTCCTCTTCTGCTGCACGCTTCCGCAACTCTTTAGAGAAACGGTTCATCTTGTATCCTTTGTCACCCTTAACCTCGATGCAGGAGGGGCTGGAGCTACTGAGAGTTCAGAGTTGAGAGCTGGAGACGGTGGAGGGGGAAAGAGTCGTCGAAGGGTGTCGAAGGTCGAGATGGATTTTCCGGATTTTTCCTTTCTTTTTTTCCCTCCCTTCTGGGGATTTCACGCGGCTCCGAAGCGCTCAATTTGTGTGTTTTTCCTTTTATTTTTTTTTCTTCGCTTACCTTCAAGAGAGCATACTGGTTTTTTTTGGTCCAGCTATCATTCAGGGATGCGGACACCCTTTACGCAGCTCTGCTGTGTAAAAGTTGAAATCCTGCCGGCATTGTAATTAAAACCTTTTGAATAAAGCAAACGTAATCTCTCTGGCATTTCGGGGCGCCTGTATCTACGTAGACTCGACGTGTGCGTGCAATTCGGGCCAGGGGTGGCTCACGCAACCCTTCCTTCTTAGATGTAAGCCCCCTCGAATTTACCCCGCCGAACCATTTTCCATCGCACTACAACGTATCAAGTTACCCCCGCATAATTCTGTTAATTATGATTTCGGAGTATGATTTTCTCGTGCTTCTCTCTCACTCTCCCACTGTACCATTCTCTTATACGGTATATCAGGTCGATGCTCTCTCTATCTCTATTTCTCTTACCGAAGCACCTTGTTTCGGCAAATTATTGCCTACCGGGCTCCTTTAATTACGCAGCCTGTCCTTGCCGAAAGACTCGAGTCGGAGACACCGGAGAGCATCTCCTGGAACATAACGCAAGAGCCGGCATAGATCATGCGGGATACAGGAAGGGGACGAGTCGCATCGCGAATCAACGGAGGGACGAAGAATCGTCGAAGGAGACGACGGACGTGGATACACTGGAAAATTTAGGAAGATATTATAGGAGTCGCCAGTTAGGAATAACCAAGGACCCAGCAGGCATCACTGGAATCCCACGATGCGCGGCAGCTATACGAGCTAGGAATAAGGACGGAACAATTTAAAGCTCATAAATGCAGAATCGCGTAATAATTGCGTTAATAAAGTCTCGAGCGAGCGTCTTGGTAACCCCGTTTCGCGTGTACGCGTAACCGGCAGCCAATTTACATTGATATTTATGCGATGTCATAACCGGGTTCCTTGGGGCTCGGATTCCTACTGCTAATCCCTCCGTGTGGGGGTTGTTTTAATTGAAATCTTACTCGGTTAATACTGTTCTCGGTCGTACTGCTCTACGGGGCAGGAGGGTCGATGCAGGCCTAAGACATCCGGGGGCCCCTCCCGCCTCCCCCCAGTCAGACCAGAGTCATTCCGACTCTACGGTAGTCAACACTGGACTCGGCTCTCTGGCATTAAACTGCTGCGAGCTGAGCTCAAACTTTATAAAAACTTGCCGGTAAGGTGCATCCCTGCGGTGGATGATGTCCCCGGGAGTGGGTTAAAGAAATGGGCAAAGTTGAGCAGTTCGGCAGGAGTTTAAATGTCAACCGCGAGAGCAGTAAAAGTCGAGTAAAACGAGGGAAACCAGGGAAACGAGTGAAAGGAGTGAAAAGAGCAGAGCGAGCGAACGAGTCTCGCGGAATTAGACAAACTTTTAATTCGTTCATTTCGGTTGGCTCAAAGGGTTGAGCGTGCTGGGCTTATTAAAATGTATATTTTACTTACATTGGCGCGGGCCGCCGTGACGACGCCCGGCGTCTCCTCTTCTGGTCTGCCGCTTAACGCCTCTGGACTCCAGGACCATCCTGCGTTTTGATGTCCAATAAAATTTCTTTTTTCTCGCCGAGAAATTACACTTTCATACTTTAATCCTTGGAACAATAGCAGGAGCCCGCGAAACCAGGGTGCGCGATCCTCCAGCGGTCGCGTCGATGGCAGCCCATCCCCTTGAAGGAAAAGGAAGGGTTGCTGGCGATGGGCGGTGGGGAGGGGAGGAGTGCTAATATTTTTCGAAGGGTCGAAATCTAATTTTTTTTTAACCCCGTCGTTCCTCGGCGCCCGGTTTCGCTCCCAATAGACATAATAAAAACGCCCGTCTAAAATATGCATCCCTTAATAAAACTGTCCAATTAGGAGAAAAAATGGAATTAAGTATTTAAGGGGTGTCAGGACAGATATTCTCGGGTTGCGGTTCAGGTGCAGGTTCTTCCTCGTTTGCACCCTTCGGCGAACCCTTTTGCGAAAAGATTAGATTCTTATACCGCTGTGCTCCCACCCAACCCCTCGCCCACTCATTACCCTCGCTAGGCAGCCAAGGCAGCGAAGGCAGCGAAGGCGTGCGTCTTGGCTGCCTTCGTCTCCTTCCAAGGGTTGCTGGGTCTCAGCTCGCGCGCGCACGGCAACTGAATTATTTATGGACCTGGATTTTTCTGTCAGTTTTCCGCTCCTCGCACTGGATTTATTGCTTCTTCGTGGCAACACGAGTCGAATTCGCGGTTTCTCTTGTCTGCTGCTGTTCTGCAGTCGTTGGGTTAAGTCACCCGGGGAGGCCTCCCCTCCCGCCCCTCCCGCCCCTCCGAGGAAGGTGGGGACGGAGAGAACAGAGCCAGTCGGCATGGGACCCGAAAAGGAATAATAACAAGCCGAACCTGGCACTGCGGGAAGGGTGAGTGGGTGGGTGGGGGAGGGGGGGGCTGGTTTGGTCATTTATAAAATGAGAGCCCTCGAAATATTTCAGTCGTACAAATCCGAGCCCCAATGGAGGCTGAAGGGAAATCGTAAAAATTCCACAGGCTCGGAATGCATTGGAAATCTGCGTAATTAACCCTAGAAATTCCAGAGGGGTTGATTAAAAACGCGAGCAACGCCTAGAATTGAACGAGCAAGTTTATAAGGCTATCCATCCACCCCCCTCCCTTTTTTTTTACACTTTCTCCATCTCTTTTTCGTACCACGTATCGGTAACACAGTCTCCTGCCAAATTCGTGTCACGAATATAGAAGAAAAAAAATTCTCGCAGGTATTAAAGTGTCAAAAGTCTCATTACCTTCCTGCTTCCCCCTCCCCTTCCTTTTCCTAATTACGTCTAAATCCATTTGGCAACAGCGCCCTGTGCTTAATGGACGCCTTAAGAGCATCATGCGAGTCGCGTCCAAATTGAGTTGGAATCGCGAATCTGACGTTATTCGTGGTAAATTTCTGTATGACTAATAGTGTAACAGGGGCTCTTTCAATATCTGGGAAAACGTGGCCGCCGAAGTTAATGGTGTTGGTATCCGTGGTGAAGTGGTCGGAGGCGAGTTTAAAAAGTGCAAAATCACGGAATACATAAATGGCCGATGAGGCCCTTATTTGAATGAAAAGCAAATAAATTTAGCCCTAATGTTTTTAGCGACGTCCGTATAACCGCGTAGCCAATTTTCATTCTTATTTCGTTCTGATTTACGTGAGCACTTAATTCCTCCGTGAATTCTCGTGTCGTTTATTCCCATATACACCCGACCGCGATTAACCTTGAACTTTATACGATTTTAATTACAACCACGAGGCTTTACGTATTAAAATTTTATGTTTCAGGTATATTACAAAGTTTCACTCATTCCCAGCTCTACTACACAAATCGCAAGAGATAATCTCGTCCAGCCTGGTACGTCACTTCCTTCTATTAAAAATGTCAAAAAGATCAAAGACTGCCCAACGTACGACGCGTGACACACTGAAGGTACATATAGGTGTACATATAGGTATAGACCGAGAGATCCTAAAATAATCGCAGTCGGAAAAATCTCAGGTGAAAATGGTGCTTCGGGAAATTGAATCCTCCGGGGTTGGTTCGTAAGAAAAAGCAGGAAGCTGATGATCGATCGGTAATCGTATATCTCTCGCGGTATTTCTCAAGGGTGAGTCAATTCGTACGTGCGTACGTGCGTAGGTGCGTAGGTGCGTAGGTGCGTATCGAGGTACTCCTGCGAGGTATACATATGTATAGCCTTTCGTATCTATATATGTATATACATACAGCCTGACGCGTGACAATAAGGAAAGACACGGACACGGGGTACATGGATGATATTCTCGCGAAACGATCCCCCATCATCGAGTCGTGCTACTTATTCGATGGATGCTCACTCGATACGATACGAGTCTGCGGGGATCAAGATAAAAGAACCGAGTGGGTAGAACGTGACGAGACAATGGAAGATTGGCTCCACTAGCCACTAGCCACTAGCGACGATACGATCTCATCAGCATCTCGACGTATTGTTTGCTCCGCTTTGATATCACCTCGCGTTCCCGGATCAGGATCGGGGATCTTGAATTTCGCACTTCTGGTCTCGGCTGTGTTTCCTCTGGGCTATAAGGAAACCAGGTGATTTCGAGAATTGGAATGATCGGTCGTACCGATGGGCAATCAGGTAGCTGTGAGATAGCAGAGAATAGTTTTTTTTTACTTGGTGACGTATCTGTGGGGAGCGGCGGGGAGGGGGAGGGTGCGAAGGGTAGCACAAACGGGGGAGGCGGTATGTAGAGTCGGGTTAGTGAAGTGTATTGTAAGCTCACGTTATATCACCGGGGGCAACTCGACTGGAGAGCGAGAGAGAGAAAGAGAGAGAGAGCGATAGGACTAAGAAAGGGAAACATTAGGTATACAGTAGATACATGGCATATTGTCGTAGATAATAGCGACTGGAGTCTCGGAGATATTAAATCGCGATAAATTAGTCGAGTTGCCGCATAAACATAGGAGAATGTGGGCGGACCTGAGTTACGCACTGACACAGAAACGCACTGAGTTCCAATGAAGAAAAAAAAGAAAGGATTTTTTGACGTTAAGTCCCCCGAGTCTGGTCCGATCGCTCCTGTTCCTCTGTTCTCTCGAATAAAGGAGGCCACGTACGATGCACGTGTGCAATACGCAACTGCATGGTGCATTAGCTGGGCTTTGCGGGACACTCTGTATATCCGGCATGCTTTGTCCACTGCAGATTCTACCAAGCGTGAGAGTAAATCGATGCTCGGTCCTGATAGGATCAAGGACACCGTGGATATACGATATACCTGAGATTAATTAAAGATCGGTTGGCGATCGGGTCCGGATTCATTTTCTCTCCAGCATCCAATATGCTCGATATCGAGGATTTCGCGTGAGCTCGATTCCCGTAGACTGTTCGCAGGATATTCCAAGGATATTCGAATTCGCATCCCTTTAATCGGGAGTCTTCGAGATTAAACGATAGAATTGCCCTTTGCCGAGGGGCCTATTGCTACTTGAACCCCCATTTGATAGGAGAATCGCAAGGAGAACGGTGAATGGATGTAAGGCTCGAGAACAACCCTCAGGAATTGGCTGCCGCGTCCCGGACAAACAAATTAGTACAATTAGAATCCCTCAAAGAAAATTGATAAAT
>JARPRH010000589.1:226487-242909 GCA_031763665.1 Calameuta haemorrhoidalis
CCGCGGGCAACGTCCGTGCATTAAACCTCTTCATTTTGGTAACACTGTTATAGTTTTACTGCCTCCTAAATCAGGGGCCGCGGGAATTTTCGTATCGTTCTTTTTATCCTGGCCAATGAAGATATCAACGTCGGTTTTGTCGCTTCTACGAGGAAGAATTATCTGCCGCCGCACGGGACCTCGTCCCTCTCCCCCCACCCGATCGCCCTTTCGTTCTTTCCCTCAAAATTTCCTACACTTCGCTCGGCCAACCTGGTGGCTCGATTTTCCACGACACTCGCTGGCCATCGAAAACGCGGCGGATGAAAACACGGGAACAACACCTCATGGAGGTGGGTGCAGCTTCGTTGCAGGTTCGGATCTAAAGTCGCGGTCGCATGTGCGTGAATCCTTCAACCCTCTAACCTCCACTCCTGTAAAACCAATCTCAGTGGACATGGCCCATTTCACTAGGACTTGGTTACTAGGGCTGCGATTGGCCTTGCACTCTACAAGCGTCGACCGTAGCGAGTTCTCGAGGAAGGCTGTGTGTTCTTACGTGGAAATTCGTACTTTGAGAAAGGCTCACGTATGCACTGTGCTGGGATGCCAGAATGAAATTGTATAAACGGGGGTTGGAATGTCGAGAGAATTCATGTAAAAAGAAATGCACAACGCCTGCAGAATGACAATAAAGTCGATCGAGCAATGTGGTTGGCAGAGCACGTACGCCGGTAAAGTCGTGTGGCGGTAGGATTGCGCCGCGACGCCCATGCGTCCCGTTGCGGGAGAGAAGAGTACAGGTGGAGAGCCGAGCAAGTGTCGGGCAATTTCCTGCAATTAAAAGCGAATTAATTGGCGAAAAAATGCGTAGTATTTTCATGCCGCGGGAAAAGCTCGACGATTTACTCGTTAGCGCCGGTAGCGCTCAATTAACTTGTGAATCGGTCGGACGCTTTGTTGAAGAGAGCGAGTATTTTTGTAATCTACACCCCACGAATGGGGCCCGCAACACTGCCGACCCTTGTCCGCAGCCCTCGGTGTTATGACGGTTGGCGGCTCGGCGGAAACGCTCGTATAGAAAATGAAAAAATAGAAGGTGGAGTCGGCGCGGGAAAAAGCTGGAGATAAAAAAGGAGCAAAGGAAATATGAAATCCATGCGCTGCCAGGAGCGTGTTTGTTTTTTAATTGTAAGCGCTTTTTGTCGGACGTCGCGCTTTTCACCCCGTGCGCGAAGATAAGCTCTGCCCGCGCGACCAACGGGGTTGAGTTATGAATCAAATGGCGACGCGCTGGCTTCGCTTTCGATTCTTCTTCTTTTTGCCTTTCCCTTCATTTTATATTCAGTGACTATAACGGCTACGAGCTTTTGGGTAGTTTTACTAGCGGGGCCCGGATGATCCGGGTCCGGTAATTGCGTGGGACTGTCAGGGGGTGGGATCGGTCTCGTTGACGTGCGATCTGATCGGAGACGATCTTGCATGCTAATGCAGACTAATGCAACCCTCGCTGCTCTGCACCCTTCCTCGATCCTTTTATACTTGTCCGTCCTTACGTTTGTCAGGCGGGGCCCTAAGGTGGTTGCTTGTTGGTCATCGGTACTGCCTGCTCCGTAACTTCGGTTTAGCAGCTGTTTTTACACATTGGCTGGCCTGGTTCGCGTCTAGATCCTTGTCTCGATACGGAGGCAATTGCGGAAACGCGACTTCTGCCTGCTCGCTTTCGTCAGTTAATAAATTAAACCGGAAGCGAAACACGCAAACGGACTCGTACGGGCCCAATGTCTCTGGTGGTTTGAACCTTTGACTTGCGATGGGAACTTTTTATCCGGAACTCGTCAACTCCTTTACAAATGGCTCTCGGTCGAGCTTTATGCGCTTACGCGATACATGCTCTTTATTTTAATTACGGCATAAAATGATAAACAATGTCCACAGATGCTCTCTCGTACGGGATTAAAGTGTGTACGACGCTCGGGTTTAAATCGCTCAACAGTTGGACTCATATGGCGCATCAAAAGACATAAACCTGCCCACCATAAAAACTTCATATACGTTGGTTCTACGGAGCATAGATATTACGCTGTAATGTCTTTTTCCTCCGCAGCAGAGAGAGAGAGAGAGAGGGGGGGGGGGGGATTGCGTATACATTCGACCCTTTGAATTTTTCTCTTTTCGGTTTTCGGGGCCCTACGAGAACTGCTGGTCCTTGCACCATAGACTCTCCTGTGCCTACCTCTCTGTTCCTATAGGAACTGCCAGGACTTCACCCTCTATGGAAATATCAATTGCTGCCAGCGAAACTGGTACGTCTGTCAGGATCTCGTTCACCCAACAAAAGTGGCCTACCTGCTCCCAG
This sequence comes from Calameuta haemorrhoidalis, assembly GCA_031763665.1. Lineage (NCBI taxonomy): Eukaryota > Metazoa > Arthropoda > Insecta > Hymenoptera > Cephidae > Calameuta > Calameuta haemorrhoidalis. Next base: position 228,826 of record JARPRH010000589.1, read on the forward strand.
ACGCAGCCAGTCGGAAGATATTAATAACAAAATATGATATAATAGGAGCATCCCCTGCGAAATACAATAGAATGTTTATACTCGGGATTAAAGCGATGCTCTGCCCACCCCGACGCTTGTAACTGTACGATGTAAAAGTCTTGTCTTCTTGGGCCCCCGTACTGGCCAACTGGCAGACTGCGAACACGGCTACGGTCGCATTGCGAACATGGATTGAACACGGCGAGCACACAGCGAGCGCACAGTCAGCACACGACCACACATTTACGAGCCGGAGTCCCCGGGGGCAGATGGTCCGAAATTCAGCGGGCCCCGTTTCGATCTACGTTTTGATATGCCGCGGGAAAGATTTACTTTGAAGATTAGAGGCGTTCGATTTGGAAAGGCGCCATTCGTGAGTGTGAGATGCTTGGCGATTGGTCGGGTCGGTGGAGCAGTGAGAAGGAGAGAGAGGGAGAGAGAGAGATACAAAGGGAGAGATGATAAAATTAGTGAAAATAGGTAAAATAAAGAAAGAGCCTTCGAGCCCACTACCAAAGGGCCCGTTCGGGCCTGAGATCTGCAAAGTGAAGAGTGTGTCGATCGATGTGTAGCACGAAGATCATTCACGTAATATAATATGCATCGACGGGACGATGAAGCTTTTTCTTTTTTGGTGTCCCGTGGTGCGAGAGGAGAACTTGGGTCCACGAGAGAGGGAATGACGGAGATGAGAATGGCGGATGGTGATGGGCCCACGTCGCTCATCAAAGGCCCCAAATCAAAAGGGGCCCCGAGCCAAGGAGATGCGCTAACGTCAGAAAATAGATAATTTGAATGGGGCTTCAGAGCCGACAGTAATTTCATAAATTTGTGGTTACCCGTTGGTGGGTCCTGCGTCTTCAAAAATCTGGTACAACCACGCAGGAGTTATCATCTCTTTCTGGTTATCTGACAATGGGTATGCGGTTCTTAAGCAGGATCCACATCAGGTTCCTGAGATCCTCAATAAGTATATCAAGGCAGTATTCTTAGGCACGCAGGAAGGAAGATGAGACTCGGAACCCAACGTGAAAGGCATACATGGACCAGGGGAAGTAAAGATGAATTTTCTCAGAGAATTTGAAGAATCTTCGAAGATTTCCAGCCAGTCGATGAAAGGTTGCGGTTGCAGTGGCTGTGGGAGGTGGGCGGAGGTGGTAGATACAGTACACGAAGAACCAAGTGGATACGAACTCAGGAGTGTAAATAATACTAAGGCTGATTGTGGGCGTGGCTGACAGAACTTTAAAAAGCTTGGACTATATATCAAGGGGTTTACTGCCCTTGGATGATGCTTATAGAGGGAGAGACCATGGACCCAAAGAACAAATACTATAAGCGCAGCATCAGTCCTAGTCGCGCGCGCTTCGCCACCTCATCCGCCTCCTCCTTAACCCTTCGCTCCTTCGCCGCTTCTCATTCTGGCTTAGTACGTTTCTCGGGTTGGCGTCGTTAAGGGCTGAAGAAGATTGGTTGCTTCTTCGGGGCCCGGCAGACTGGCCCGCGCGACCGGCTTCTATTTATCGTTTGGGCCCCCGCACAGATACATGTCTCAATAGCCTCTCTTGGAAGATTCTAACAGTTCTTCCTCTCTCTCTCTTTCTCCTTGTTCTTCCGCTCCTTTCCTCTCTTATTCGCACACGTACATCTTCGCTCCGTTTACTGGTCTTTCTCACCTCCCGCCCAGGGCATCGACGTTTCGCAGTTACAGAGAGTCGGTCGATCTTCTGTGCCGGTGCCGATGCTCCTGGGGTCGATTACTCGAAAAACCGGATTCCTCGCGAGAAACGTCGTTTCCCCGTTCTGTCTGCCGTCCTTACCGACGCGTCTGCGCATGCGCGTGCATTAACGCGATACGCCTGAGTGATCTTAGGCCGAATTCGGCATACTTATCGCGTCTCCATCACGTGCGATATTCCGTGTATAGATTTATTGTACATTTTGGAAATTCTGTTAGATTCGAGATTAGGTCAGGTTAGGTCAGATAAGATTAGAAAGGACCGAAGGGCACCTATGTTTTTTCATCCTTTTCGACAGCCAAGAACAATGGCGCAGAGGATTCGGGGAAGGCGGACGCGGGGACAAAGGGCAAATTTTCCAAATAATTTCACGTGGTTGGGATCCAGCCGGGTGTAGGTTATCCCTTTGTTTACGGAAGCCAGTGGCGCAGAAAAAGTGTAATCCTCTCCTTAGCTGAGAGCCGCATGTTACGAGATCGAAGTGGTGCTGTAGGAGGAAGCGAATGGAAGGAAAGGAAGGAAAGGAGGAGACGGAGAAGCGAGACAGAGAGAGAAGACTAGAAGTCGGCGATCCAAGTGCGGGAGAAACTAAAATTAAAGTTAAGCAAAGTGGCCGGGGCGACTGGGCAGAAATGAATTTTGGCAAAGGCTCGCCATCAGCCACCCTCTTCCCTTTCTACGGATCGATGAGCCAGATTAATCTTTTTAGGCCTTTCCGCTGCTACTTCTGACCGCTCGTACGTAAGCTTCGAGCCGTGTAGGTATACCGTGTTCTCTCTGTTGGCCACTCTCGGCCTTTGAAGAGAGTCCACCAAAAGCGCTCTCTTTTTGTTTTTCCCCCGAAATTCCCATTCTCTCGCGACGCCTATATCTGCGGCCTTTACACTCTCGAATCGCTCTCGGTTACACTTGAACTGCGAGAGCGAGGAGATGCAACTGGCTCTCTCTCTCTCCCCTCTATACTATTATAGTATGTCTACACGGTATGCCTTACGTCTCTCTTTGGGCCGCCTCTTTTTAGGATATATAAAAATGACGGACGCAACGGTCGTGGCTGACCAGAGCTCATTTAGCCGGGCAATTTATTCTCGCGTTTTGTAATTAACACCGGAAAGAAGTAGCGAGATTCTATGGAGAGGTTGTAGAGTGGTAGGGGAAGGAGGAGAAGGGGGTGCATCAATGCCGGTGTGGGTCGTAGGGCTTACGGGGCCCCGTATGACTATTAAGTACGAGAGCGAAGGCCGGCACTGGTCCAGGGTTCAGGAGGAGAGTATGAGAGGTGGACGAGGAGGACGAGGAGGAGGAGGAGGATGATGGGGCCCTCTGAGGTCTCTGCATGCCACTGCAGTCAGGCCAGACAGAAAGCGGTCTGTATAATTATGGGTTGTCACCTCATCAGCTTGAGAGCCGAGAGCCGTGAGGTGGAGAGGGACTTATAGGAGTGCAGTCTTTAGCTCAAATTGTGTTTTATCGTCGTTCAGTCAGTTCACTCTGGACCACTCGCATCTCGACTCTCCGACGAGCTCGCGTTTCATTTCGCTTTGGAGTCGCGATGCCTCCAGCTCCCTCTTCTTCTCCGCCCCCTCCATCCCCACCTCCAGTGTAATTGGAATGACGAGTCTCTTTTATGTACGCTTCTCGGAAAGAACTTACCCAGACTTCATCTCGATCAGGCCCATAAGAGACGAACGTTTGCGTCGCTCCTCCTCAGCATCCCTAGCTGCTGCATATAGGATTTTTAAAGTGGGCCGAACAAGCCGAAGAGAGTATATCGACGGGGTATCGATTATAGTAGCGGCGACGGGGTTGGTTAGGCGACTATCGGAAATGCAGATTGTTCGAGGCATCGACTGTGTCGGGGTGGGATGAGTTTGGCTACGTCAGTGATTGCAGCATGCATGTGCGCGAGGACGACGGCGGCTAAGTGGAGAGTTTAGAGGGATTTCATTAAATCATATGGATTGGGGATAATGTATGTTATTGAGCGGAGCGTTCAAATCGCGCTCTATAAGTTGTAATAAGTCCAATTTTAGGGCCGGTCATGGCCCGGGTCCCACAGTGGTTCTCAGCCGGCTGAACTCGAGGGTCGTCGATCCAACCGTCGACCCTCCTCTTGGGCCCCCTGAGCTCAAGGAAAAGTCGAGGCCAATAGTCACTGGCGTAAGGCCCAGCTTTCCGAACCCGCCACTTACTCGTCAAACGGCCAGCCGGCCTAGTCCCAGCCTGGCCGGCCCGACCGGCGAAATCACTGCCATTTAGATAATTTGTAATGAATAGGGACTCGCGCTTCTAGCCAAGATCTACGGGCTCCAAATGACAATAGTTCGAACTGTCCCATATTTCATGCGATCCAGGGCTGCTCTCCTCCCGATCCTTTTCTCTTTATATTAACTTTCGTGGAAAAGCAATAACGTCGCTGCTGCGATATGGAACACGAGAGTCTGCGACGTGGGCAGAATGGATAGAACGGGGAGAATTCGTAACTAGTGGAGGGGAGAGGGTAGGGGAGGGGAGGTGAGAAGCCGAAGAAAAAGGCAAAAAATAGAAAAACAGTAAATATAAAGAGGCAACAGTTCCGAAAGAGAAGTGGGTGCTACGGAGAGAGCTCGGTAGGTGTACGAAGTTCGAAGCAAAGGAAGAAAGAAAGAAAGAAAGAAAAAAGAAAAACTGCGGCATCGCGTGAACACGCGCGTTTTCTTCGGCCGTATCAACTCTTTCTCTCGTACGTGCTTCGCGAGGATTCTTATTAAAAGCGAACCTGCCAATTTGCTATCGAGAGAGAAAACGGCCCGGCAGGTTCGGTGGCTCCGCCGCCATTTTTCTACGATCGAAGACTCGAGGTGCCGATTTCGACATCGGAGGACGAGTCAGCCGATTTCGATAGGTCGAATCCCTTATCGGAACTGGATCCTCCTATATCGTCCGTAGAATCGATTCTTTCGAAAAAATCATTTCTTCTCTCTGGCCATGTAAATTCGAGGAATCGGGTGCGAGGTCGCATCGAGAAGAGGTCACTAATTAAGGGCATGATGTGGCGCTAGTCCTATCGTGCCGCACCATCTTCAAATATAACGCAACCATCCAGCCACGCCGATTCGATCCGCCCACCAATATCGATTCGATCGACATCCTTCGGTATCGCCTAATGAGTTCGATATTAATTGAATTGGGCAAACAGAGCGTCTGATCTCTGACCTTCGCTTCCTCTTACAAGAAACTTTTTCGAATGAAGAATCCAGGTTACAGGGAGGGCGGGGGGAGCAAAAAGTCAAAGCATTATAGCCCCGTAGGATTTTTCAGCGACGGTAGCGACGTTGTGCAGGAACCCATAACAAATGACAACAAGGCGCTATCGCATCTTGCGCTGACGGAACAGCATGCGTTGGACCAAGGGTGGTTCCGCAACCCGCTGAAGGCCTGTCGCATCAATCAGAAAACGTGACCGAGCATACATTATCGCCATGGGTGCAGGGGTATGTTCTCGCAAGCTCAGTCAATTTTCTCTAATGTGAACAGTGGTTGATTCTTGCGGTATCAACTGGATTCTCGAAACTTTTATGGAATTTTGTAAAAAATAAAAAAATTTGGCTGGAATTAAAATTTGAAAAATTCAGACAGCTTGGAAAAAGTCGAGGGAATATCGGGAGGAAGGATGTAGGCAGTATATACCATAATAATATGCATACGCGAATGAATGGCGAAGTTGGTAAGTCGTTGTACAAACAGAAGGAAAATGGTGGAGATTATATGCAGACTGTGGCTGTGCGGCGATGTGATTGATATTTGGTTAAGCGGCCGGCGATCCATCAAGTCTACAAAAGCGCTCTTTATCCTCGCTACCCTGGAAGCTACACGTCTCTTGCCCTACCCTCTGGTTACGTTCCGATATTTTCTCCATGGTCCAACGACATGTCCTTTCGGCTTGTAATATATTATAGATATCTTAGACACATATAACACAGTATGTGTACCAAGTGTAACCCTAAGGAATCGTCTTGTTTTGTTGTTTCAGACGTGCCGCGAATGGAGAAGTCGCCACTCCTGGCCAACGGCTACAATCATCCGCCCACGCATCTCAGTCACATGCAATTCATGCAGCTGGGTGGTCATCCTGGCGCTGGACACACGGCCATCCTTTCGCCGGCCAGCTTACCTCATCACCTTCAGGCTCAGGCCAGGGCCGAGCAAAGCCTCAAAGTCAACCCGAATATGCCGAATATGGAAGCGTTCGCCAGGTCAGTTACTTAATTCCTATTATATTGACTGAATGTCCATTGTTTTATTCCATAAGTCGGAGGGTGCGGTAATGCCTTCGTAAGGGTGAATTATTAGAAAGTAATGATAACTGGGAATTCGAGGGAGAGGGTCCTTCGGAAAGGAGAAGCCAAAAAGCACAAAGATGCTATGGTTGTATGGCAAAAGGTGTTTTTCACTCGAAACAGAAGGAGGGAGGCTCTGGCTGCTTTCAGTCTAATCTGATTCAGCGCCCGGTTACATTAACGATATTTCGGAAATAACGAACCGCCGCAGCGGGAAACATTTTCATTAACTTCACTTTTCCACCCCCGGGGGCCTGGAGGAACGGCTGAATGTTGCGCCCCTGCGAAAGGGACGCTTCGTCGAGGTAGTCGTCAGGGGCTGTCTGAGTTGGTTCCTTCATTCCGTATCTACTTGGCAAGGGTAGTCGAAGCGCGCTGGTTGTCGAATGGGGGTCGAAGGGGGTTAAAGGGGCTGAGTGAGAGAAGCAAAAGTATGTAAAACTTTGCAAAGACCCTGACGGTACGGAAGTGGCAAGTAGCAGAGTGGCTCGTAGGAGGGTTGAGAGGGAGGGAGGAGAATGGGGGTGTAGGACGGCGAGACGGCGCTCGGGGTGGTCGCGGCTCGTCTATCGTCGAGACGCGCATTCAGAAATTGGATTTATTTGTTTTAAGTTCTCTTGAGGGAGACTCGCTGTCTCTCCGGGAAGACGGAGAGTGACTCGCGGGTGCTCGCTCGCGGCTGATAGGGCTCCTCTAGGTGGGCTGCCAAGCCGAGGCCAAAAGAATACAACTTTAAGAGGATTTAAGAGAGGCGGAGAAGCCGTGGAAATCCGAGGGGTCTCGACACTGCTTGATCTCGGTTCTAAGTCTGTTTCCTTACGTGTTGCTCGCTCTCCTGACTCGCCCCCCGACGCGCACCCTCCTCATTATCGACCAGGATAGGTTACACCTGGCGTTCGCTAACTGCTCGATATATCAGCTAAGAGCCAATACATCGGATCAATTAGACATTTTATTTAGGCTAGTCGGGGATGGAATAGAAAATTTCTAACCAACTTCGCCCCTCGGCTAAGGGATCAAGTTTAAGACAGAGAAGCACTGGCAGAACATCTATTAGAAACGCGTTAACAAATGCCGGGATTAACTCGGTCACCCTTTCTCAGCCGCCGCATAACCCGTCTTGAATCTTCCGGAGTTGCCAGGAGCTCTCGGAAGCTCATCCTCGCGGGGTTCACCCTTCGTGCTTACTCTTCGCAGAAGATCCTCGGGCCAGAGAGAGAGAGAGAGAGAACCAGGACGCTTATCTAAGCCGCGATATTCGTCTCGGAACCGCAGCGCGTTGGGGATTTCGAACTAAAGGCGTCAGCTTCAAAGATGCCTAAATATCGCTGAATTAGAACTCGTTCGTCGCGCTGAATTATGTACGCGGCTTAAGATGCGCCAAAGGGGGATAAGCTCTCGACGTGAAAATAATTTAATAGCGTCGCTGCATCAGTGCTCGTTTACCGATTTACTTTGAGACTCGTTAGACGGATCTCTTGTTATTATATCAAACTGTTTGAGACCGGTTACGTCAAATCTAACGATAGTCGAGTAGATTTTCCATGTCTGGTTAATCACGTCCCGCACCTTCTACAGTACGTATATTTCTTATCTTCTCTGTAAGACTTCGATAGCAGCAATTACGTAATGACTTTTCTCTTCATTTTGAAATTTGACCAAACCGTGGTTAACCCGTGAGGTCGCACGATGGCTGTCAAATCTAACCCACAAAGTGGTGCGTTTCCAACTGGATCGGCCAGCGTATCGTATAATGATGTGGAGAAGGCGGCACCGCACGTTCCGCATTATGATTTCAGCGCTTTGCTTTTAATTAAAATGCAAATCTATCGCGGCAGAGAAGCGAGAGATCGGGAGGTAAGACGGATTACGTCTGGGGGCGCCACGACAAACACCGGAATATGATTAATTCAACGCAACCCCATCCTGGCCACCTCCGGATTCAACGTAACCTACACCCACCTATATGTATACCTACCGCGCTCGGTGCTCGACCTACGAACCTACGAATCCCTTTCCCCTCTTCCCCCTTCAACCCCTGACCCCACGCCCTGACCTCCCTTTCCCCGAAATTACGTTGCGATCACATTCGTTCTTTCTTGCGCAAATAAGCATCTTCCCGAGTACTCGGCGAAAATGAAATTTATAATTGGCGACTCGATGATTCGTCTTGATTGATCTCGAAGGAATCGGACGCATCGTAATTTACCTGTGAAAGGCTTTAAGCGCGCGGGACTCTCGAAGGCTGATGACGATTTCGTGAATAAATATTTTTTTTGTGTATCGCGACTCTCGTTACTTTGCGAATTAGTTCTGGGAGATCTTGGACATTTTTAATCAGCGACATCAAAGGTTTCGAGTTTGACTCGTTAGGTTGGCAGCTGCTTGGTTTGGGGCCGATCGAATCAAAAGCCGAAGACCCGGGAGTCCCAAGGATTCGCAATCAGGACGTGGCTGCTGTTTGGTCCTGGGCGTAATTAATAATTCCCTGTCGCGTTTATGCATATATACAGTTATACTATATATGGTTGTTGTTAAGAATTTTTTTATTTCTCGTTAGCTGATCTTCCGTCTACTTATCATCTTCTTGTTTAATCAGTACTTCCTTGCTTATCGCGATGCGCGAGTTCTCGCTTCTATCTACGTTCGCGCGATCAACGGAGTTCGCCTCGTTAACTGCGATTGTGCATAATCGCTATATATATACCTGCCTTCCACGCTACATATTGCTCCTATTCCGGATGTTCATTTCCTCGTTCCATCGCAACAAGAAAAATTCCCTCGACTCTATGCTCTTTAAGTTTTTATCTTTCTTTTGTGTTCCGCAGGTCCGGGATTTGGGAGAACTGCCGTGCTGCCTACGAAGACATCGTCAAACACCTCGAGAGGTAGGATCACTCAATTAATTAATTATTATAATCGACAGACACCTGTTCTCTGTGACACTTTATTAAATTAATTCAATGTGGAGGCGAAAAGTCGAATGGAGAAGCCGCTGCGATTCTGTCGAAAAATATCGAAGGATCGTAGGAAACGTGAATTCCGATGGACCGAACGGATGCATCGACGTTATCGGCGGCATCGACGGTGCATTCCCAATAAATCAGCATTACCCATCAGGTTGGCAAGCGTGACGGGTTGAGTCCTCGCCTGACGCAGTAATGCCAACATGATTTGTACGGTGCGAGAGAGTTAGGCAGGTCGCGAGCCCCGTCGAAAACCCCCATGGAAACACTAGCGGCAATGGTGGCACCATTGGCAGCACCATTGGCAGTACTGCCAACCAGTACAAACTTCAACCTCCAGAATCCCGTAGAGCCCTTTCCTAGCGGCGTGAGTTTGTGGGGTTGGTGGGCCTGATGGGGTTCGTTGCCGTGATCCTAACCACTTGTCACTTCACGCGACACAGATCATCGTCGCGACGTGCCCGTCCATCATTCGGGGATTAAATCATCGGATTGGTACGGAGGTGGTGCGCGCCGGGGACAGACACTTGAAAGGGTTGATTTTCGGAAAAGGGACTTTATCCCCTTTGGACTCTCAATACGCGAGAGAGACCTAAATGGTTCCCCGATGGGATCGATTTTCGAGAAAATAGAGAACAGCTTGAAGTCCCGAAAATTATCCGAAACATTTTGCATTTGTCCTCCTTGAAATTGCCGCAGGCACGATTGGAGTTGCACCACCCCGAGGATTTGTTATTAGGCGAAAAGGGATGAAAAGCTGTGAATTGGTTTGAAAATAAAAAGAAAGCGTTCAGTTTCGACAGTACAGGGCGTTATTTCCAATTCAAAGCAAATGACCACTCGGCCGATGGGGCGAGGAGAGGGGTGGCGGTGGAGGGGAAGTAAAGGGGCACCCTCTCTATTTGCTTTCGTCAGCCGGACAAACGCGTATTGTGATTTCGGCCTTTGACTCGCGCCCGCTCGAACGTCAAACCACCCCCCGACGCCAATGTAGCCGGGATACTCGGTTCTCGATGCGGTGCTGGGCTGGGCTGGGTTGGTCTGGGCTAAGGGTGCGGGAGGAGACTGGGGGGTGCGAACGAGTCCCGTGAATATTCATGCGGCTGCCCGTAGACAAAGTCAGACTTGTTGCAACTGACACTGATATAAACCTTTGTTTATCCGTCCTGGGGGCGCTAGCATCGGGTCCGGGCATTTAACTCCGAGTTAAATTCTGATTAATCGTCAGCGTCGGGGTTATTAATTGTTTGTCCTTTTGATTTTACAAGCTCCCGGTGCCGCCAGCCGGTCGCTCGCGTATTCTAATCCCGATGATTTGTTTATGCTAATCCGTTTGAGCCTCCTCCAATCTCCTATACACCATCAGCATCGCGATCACCTCGAGCGGGTTGTTGCCCCCCAGCACTATCCGCCCCCACCACCCCCTATCCGGTTGGACGACCCAGAATCGCGAACCATTATTTATGATGTTTGTTTCCGCAGTTCGTTTAATTAAATCTTACGGATGAGCCGCTGCTCGCGTTCGCTTTTATTAAAAGCTCAGCTTACTTCTATATACTGTTCCACCATTAATTCATTAACTCTATATACACTCTATTATTTAATACTATTTCCTCGTCCCCCCTTTAAGGATATCCTCGAGTCTAAGACTTTTTTCTCCCATCGATTTCCCAATTTGCCTCATTAACCAGCCAGCCGGCGTACGAGCAGGCGGTTATTCGCGAGGGCCGAACAGGCCGAATAGGCCGAAGCCAGCAGTCGGCATCACAGCGCGTCAACCCCCTCCGACCCTGTTATAAGTAAGTAATATTAATGGTCTCCTGCAGAATGCTCGGTATCAATGCGCAACTCCGCTAATGTTGGCTTCCTGCCTTTAAAACTACCCAGTCATTCTGGTATAATTCACGCGCATTGTCGTTTCGCTATCCCCGCCTTTCACTCCCACCCTCCTTCCCCTCGTCCTGCCTTTCTTATCTATCCCTCTTATGTCCTCCTCCCCGAGCTTCCCTGTGCTCGCAGATCACTCTCCTCCTCTATGGCACCAGCATCCCACCCACCTCTACGTCCTCCTTCCTCTCCCGAGTTTCTCATCTCTCCGACTCCTCGTGCTCCGGATAAGTCATTAATTACCGCCGCGGTGTGACGCGGCGACGTCTTATCGGAAAAGACATCTGCTGGAAAATAATATTCATAAAGTTTATCCCCAGCAGCGTCATTATGGCTCCTCCACCCTCATGGACCGTTTACAGCCCATTCGTGGTCATAGTCGACATTTTCTTTTTTCCCCTCCTTCTTTCCTTCTTCATCCGCACCTACACACGAGGTATCACAGCGTAACACGAGTTTTAACCTTTGACCCCCGTCGTAACGCTCTACGAGACTGATTTTCGAGGATCGATCCGACTTGCAAATGGCCTGAAGCTTAGAGCTGTGTATATACATATATATGTGTGTATACCTAAGTGTACGATTCTAGGCTAAGAAACCCTAGCGGGTGTCTCAGGCGAAACAGTTACAGTTAGCAAAGGATCTCGAGGCGTTTAAAACGCGTCACTGTCGCGTCAACTATTCGCTGCAACGCTAATTGCGTTCAAACGAACTGTCGCCGCGGTTGCCCAGCCGTGTGTACCTAGCGAGCACGTGGGTGCGTGGGTGCGTGCGTGGTATCCCGGCTAAATATATATGGGCGGGTGCGGGCTTACACTTGGCTATGGCAAATACGTGCGTGTCCACGTTATGATTAATACTACGTGTACAGCGGTGCGGCGATTCAACTTGTCAGCAGTTACGAGATCTGGTAATTACCATCGTGCGAGAGAACGAATGGGAACGTCTCGTTCCCATTGGCTCTCGAAACCTGCATTGGATAGGATTGATAGGAATGATGGAAGAGATAACGGAGATAAACCCTATTTACGTTATTTTCTTTAATATGTTTCTTTCATTTTCGTACACCCATTGTTCCTCGGCTGATTTTCATTCTATATTTTTGCACATGCCTGTACATTTATTTTCTCACCCCCTCTCCCCGCCCTGAAGGGCCTTGCGAAAAAATACCGTGAATCTGAGAAGCAGTTTGCGCATAATAATATAATAATAATAATATAATTTAAGAAACGATCGATCAACCATTCGCGATTATACCGAATTCTCCACGTGATCCAATAATTAGAGTTAAATTTTTTGTACGCAAGTCCCAAGGCGATTGGGCCTCAGCTTCGACTTCGCGTGATCGGCTTGAGAAACGAATCGGATGGATGCAGGTATATGAGGCCCCGATCTAGACAAAAATAGTTTATCGAGAGATACTGAATCTTTTTCAATGATTTCCCTCAAAAATAATCATCGTTATCTAATTATAGGAATTTCGGGATCAATCTCTTAACAGTCATTACTAAATTGAGGGGAGGTTTCGATTTTACCATGTATATGAGGGGGTTTGAGTCGACTCTTGATTTCTCGGCTCCCGATATCACAACCCTACGGGTAGACAGGGAAAAGAGAGTCGGTAACGACGAACCTCGTCAACGCAGAATTAACTGTCTACCAAGGGGGGTAGAAGGGGTGGGTGGGTTGTTTCATCGAGGAACGACCGACCCGGCCTCAGTGACAAATCTTTGAGCTCGTCGCATCGCGCGCCTGGGGTTGCTGTCTGCAGATTAATGTTCATAGCTAATGAAAAGTGATATAAAACTTGGGGACTGGTATCCCAGCAGTCGGGTAGAGCAGAGCGTATACAGAGACGAGGCGGCGTTAACGCACTTGTTACGTAAACGGTAAATCTTTAAACTCGTAAACTTCTCCGGTTCTCCTCAAGTCCAACGAGCAGGTCCCGGTGGTCTCGGACTCAAATACGGAATACGGACTCTGCGAGACACGTCAGTATTCCGGGTGAATTATCATTTTCTTATCGTGTCATGCAAGCAGTGTATAACAGTGACGCCGGCGACTCACCATTGGCTCCCATCCAGGCACGAGGAACATCCCCTTTAAAGAAGCAGCTACTAACGAGCACATGATTGTAGTTTTAAAACGTGTGAAGTAAGCAAAGGAGCGTAGTGGGTGGATGCGGAGGGGGGTGCGGAACGTTGAAGATCCGCGGGTAAACAGACTCGAGCGGGTGTATAAATTGCGTGAAAGATGGGCGTGTTGTGCCAGGGTGCATTATTAGAGGACGTCAGTCAGTAACGAAGCGGCGAGCAAACTGAGGCACGCGACAAAGCAGCCCGACAAGAAGGAGCCGTCGGCGTCGCGGCGAGGTGACAAAATGGTGATTAATTAAAAACATAATTAGTCGAGCGATGTATCCTGGCAGCGGGCAAGAAGGCCACGACTCTGCCCGTACGTAGTCAGAGTCTATATAAAGTGTTGGAAGGTGGCGGAACAGCAAAGCTAAACGTAGAGCGAAGTCCAAACAGGCCCCGCCTACGCGTCACTAATGTACCGTGAAATTGTCATCGGACGGTCTGGTTTTTCATCTCATTAAGAGGAGCCACTTCTCGGAGCCTCCCAGCATCCAACGCTATTTTCGATGGACGCTCCGATACGCCGGAAACTGGTAACGAACCGAACGCCCTGGACGGGGATGGCGAGAACCGGTAGCGGAGGCCAGCTGGGAAAGTGCCAAGAGTGCACAGGGAGCAACCTCATGCCAATCGACGCCTGGATCGGATGCTGGAGTTCGACCCGACGAGATGGATCGGAAGATGGAGGACGGACGTCTCCTTGGAAAGCCGAATAGACGTCGCGACAAACGCAACTACGCGTCTTGGACAGAATTTAATTACGAGCTCGCGACGGCCGCTCTAAATCAGCCGGAAGAAATAGGAACTAACGGCTCGACACAATGGCTTCCTCGTGAGCGCTCGCACCTTCTCGCTTGCTTTCTTGGATCCCCGTAGCATTGTGGTGCCCAAGATATATTGTTATTAAATGGGGTCCCCCTTGAGCGCTACGGCGCTACACGCGCCCCAGTATATTACGTGGGGGCTCTCGGTTGTCGCTACCCGGGGCTTATTTATGCTCGCACGACATGCGAT
>JARPRH010000589.1:244934-271750 GCA_031763665.1 Calameuta haemorrhoidalis
GATCGATGTCGACGAATTAATTAATTGACAAATGCGGATTCGAGGGAAGCCAGCCGGTGTGAACGGTGCTTAAGGTTGTCCGCGCTTTCATCCGAGTCTTTATCTCGTCCGCTGTGTCTCCTGCTTAATTTCTCCTTTCGTCCCCCTCGCGGGCCCCTCCCCGCCCAATCCTCCCAGTGTCCGACTCCCCTTCGGATGCCGAATCGGAATCCGGTTTATCAAAGCGAAGATGAGTCTCACAATTAATAGTGAAATACGAACGGTGCCTTCGTAATAATAAGCCTCGCGGGCTCGACCGGACGTTTACCGAACCGGTATTTCTTTGCTTTTCTTCTTCCTCCTCCTCTTCCACTTCCTCCTCCTCCTCCTCCTCCTCTTCTTCTTCTTATCGATCGTGAGACTCCGAAGATCTGCTCCCTGGCGCGCGATCGTATCGTGCAATCGCGAATAGGCGACTCGCCGCGTGGGAAAATAAATTGGGCGAGGATCGTTTGTTTATTTTACAAGTAGGAAGAGGCTCGTTACGTCTTTATGCCGTCTTACGGATGCAATAACGAGGAGCTTAGTGACTGCCCGACGTAAACTCATTCGACTCACGTGATTCTCGTCAATCAGCGTGAAGATTAATGAAATTGTTGTTTCAAATCCACCAGTGGCCCTCCTCTTCGTTCTCAGGCCTACTTATTTTTTTTTTCTTTTTTTATTACGAGCAAACATTTTTTTTCACCTACAACCATCGCTCCTCCATCCTCGCCGACACTTCCGGAATCGGTGTTTCCCCTTCGAGTGCAGATCGCGCACTGACAACGCCGCTGGCATCCTCGAGCGCTGAACAAACAAGCCGCGATAAAAGTCGTGCCTCGACTACATCTGGAAGTGGGCAACATCAGTCACAGGGACGCTGGCGCATCTGCGCTGCTCTCAGGCATCGGCTGCCGTAACGGGTGTCTTGAAAAATTCTAACCAGCCACTCCCTCATACCCGTCCCTGGGTCCACCCTTCATCCCCTGCAGGAGTCACGAGCGCGTCCAGGGTCTTCGTGAGTTCGGACGCGGTTCATCTGTTTCCTGTAAATTTTAAGGGTTGATTTTCTCGACGCCGTCGTCGGAGGGTAGTCGAGACGTCGGGACGGGCGTCGCTCCTCTTATACTTGTCTCTGGCCTCATAGGACGAACCATGGTAAAGTGGGTGTCCTGTCGCACGTCAGGGCCGGCGAGCCTTAGTCCAGTGATCGGATCCCCACGCGAACGTACGTAGACACAGAGGGGGGGAGCAGACCAGGGAGTACAGCAGGTGCGTTGCTCCTGTGAATCTTTACGAGAATTTTATTGACGGTCACCGGTGTTCGGTGCTCGTATTTAATGTTTTATATCATGCTGGGATCATTCTCATTTATTCCTACCGCGCATCTATCTGTCCTTGGCTACTTTTGTCCATCCGAGCTTCCTGTCGCTCCTTTCGCCATCTATGCCCAAAGGGTTAGATTTTATTTAGTTGGCTGAAAAGGGCTCCTACCGCATTCGGCAAGAAGGGCCTCTCTCTCGCTCTTTCTCTATCTCTATATTTCTATCTCTATCAGCTCCAGTGGGACCAGTTGTTGGTGCCGTTTCATAAAAGTCGTCTGGGACATTTGTTTCTGCATGTTATTGCCAGACTGCGTATCGTGCACGAACGGGTTGGATATTATTTTATTATCGTCTATACGGTTATGCGAGGATTATGCCGCCTTTGCCGACCGCATAAACTATCCTCGAACCTGAACTCTTCCAGCCCTCATTCCTTTCTCCTCCAGCCACCCCCGTAACCAAGATACCAACAAGCCTGGATGCTCATCGCGTTGCTTATTGCTCCGTGCGTCATTCCTGCCTCCTTTTTTTTTTTCCATAAAGTGCCTCTGCTAAAGTGCACGTAGGGCTGACATTCGAATTGGCCAGAAGGTAGCAGTGAATTTCGAGGACGTCGGCGCGTCTCTTAATAAAATTAAGGAAACGAGTTCGGATCGAAATGGGAACGACGCAAGGAGGATCCACGGTCTTCGGCTCGTTTGGTTCGCTCGGGGGTTGAATGTGACTGTTGGCGCAACGGGGAGGGAAGGGGGCGCTTAAGGGTGCGCCCAAAGGGGGGAGGGGGGCACAGCTGCCGTCGCGAAATTACGAGGTGGAGAGAGTCGCGCAGCGACGCCTCTCGAGGAGACTCTTGACAAATGACGGAGGCAACTTTTATTATTTTATATGTCGACATCGGCGACGCCGCCGCGATGCTCGCCGTCGTCTAACCGACGCTCGATGTCTTTTACATATTTCGTAACGACACACCGAGGGTCGGCGCGGGGTGAGCTGACGGGTGGTTTTCCTTGGGGGGTGGAATGGAAGAAGATCGTTTGACAAATGGCTCGGGGTTTTATTAGACAAAGTTTTTAAGGTACTCCCCGGCGAGAACGTGTGGTTACACTAAATAAAGATAAGCTGCGTTCTACACGGGGGGACGTGCCGATATTTTTCTTCCTTCCACCGAACCGCCACTCTTGTATCAACTGACTCTTTTGCTCCCGGGACACCCGGAGGAGGGGGGAGGGTGATCCACCGCCTCCCCTTCTTATCCTTCTCCGCTTTCTCTCGCTCTTCGCCACTTCTCTTTTGTCCTCCTTGACTCGTCTTTCATGTCGCGCGCGATTCCCTCGGAGCTGCGCGGCCCACGTGGCCAGCGTCGTCCACGCGGCTCAAGAAAGAAGCTCGGGAAGAAGACTTGTCTGTCCTATAGAATAGAACCGCTATGTAGGTAATTCGCTTATGAATTGCATGTAAGAGGAGGCATCAATGCGCCTGATCGAATAGCCACGCGTTTCCAATGTATTCTTTACGCGCGGTGAATGATCGAGCGACGTCACGTGTTTAGCAGTTTTTCTTTTTCTTCGCCTTCCCACCTCCTCTTATTTTCCCTTAAGTAACCCTTCATTGCGTTAATGTATTTCTTTTTAGACGCCATTCAGGGCAACGTTTCAATCCGGACCCCCTCTCCAGCCTCTCCAATTCAATGCCGCACCTTTAGCTCTTTCTCACAAAATACTCGTCTCTAATCCATCTAACCTGCATTCAGGCTGAATTCTCGCGATACTTTAGCAGAAAAGTTGAGTGCCGAGAGATGACGAATGACTCGGGCGACTCGCAAAAGCTTTCCTGCTTCTCGCTCGCGTCTCGAGATTTATTCGTCGAGTCGACCGAATTCGGCTCGATTCAAGTCGAGTCGAGAAACTCGAGGCTCGGAACGACGGAAACTTCACCCTTCGGCTCGTTCGGCTCTCGATTGCCTCCCGAAAAATTCCGCATGGCTGATAATAGAATTACCAAGTCACTCGATTACGCACCGATCGCTAAAGCGCTCACGGAAGCGTACGAGCGTGCGTCGAGTGTAGTGAGACGAGGCGTCGAGCGTCGCGACGCGGCCACTCTTCGGCTCTTTCCCCTCCTTTTCGTCACAGCCCCTCGTCCTTCTAGGTCGGAAACTACGATGACTCGAGTCATCAAGAGCCCATAGTCACTCTGCGTCGGACAGTTGCACGTCAAGATGCGGTACAAAAATCGACGGATGGGTTGTATGCATCTCTGTATGTATATCTGTAGATAGAGAATCGGGGATGCTGAATTCGCGATACCGACAAAGCCGCCGTTCGTTATGCGGTTCGCAGGGAGTCTCGACCCCTTTGGATCGCTAAATATTTCATTTCGGATCCCTCAGAAGGTTTAATTTCGGCTCAGGTGTGTCATCGTAGGTGTATCGCGCGAGTACACGTGCTCATGGACATCCGTACACACCGTGACAGATTCGAGAGCTCAAACGGAGTCTAATAACGAAATATTCTACCAATACGCGAGTTTCCGGCTCGGCCGGCAGATCACGAGAAAGACTTTTTTTCTATCCGAAAAATTAATTTCTTCTTTCGTCACGCTTACGAAAATCCGTTAGTCGATATATCGGTTAGGCCCTGGGATACCTATATGCGTGCATTATCCATGCTTCGATAGTTCGTTACCTACAATGCGTTTACGGCATCTGGAAATTATTTCTGTTTTTTTTTTCTCTCTCTCCACGTATCCTCGAAAATACCTATGTGGAGACTACACTTGTACGAACGGTACAAGTCGGCTGTCTACACCCTTGTTCTATCTCGTCTCGACCACCCCGGCGTATATATCATCCTTTCGCAATGGGAACCCTCCGGGGGCAGGAGTCAGTAGCTACGCCACTGGGCAGGAACGAAGGAAAGGAAGGAAGGAGCCCCGGGAAATTCCGTGGATTTCAATTACACGACGTTACGGCTCCTGTCTCTCTCTCTCCCCCTCTCTCTCCCTCCTACTTTCTAGCTCTCTCGGATCTCTCGTATATTTATGATTTAATATGCCAGCCATTGTTGCCTTCTCTGTCATCGTTACCCGTATCATTTGAATAGGGCTTATTGTTGTTAGGCTCGCAAAAGAATTTTCATCCCCTTACAAGTAAAAGACATTGGCCGCGAAGCTCCTGTGTCCAACCACCTTGTAAAATACGTAATGCTATCCAGTAATGGTCCAGCGAGAGGGGGGGGGGGGGCTATCTTCGTGTCTCTTATGAATTCTCAGCCCGAAGTGATCAGAGCGAGCAATGATTCTCGGAGCAAAAGCAAGATGGAGAGTCGGGTCGTATGCAGAATATTAAATTGAAGGTAGAATTGGAAACTTTTCACCAAGCATTAAGGTGGCCGCGTATCAGGATGATGTAGTAGCGAAGTTAGGAGTCTCCTCTCTCTCTCTCTCTCTCTCTCTCTCCCTCTCTTTCTCTCTCTTTCTCTCTTTGTCTCTTTCTCTATCTATCTATCTATCTATCTATCTGTCTTTCTCTTTCTCTCGAGGCACCTTCACCTTCGCCATCAACCCTGTGCTGAACCGAGCAGGCCGCCAACCCCCTCCGACATAGCTTCCACCAGGGTAGCAATCTTTTATTATTAGCGCAGGCTTTGCCAGACAATGAAACGAAAGGAACGGAATATGATATTGTAGTACAGAGCTGGGGCGGAAAGGGAAGCTATTGTCGGTCTCTTTGAATTTTAAAGTCAACGATCGATACGGCTCGTGGGGATGCGCCTTTAGCCATCCATCCCTCCTATTTCCCGTTATGTTTATTCGGGAGCCCGAGCTACGTGATCCGAAGTAAGCCTCGCGTTCGTCTGCGGCACGTTTCTCGAAATTTCATTGAGGATTACGGATTATACTTCTTTTATACTCTTTTTCTCTTTTTATGTATCTACGGTACAAATGCGTAGATACATGCGTTTATACGCGCATCTAACGTCTGTAAATGAAAACCTGGACAGAGGAGGAATATTTTGGATTTTTGAAAGATGAGACAAATAATGGTGTATTTGATGTTGCCAGTGGGGAGGGGGGGGGGGGGGGTGCGCAGTGTGGGGGAAGCGATTTTTTTATATAAAGTGGACAGTGTCCCTTTCTCGAATGTCGGGAGGGTCGAAGGCCCTTTTACTCGATGCCCTAACCCTCTCGATGCCCCAAACGGCACGAAATGGAGGCCGTCACCAAATTGTCGGCCCTAATGATAAATTGCCATGCCTCGGAGAGAGACTGCGACGGAGTGTGTTTGCGAGTGAGTGTGAGAGAGAGAGAGAGAGAGAGAGAGAGAGAGAGCGCGTAGCGTGTGTCAGTCGGGAGGTGTAAGTGGGATGGCAAGAGGCTGGAAGCAACGTCGAGTGAGCCGGCGGGGAATCAAATTGCAATTTGTTATTTGTAATTCTGAGTGTCGTTTAATATACTCCGCGTACCCAGCACCGCCCTAAAGCGAAGGGTTAGAAATTAACTGAAGGTTGATGGGAGAACATGTGAAGGTGAGAAGAGGGAGAGAATCGTGAAACAAAGCTCCCGTCAGAAACGGGAGAAAGTGGCGGAGAAAGGAGAAAGAGAGGTGGGGGGAGGGGGGGTGAAGAACTTGACTGCGAAAGAGAATGCAGGTCCCCAAATTAAGACTTCATCTACAAGTTTTTTTTTTTTTTCATCTCCTCTCACTCTGATCGCGCAGCGTGTCTTTGTCATTTATTTTTTTTCTCACCCCGAGACTTTCGTCCCATCCCCCTCCCCCTCGTCACCTTGAGGAAAAAGCTTCGGAAAAATATGCCGATACGGCTGGATGGGAAACGCGCGGAGAAAGTGAGTATTCAATTTTGACTATTCAATTTTCCAGAAAAATAGCACTCGCCCTCTTCGGGGCCCACACTCCCGTCCAAATATTATCGGAGAACTCGTACGGCGACCCGTAGGGGTAGGAGGTGGATAGGGGTGCGAAGAAGCGCCAAAGAAAGAATAAGTTCGATCAGTCAGAGGGTGGCAGTTACCGTTTCGGTTATGGCTTTCGGAAGCGTCGTCGAATCCTATTCTTGCGCAAAACCGATAAGGCCGCCTCTACGTGTGTGTTGCGCTGCACGCACGCGTCATTCGCCCAGCCTCTCCCACCCCACCCTCGGGTTCCCGCAAACCATCCCTTTCACACGTGAAAAGCGCTTTTCCACTTCCTTGGAAACTTCGTAAGGGATTATAAACGCGATTCTTTTCCTTTGATAAGAATTTGGATATGTTAAAAAAAATTTGTTTTTCTTATCAAGAATATTCAGGTTAACTGTTGCGTTTCTTGAATTCTCTGCCTCCTGACTGATTCGCGAACAGGGGTTGCGATTTTGCAGGGGTACAGTTCACCAGGCTGAATCGAAAGTTTATTTGCGTTTTGCCTTGCGGCTGAGCATCCAGCCGTTTGCAAAACCTGGGGAGACGCAAAGCACAGCGTTGAGACTTATCGCTACTGGATTCGGTGCAGAACAGCAACAGCAGTAGCGGCAGCCGCGGGGCCCAAGGGGGGTTCGTTCCGTACGATACGAAAAGGGGTAAATCGGAATGGAATTATTTATATGCATGCATACCGGCAGCGTTACTCGAGAGTCTGCTGATCGATAACAACCCTCGAAGGGTTGCCAAAGGATTTGCTGCCGAGCAACCCTAGCGCTTTTACCTAGGCCTACTCGTGTACCCTCTGTCTTTTTTTTTCTCTAGCGTGATACCGGTCGATCGACGTTCAATAAACTGTCCTAGCCAATCCGCGCTGCTACACCTTCGGTGGAATCTGATAAGGGATACGATGGCTCTATGATAAGGCGTGCTCGACAAGAATTCCGACTTAAAAGTCACCAGGGAGTTGAAGAGTAGCTACATAGGAGATTCTTTACTGGGTCTACTGGGTTTTCGGATCAGGGTAAAAGTAGGGTGCAGGAAGGGGGGTTGGGGTGGACATAAAAAAATCCGCTAGGGAATGGAATTGGGGTAAAACTCCCCAAACGCGATTCAAGGGCGAACCCCGTAGATCGACTCCATCGGCGAACCGCGATAAGCTGGTCCCCCGTTCGTCGTAACGACCGTCGATAGCCCTTAATCGAATCATCCGCGATGTGCTCGCCACAATGCTGGAAAGTGATTTTTATTATTGGCTGATTCTGATTTATCCGCGGTGCTTTTAAGCAAATGCTTGCACTCGCGAGGGGACCGACCGGGGTTATCTTCCTGTTAGGCGTTCCCAGGCGCAGCAGCCATCGGGGATCCACAGCATCCACGACAGAGGCATATGCTCTCTTGGCAGCGATCGAGGACCCCAACGGTGTAGACCACTTGCTATATGGGGTGCCAAGAGAAAGAAGAGGGGGCGCGCGCAGGATGGACCAGAGGGAGCGAGGCTCATAATTTTCAGATTTATGTACAAATGTTTCTTCGGTTGGAGTATCAAGGGGAAGATTCGTATCGTAAACTTTTGTGAAATTGAAAAATGCTCTTTCGCCATCTTTGATAGTACAGTGAAACCCCCCTCGTTTGCGGGGCGACATTGATACTTTGCCAGGACCGTACCTAGTGGGCCCAAGCAGCAGCATCAGGATGTAAACGGATGGAATAGAATAGCGATAAAGGATGCCCGTAGTGGAGACAGAGAGTGAGAGGAGGAGTGGTGGGCGAGGTGGTGGTGGTGGTGGTGGAGGTGGCGGCGATATAATCGAGGGTGCTAAGGCGGCCATTGCCAGGCTAGTCGTTTGCCTAAACAAGCAGTTATCTCGGTCGCTAATCAGCATTGTCTCCTTCCGTCGTTCGACGCTTAACTAAACAGGAGTTGCGCTCGCGAGTCTTCGGGCCAAAAACAATTTCGTTCAATCAGCATTCCCTGGCAAATCTCCGTCATCTAATTAAAAGGACTGTCCTCCTTGGGCATAAACTCGGGTTATCTCCGCCGTCGGCTTAATCCGACTGTGCATCCCGAGCATTTAGGTATATGGAACGGATAGAACTCGGGGAGTCTCATTTCCTGTCTGCGGGGGTCCCGCAGGGGATACATAATTAGTTGGTTCGCTTGTTCCGGGCGGCTGGGGGGGCTGGGGGGCTGACCCGAAGAAGGGAGGCTGACTGGGTGGCTGGGTGGCTAGAACGATGACGGCTGATCTTACCGCGACTTTATTCACTCGTCCTATTATTCCTTAACGACGCTTGTATATCAAGGTAGCAGTTATCATGAGTCTTATCATCCTAATGTTTTTCTTGGAATTAGCGTCATTCCTATTTAATTACATTTTGGAGAGTCACGCATTCTTCCCTATGGTACGTCTACTGTACATGTAACATATATATGTATATTGACACTTGTTGAGATATGGAAGCCAAGATTCGATATAGCATCGCGGCGTAGGAACTGGAAAATTAATCTCAATCCTAAGCTGCTCCTGGTCATTTATCACATCTCGTTATGAGATGAGAGCGAGACGTAGAACTCAGCCCTCTCGGATTGATATGAAGTTAGCAACGGTAGCCTGTATATGATTGTGTCCTGACTGCTGTTGAGATCTATTAGTCACGAGCTGCCGAGAGTGAATTATATACAGAGAGACGAAGAAACAGCCAGTAGGGATAATATTGATAGAGAGTTCACAGAGGGAGATTTTTCTCCTTTATTCCTATTGGTCCATTACAAGGTGGCTGTGTCTGCATACCGGTTTCTCTTCGTAGCAGGTGGTCTTTGTTACACTCGACAATTACATACTCAATGATCGAGATTAGGTCCCGAGAATTAACGATCGCTCCTTCTTTCCCATTCATTTGCTCTCTCCCTTCCACCCCCCACCCTCTCTCTCTCTCTCTCTCTCATTCCGAGATATTTACAGACGTCTCTTAACATTCGAATCCAACATCCTCTCCTGTATTCCCGGAAATCAGAATTAATACATAGTACCGAACGTCTTATTCCTTTGGGCTTATTGACGTCTCTGGAATTCCAGGAATCCTCTGATTGAATCCCCGAAGTCTATGGCCAGGCTGCTGCGAGCTGTACAGCAGCCCCACAGTCAGTTTGATAAATGTTCCTGGACCCCTTTCGCCTCCCCGCGCGATATGTTTGATAATATTTGTAAGCAGTTCCGAAGGGCCGCCGTTGGCAGCCCTTTGCCCTGATGGATCTACCGTTTTCTCCTGTAATTCGATTCCACGTCTCGATATTTCGGGATGATCCAGCAGACTCGTCAGTTTCCTCTCATGCAACCCCTGCAGCACCCCTCCCCCTCCCCCAATCCACCGCCATAGATACATCGCTTATCTACGACAGAGTCATCTTATCTAAACTGCCTGAAGTGAATTGGCTGGATTTGGAATTCGAGTCCCTCGTCGAGAATTCTTGGAGTAATCAGCGTGACTCTTGTAGGTAACAGGATCAGCCTGGCAGCTACGTTGAATTATCAAGCAAGAGCAATGCCAGCATCTTGCTTCGTCTTCTTGTTCTTTGAGAGTGGAAAAGTTTCGACTACTTATTGTCGGCCCTTGAGGAGGGGAGGGGGGGGGGGGGTGATCGTGAACTGAAAAGATGATTTTGTTGGATCAATTTAACGTAAACAATGTATTTCAGCATATAAAATTGTTCCATTCCATTATCGTGTATAGTTTACAGCAGCTTCGGGGCTATTGTTTTTATACTGTTACTTCTTATATATGTAATCGAGTGCATGTTACACGATGCTGGTTTTTACATACGAAATTCCGATTGGTCTAAATTTCCCGTGATGGCAGCTGGCAGTTGTTGGTATTACCTAATCTTTTTATTAGCGTGCTGTGTGCCAGTACTCGTTAGAGGTAGGAGAACGAGCCCTTTTCGCATCGGATATCTATCCACCCCTTTGGCCAGAAGCGAGGGTGGAATTTTGACGGTATCTTCTTACCAATGATGTTAAGGGCTATAGCTATATTCTATATTATTCCCAGTCATTCTTGTTCTCACGTTGTCGCTCTGCTACGAAGGATTCCTTGGACCCTTTCAAAAGAGTCGGGTTGTCGTAACGTACAGGGTGGTTATAAAGTAACTTTCCTACTTCCAAATTCAGTAACTCTTAAACGGCTCGTCAGATTTCAATGAAATTTATCAAGGGTCTTCGGGGCACTAATAAGAGTTTCTTTTTGAGTATAAAAAATTGTTATTAATATTTTCACGCAGTTGTCATTTTTTTAGCTATATTTATGAATTTTTATCCCACACCTTGAACTTGTGATTTTTTAGATAGTTCGACGTTGATGTATATAGAAACACCCGTTATCATTGACAATAGAATTGTCATAAACAATTTTTAGCACACAGAAATTTTTGAGAGGTAACTGGTTTGCTCGTTTTAAAATAAAATTCGATAAATGTGGTTAAAAAATGACATTTGTTGAAAATTTTTCAAAAAAATGTACAAAAATTCAGACAGAAATTTCATTGAAATTTGACAAGTCGTTCAACAACTATTCAATTTCCAAGTAGGGAAGTTACTTTATAATCACCCTGTATAAACCACATTGGAGTAACTCTCGCACTGTCATCCCGTAGCGTATCTCCTGCAATGTGTGTATATATATCTGTATACATATATAGACAGGCGTGCGTTACGAAAATGAGGAGTGGGAGTGGGTGATCGTGCACGTATATGCGTATGGATGATGTGGGGCGAGGGGAGGGGGGAGGGGGCGAGCGCAGTTATTGGAAAAGCGGATGGCTGACAATCAGCGCATACCTCCGGCACTCTCCGGGTCCTTTGTTCTCCTGAAATTACAATTATTATTATCATTATCGCGCTATGCGGACAATGCGTTTGATTTCGGAGGTTAGGCAGAGTTCGGGAAGGCCCAGGTCGGGTGTCGTGGGAGTGGGGCGAGGTGGTGAAGGGGGGAGGTATGGAGCATGCGAGGATGTGTGGGGGGGGGGGGGTGGAGGAGATCATGGGGAGGCGCGGGCACCTGTCCTGTCTACGTCCCCAGCGTCATCCAATCATCGGCCGATTTCCCAATGACGGTGAACCGCAACCCGTTAATCCGGAACGAGACTGGTTTCCTGACGGGATGAGATAGAACGGGAGAGAAAAGGTCGAAAAGAAGATAAAAGAAAGGAGAGAGAAAGAGAGAGTGAGAAAGAGAGAGAGACTATCTTGGGAGTCGCATAAGCGACCTCGCGATTCCTTGCGGATCTTTGTGTCGCGGTGGATTCTGCAGAAAGGTACTTTTGCGAACAATCAGTCCGGTTTCCTTTTTGGTTCGAGACTCCATTAATGAACTGACGCGGTTCAGGGCCAGTCCTGGATCCTGGGTGCAGGAGAGGGGCACTGGAGACCTGGGCACGTCTGACCCCGTCCTTCCCCTCTGGCTACGTCATTATCGAATGAAAATTAAAAAAGGTCAAGAACGAAGGAGACGCTGCTCGTCTCTCTTTCTCTCCCTCTCTTCGTCAGCCTGAATATCGAAGTAACTTATCACGCTCGTCCGCCTTTTCCGAAAGGCTTTCACGCAGTGTTTATATGGTAACGCGTTGAAGTTTCTGTGGACTCGCTAATTATTCGCGCATAGTCTCATAGTCTGAGACCCAGAGCCGTAGGTATATAATGAAACCCGTAACGTATTAACGCCATATCCATATCCGTATCCGTATTCGCAGAGCGCCGCGACGCGCCTACTGTAATATTCAACTAATTACGAATTTAATAACCCTACGGGCGACGTTCGTCGCTGGCTTATTGCATCGCGAGCCAATGTGATGTCTTGCTTGGTCGGGAATTGCGCGAGCGAGAGAGATAGAAATAGATAGTGAGGAGAGGAAGATCATAAGGGGGAGAGAGAGAGAGAGAGAGACAGATAGAGAGAGAGAGTAGGGAGAATATGCGGATCCGTGGGAGCGCTCAAGAGACCGATGAAGATATCCTTCGGCCATCTTAATCGACTCGTATTACCAATTAAAATTTAATTATTGCCGAAATTAAGTCGTTATGATATCTGATGTTGTGCGCGAGGGAAGACCCTTCCCCCCTCCTTAACCGGGGAGGGGGATACTCGACTCACGCTTGCTTAACTTACAATTAATGAACCGCGAATGGCATTCGCGTCAAAACTGCAGCTAATGAAACGCGTCTGAAATTCTTAGCGAAGGCAAACGAGGCTTTGCCCGCCCCCTCTCCCTCTCTCTCTCTTTCTCTCTCCCCTGATCCCTCTCGGCATCCCTCTCATTCTCTTATTCTTGTTCCCCGGTGCCGTGCCTGTAACTTATTACTCGTAGATAGTATTTCTCTTCGGCTCTTTAAAAGCATTTTCTCATTAAAAAATTAAAGCGCGAGTGGGCTGCGAGAGGGATGTAAGGAAAAGAGAGACCAGGAGAGCCAGGGGTCCACAAGTAGGAGAGAGAAAGAGAGAGCTCGAGATGAAAGAGCGAAGAAGGATGTTGTGGTGGTTAACGTGGCGCTCGGGGGTGGCCCGTGGCTCGATGTAGAATACTTGGGGGGGTCGGTAAGTGCTCTGCGGCTCCCAGATGCGCCCAATATTATGTTTAATGATATTAACTTCTTACTTAATGGTCCACGGTTCGATTCGAGGTGCGAAGGGCTCCGAGAAGAAAGAAAAAAAAAAGGAGAAAAAGGTAACGGCCCCAGATAGTACACCCCTGAGAATAATTTGGAGGTTAGGAAGCCCGATGAAATTCCAATTACACGTTAAGGCAGAAAATTCAAGAAAAACTACGAACTCCCGAGAACCTTTAGGATGCTGCTGAATAAATTTTTCAAGAAACAAGTTGCTTTATCTCTTTGGCAAGGAGTCCCAGGCGATCTCCTTCTCTTTCCTATATTTTCGCGCCGCGGGGCTACTTAATGCTAACCGTGCAACATCAAGACAGAAATCTTAACGATTTCGCGGCGAAGCTCGCTGCTGGAAAAGCTGGGAGGCCAGAAGGCAAACAATATAAAGATGAAATTAAAAGTTTTGCGTAGCAAGTCGGACATAAAGCTGCGCCCGTAACGAGTCCCGTCGTAAAGTTAATGCTGGCCAGAGTAGAGAAGAACACTCGTGGAGAGACAGAGAGAGAGGGAGTCTCTCTTATGCCGAGATGCGAAGCTCCACTCTGGCACTTTGGCTCAGAGTGTGAATATGGCCAGCATCTCTCGAATTAGGCAAAACAACGATTAGGAAGAAGTTTTGCCTGAAAAAGGGAAAAGGTGGATATTCTGGTAGATATAAATATACCGGATGGATAAAATCTATAAATCGATAAACGGCAACGATATCTCAATCGGCGAATGAGCGATAGTCGCGCGCGCGATACCTTTGTAATTAATGACGCTGCTGAGAGGACAACGTCGCCGATGAAACTATCACTTATCTTCCCACGCCGGGCCGTATGGAATAATTATTTAATTAATACTCTTGGCAGATGCGCTTCTCCGCCTCCCCATTGATGCTTTTCTTTCTTGAATGACTATTCAGCCATATCGTTGGAAGGTTCATATAATGATGTCTTTTTGATTTCTCTGTTGCAGACTGAAGGAGGAGAGGGGCGACGCCGACCGGGCCCTGGCGTTAGATCACAAACCACGGGATCTGAGCTCGCACAATGGTAAAGATCTTCACGTTTGTTCTCTTTCTACGAGCTGTTACGGATATAGTTGTCTGAGTCTCCCAAGGGAATCGGGTGGAAGAGCGCGTGGTGACAAGGGAATGGATTAGGACTAGAGAGAGAGAGAGAGAGAGAGAGAAGAGTGAGAGGGGGAGCAGAGAGTAACGCGAGATTCTTAAATGTCCGATTGGGGGGCGGGGGGAGCATCGCGTCCATCGGCTCTGGGCCCAGTCGGGGCTAAGCCACGCAGAAAAATCTTCTGACCCGAAGAGCGGGCCCAGTTCTCTATCTCTTTCTTTCTCTCTTTGAATCACTTTTCTTTTTTTCTTTCTTCTCTACTCGAGCGGTCGTTTAGGACCTGAAGATTAAGTCCGATATCGGGTTTCGCGGCAGTGGGTCCGACTGCGACCTCTCTCTCTCTCTCGTTCTTTTGTTCTAGCAGCTTTTTATTTTCCATCTTTCTTCTTCTACGTCCCGATATCTCTCGGTCCCCTTTTACCATATTCCTATAACTCTTTGCTCTCCCTGTATCAGCGTTGCCCGCACAGTCTCTTTTCTAATTTCATGTCTCTTTAACATTCTAATCCGCCTGGTCCGACCTTTTATCTCGCACGCTCATTCATTTACTCGTTCACTCGGTCACTTCCAAGCGGAGTCGTCAAGATAAATTCAGGGCGAGTATCGGGCCGGCAGTATTCAGGGGAAACAAGTCCATTTAGTGGGAAACCCCGGAATTGCCGAACGACGACCAAGGGAAAGCCAGACCAGCCAGTCGAAGCAGCCAGCCATCCAGCCATCCAGCCACCCCAGTCCGCGCGAGGCTCTGGGGTGGAAAACGGGCTGTGTGGCCATGCGTCACTTGGCGCGGCAGCCACCGCTGCCCAAACAGAATCCATCCACGTCAGGATTAAAATGCTAGGATATCAAATACGTGGGGCGAGAATACGTGGCGCACAGCATCCTCCGCGCCTCACGGACCCAGAGAGATCTCGAAAGTGGATAGTTGCCTTGTCCAACCTCTAAATAGGGATATGTGCTACGGCAAATAAAATCCATCACCTTGTCAGCCTGACCGACTATAGGAACAAGTGCCATTTTCCAATGGACCACTTTCACTCGGATTTTCCCTTTAAATTATCTCGATGACCCGACCCTGTTAAAACCTTACGAATCCTCCTCGTAATTCTTCATCCTCGTGTAAAAACGTATTTATTTGGGTCTCTCTATCACCTTACAGGATCCTCCAATGGACACAGTCCTGTACTGAACCTTTCAAAGACGGCAGGAAGCGGAAGCGTGGGCGAGCATTCCGGAAGCGAAGCTGGAGCATCGCATCGTTCACAGGACGACGAGGAGGAGGATGACAATCTCTCTGAGGACCTGGAGGATGACAACGACAAGGACGAGGGTGAGTTTCTCTCTTTATCTCTTTATCCCTTTCTTCGTTTATCTCTTTGTAGTTGCGTTATCGCTGCGTCCACTTTCTTTTTTTCGTCTCTTTCGGTCGCCTCTTCTTTCTTCGTTTGCTTTGAATTAATGACGAATCGGAAAGGTCGCGATAAGCGCAGAACCCACAACCCTCCTTCGTATGCAAATGTTAAATAATTATATCGGTTTGGCTGGACGCGCCATGCGGTTAAAGATGAGTTCTCCGAGACAGCTCCTCGTAGGTCAGACCCTCTCATCGATCATCTCCAGTGCGCGAGGAGAGACGTTCTGGGATTGATCTTTCCTCTGAGAAACACGGTCTCACGTCCGATTCAGAGATTCTCAATGACCCTCGGAGCACAGCCCCATCTCGAGGCTAGGATCTCCCTTGCGCTGAATGGGACTTAGGGTCCCAAACGATGCCCACGAGAGCGCCACTGCGAGGCCCACAGCGATCATTAGAAGCACATCTTCGGTATTTAGTTTCATTTTAATAATGAAAGATGGGCCGAGATAGGATCTCGGTCCTGCTTTGGGCCGCTATCTCGCGCCCTGGCCTCACACTTCGATCCATCCGAGCGGCATAATCGCATTGATTTCTAATCGATTCGTTCATTGTCGCTCCGGCACGTTAATTGGCCCCACCGTCCAATTAAACTGTGTAACCACGAGACGGGACGCGCGGATCCGTGTTTCCGTCGTGATCCTCAGCCGCCATCTTCTTCACGGAATACACGAGGATCCAAGGATTTTGAGGACCTTAGCCGCACGCGAGACGGAGGATTAGGTCGTCGTTGCCGGGTTCCACGGTTTCCCAGGCCACCGGCAATCAGTATAAAGAACATTGGCGGCCTCCAGTAATAACGGTGCAAATAAAAGAGCCTATTGGGCATACTCTTTTAATGAGCTTTATAAAATATCCGCACGTTCGATCCCCTTTTAGTAGGGTGCGAGGGGAGCGGCAATGAGAAGAAGGGGAATCAAGAGAGAAAGAGAGAGACAGATAACATGGAGGTGCGGAAGGTTGGATCTCGTAGCGGGACCGAAGAGAATCAAAAGAAAAAGGATAGAAAAAGAGGTGAAATTATTATGAAGAGAGGAAATGCGAATGTGGCCGAAGATAGAGGGCAGATAATGCAAATGAGAAACAAGAACCGTCGATATATCGGTTACGCAGTGAGGCGGAGAGGGGGGAGTAGGAGAAAGAGGAGAAAGAGGAGGAAGAGTAGGTGGTGGGAGGTGCTGATAACAAATTAGCCCAATCGAAGAGTTCTGCTCCCTGACTAGTGCAGCATCCACTAAATATCGCGAGCGACACGAGTTAGACGTATAAATCTGGCGTGTTTACGAAAGGGGCCCGTGTCTCGCAGCGTGCCGCTTGCACCGCAACATCCTACCTAACCTATCCTGATCGAAGTAGAACCCCATCGAACGCCCGTGGGAGTGTACACGAGCGCGGAATGCAGTTCTGATTTAATGAGAGACGCACTCTTATTTCTCGGAATCGGATGACGATTCTCTACCTCGTTTCTGCGTATTTCTTTGCCATTGGCAACGTATTCGCTTTTCGCCTCGGAGACGGAAAGAGAAAGAGAGAGATAGAAGCGAAAGATACAAGGTGAATTCACTGGTCATTGGTATATATGGAGACACATGCTACCCACGGAACCACTGTAATGGCTGGTGTTATCGAAATAAGGCCCCGATGGAGGGCCAAACTTGCTAAGGTCATATTGGGAAAGGCAGAAAGGGAAAAAGGGAGAAAGGCACAGAAAGACGGAACGACGGGAAAGCATTACCGAATCGGGGCGCCCTTGCAATAAGTAACGCACACGTCCCGCTTGTAGGTGTGCTGATAATTAAAAGACGATACAATAAAGCACGTATCATTGGCCATAAAGCAAGAGACTCAGAAGAGATGGGCTGGGGCCCAGAGGCTGTGGGCCGGCCGCGAGGCGAGTCTTCGATCGGGGCCTTCGGACGGTCACTTAAGGGCGAACCCACGCGGACATAAATACAATAACCATAAGGCCCCTCTTTATACCTCGCTTATATACCGCAGACATTGAGTGCGGCGCTCTATACTCCTCTTTATGCTTTACTAGTTGGCGGCGGGACTATCTCTTGGACGCGCGTAGTCGGCCAATCTTTATTTTCCTTCTCCATCCCTCCCTCTCCCCCCTTCTCTTTTCTTCTCTTCGGCCTACTCGCGAAACTTGTCGATGAGTAGGAGAGAAGCCTCGCGATTCCACGGATTAATTCAATTGAACTGACGTTAAATCAGAGACTGGCGAAAGGCAACAAGTAGGCGTCGCAGGGTTACGGCCCTGAGACACGCACGCGGCATAAGTCGACGACGACGGCATCGAACCAACCCCGCAGTCGCTCTTTTAATTTATTATTACCATTTTACGACTCGAATCTTAAGTGCGGCGATCGGCCGACTCTCGTACAGGCTGTGTCTCCTCCCCTGCCCCCTCTGCCCCCCGTCCGTTCGACTGCGATAGGGATGTTCGCCAACAGCGAAAAATCTCTCGTTCTAGTTAAGCAAGACGGCATATTAATTATTGCCGCCCTCCAACTCGACTTGTCCAGAATGGCATCCATCTTTTAATCTTTGGTTACAGACATGTCCGACGTCCCGGAGAATCTGCCGCTGCCAGCGCCAGGTTCGGAAAGTCCACAGGCTCTGAACTACTCTCAAATCGCCTCCGCGGCCGTGGCCGTTTCGCAGGGCGCACAGGACCCCTCGGTCTCGAGTACGGAGACCCTCCTGAGGAACATCCAGGGTCTCCTGAAGGTGGCGGCCGACAACGCGCGGCAACAGGAGCGGCAAATCAACTACGAGAAAGGTCAGTGGCAGGGCTTTCTTAAGACACTTGAGGGCGCTCTCCACAATTTCATTATCTTCCAACTCTCCCAGAATCACATTAAGAGGCATTAGTGCTCCTCGGTGAATCCTTCTTTCGAATCCTTGAGTTCCCTCCCTCCAACGCGACTCCGTCAGGAGGACCCTTCGAGTCCTTCATTTTTATTCACTGACGCCTACGTCACGACCCACCTCCTTCACCATTCACCCGACGAGCCAATCAAGATGCTCGAAATCTCGACGACTCTTCGTTCCGTGACGTAAGCGCAGGGACAATTGAAAAAACGCATCCAAACGAAGTCCCGAACGAAGTGTCGCTCGGCTGTACATTACGAATACGTACGTAGAATGTAATAGGTGTCTAGGTAATTTCGCGAGAAAAAAAATAAAGAAACGACTTTGCGTACGGTGCGTGAGGAGCCCCGGGCCCTCGTGATCTTTTATTTTTCACCAAGAAAGGAGACTCGACGAATTGATTTTGTAAAATGAAGAACGAGACCAAAAATACGGTGGACCCGCTGGTGTGTATCGTAGTCGCGAGCTGCGTGTCGCGGGTTCAAGGGTTGCCACAGAGTTCACGCATGAACGAGAGTCAAAGGGAGAAGTATACGTATAGAGACAAGAACTAAAGCCGACGAATGGACAGAGGATAATAAAATAGAATAAAGTTAAGTAACGAAAGAGAGCGAATCGCGTTCCCTTCGCTCCGTCGATTCTCGTGCTCGCCTTCCTCTTGTGACTTGTTGTGACAACGCGCGAGATGCACCCTGCGGATGCATCCCGATGCACAATGCAGCCGATGCACACGCACCTATCTATATCTATATCGATCTGTCGGCTGGCATCGACGCACGTGTCCCAGTACAATATATGTAGAAGCACCCGTCGACATCGAGAGAAACACGAACGCGCGACACTCCGAGCACCCGGGGATCCCAGCCAATCGTTTACCAGGACTTTTTATTTATACAGAGTCTGTTTTTCTAGTTTACCGATACACAGAGAGGAGATCACGTGCGATAGGATTTTACTGTATTTAAAGGGTCGAATTAAATCCCTTTGGCTTTTGTGTATCAACCACTCCGCCTTCGTGTTCCTATTGATAGCAGCTTAGACGTTCGGATCCTTCGAAATGCCCAGTGTGAACGGCTAACCTAACGGCTGGTCCCAGCTTGGATAACCTGGGCTAATCGTGACTCTTCGACGCTCTTCGTGGTCTTCGATCGTTACGTTTCGGAGGTCGATACGAGGATGAAATTGACGCTTTTATTATTGTATCATCCAAGAGCGAAGCTCCGACTGATTTCTTCGTTGGAAACAGTTGAGCCTGCGTTAATACACAAAAGCTAATGGGGCCTCAGGCTTCTGAGGAATTAACGGGCCCAAAGGCGAAGGTCCGACGCGAAGGCGCATTATGAACATTGTTATTCTAGTTATTAAATAGTTTTTACGAAATAGATAACGAAGCGACGTGAATGGTCGAGGGGACGATTAGATTCGTATTGAATCGATCGAGTGTAATCGAGTGACGGAGGATCGTCTTTTTAATATTATTATTAATATTATTATTATTATTATCACTCGAAGATTTGAATTACTTCGATATCGCAGCCGCGTCAATGTGGCAGCGCGTGGTTCAGTTACGAAAGAGTTTAGCAGAGGCTAAAGGGCAAACCAGGAGGGTTCGGAGGAGGCCGAGGGTAAAGGGTAAAGGGTTGATAATGTGCCTAGTGGCCAAGGGAAAAGAAAGTGGGAAGAAGAGGAAGAAAATATAATCAGTCACGGGAATCTCCGTATCGAGGAACGTTACGGCCGATGGAAAATGAAGTCGGTTCATATCACGGAATTAAAATGGACTTGGAGAGAATTTAGAATTAAGTTTATGATTACGATAAGTCTTCAATCTCGATGTAAAACCCGTCGCGCCGTCGTGTCGTTACCGAACGCAGCGTTCAGAACGCGCCGATCTCGCCGATGATAAATGAATTTTTCATAAATAAATAAATAAATATATATACATATGTAGAAAAATATACATATTTTTTAGTGCTTAAGTCTCGAACTGTAACTTAACGATATTTAAAGAATAATCATTCTCCGACGTGGAGACCTGATGCACGCGATCGGCCAACCGTTTCTTGGCAGACATTTGTAAAATAAAAAGAAAACATTTTTAATGAGTGTGATTGTCTTCTCTCTTTTTATTGTTTATTCACTTTATTTTTAATATGGAGAAATGTCTGCTAGGAACGGCAGTCGACGAAGCAGGCCGTTGCGATCGGTAGGGCAAATACGGTAACGCATGAATGTTGCCATTTTAGTCATTATATACATATACATATTGCGAATATATATACGATCACGAATAAGATAACTCTCGCGTAACGCATTATCAAGATTTTTTTTTATTAACGATTTTACTATTGTAATAGAAGCTAAACGTGTTACTGTAAGCGTTGAATCGAACCAAGTATACATGATCGATGTCGATGAAGAAAAAGAAAAGAAAAAAAAATGAGTTGCAAATAAAAATGAATTGTAAACAGCACACACCGACGAACGGGTTTAATACTCGAGCAACAGCATATCTGGCGAGTATCTGTTCGTAATATGTTTCCAGAAATTAAAGGAAAAGAAAAAAAATTGAAAATTAAAAAACCCAATAAAAACAAATTTCGTCAATTTTCCGTTGCTCGACTATAACTGCTTCTGATTCACGAATCATCAATCACGCAATAAATCCAACGGCGCCACTCACGCACCGTACTCGTCATCTGTGAATAGTACGTGCATGAAATTTTCATCCCAATGATTGTAAGATCGCATGCTCTCTTAAAAGGCCCCATATGCATATGGACACATATGTGCATCAGCAAGCGAGTACGATATGGCGAATCGTTTCGGCTTGCAGAAGGTAAAAAGTATTAAAGTGGTAGCCGCCTCGGTCAGAGGCCGTAAACTCCTGGGTAGCAGATAGCCAGGAGCCAGAGTGGGCATTGCCAGGTATACCTATAGATATGACACATATGTAGATACCTCGTGGCTCGTAGCAACGTGAGTCAAGTTGGCGGCGTCCACGCACGTCCGTTTAATAAATTCCCTCGAAACGTAACACTCGGGACTTTAATTACCCATTAGCCGATACAAAGTGTCATTTTCAGGGCCGTTAACTAATGCGTTTACCAGGACCGCTCCTATAGGAATCTCAGGGATCCCGACATTCAGGAGATTCCCGTGGGATACGAGGACCACCGGGTCCTTGTAGGGAAATTTCCCTTTGCCGTGATATCACAGTCGCCATTTTCTATCTGAATTAAGTATGGGATAATTGACCTTTTCTTTTTTCTTCACTAATTTTAGATAACTCGTAGGGATGTGTGGGTGAGAGTCTACCCACTGGATATATATATGTGTATATATATATGTTATATATAGGTATAAGGAAAAGTAGGCCGCGTGGAGATGCCGATGGAGAAGCTGCGTCTGGGTTGGTTGGGTACCGATTTAATACTCGAACGAACCAGCAGCTCGTTTTACACCAGATGCTTTAACATAGGGACGCTATCGTGTTACCTGGTCCTCCTCAGCCTCCGCAACCTCCCCAGACTCCGAGCCAATCCACGCGAGAGAGATGCCTTCAATGCGAATATTAGCATCGATATATTCGCCGAGTCTTTTGTCGAGGTAAGGGACCGGTGGACCGACGGAACGACGGAACGATGGAACGACGGAACGACTGACGTCGGGCCCCACCTATTCCTCGTGGCGTTATCCCTGGCCAAGTCGTGCGGATTTTGCGCACGAGCGTCTCCCCCGTGGCAAACCGAGCAAAGAGATAGCTAGGAATATAAGTACGGAATAAATATAAAAATAAAAGGCAGAAGGATGAAAAGGGCTCCGGGACGGACGAAATCCTCACGCGGAGGGATTGGACCTTTATTTATCCCCGTGCCGTCTCGAGTTTCATAAATACGCTAATATTCCAGAAGACGTCTCCGTTGTCCGGAGTGAAAATCCTCTGGACAGGTTCCTCGGTCCAGCCGTTGATCGTCAACCCCTCCTGGCTCGAATAATGAAGCCCGATTAATTAATCGTAATCGTATCGACGTCCACGTACCGTCCACCCTTGGACACGTACGTAACTGGTTGAGCGAAGAAAAAGAAAGAAAAAAGGATGCAAAAGAAAACTGGGAGAAGCAATGGCGACCTATGGCCGCCTTTATGGCTGATACTCTTGTTTAGCTTTTAGTTGGTTTCTTGGTCTCTTTTGTAGCTCCTTTTATATACTTTATACTCGTGGGGGCCTCACGTGGGTCCAGCGAGTAAGTTACGTTAACGGCTTGAGAGGACAATATGAGTTCACTGGAAGCGGTATAGCGGGTACTGACCAACGTAAGAGGAAGAGGGAAGGGGAAGGGAGGAGAGGAGGACGCTATCTGTAAGATCGAACTTGAGATAATAGGGGCCCGCGACGCGGATTGTGCAGTGGGGCACGCTCGGGTAGCGTAAGGCCCAGGTTAAGGCTCGGTTAGAAGCCAACCAAGGAACAAGAGGGGATTGAGTTGTAGCCGCGAGTGGAGGATCTTATGTAGATTCCTTGTAGATCGTGCACCCGATTCGATCGCGATCGGCCGCTCGGGTAGCCGGGTTAATTAAAATCGTAGGCCCGCCGAGTGTATCGGGACTCTCTTCTGTGTACTCTCTTTGCTCTCCTCTCTCTCTCTCTCTCTCTCTCTCTTTCTCTCTCTCTGTTTTCTCTCTCCATAAACTCCGCGAATTTTTGGCCGGCGCTGCCTGGGAGGCTGCCTACGTTGAGTCCCATTACCTCCTCCCGAGGAATTTAACCACCAGGATACGCAAGGCGCAGCCTCCGTCCAAAGATGCTGTTAAGGTACGGGGCGCCTGGTCCAGCACGTGTCTACGGAATAATCTTGCGAGAACGTGGCTCCTTGCATGCATAAAGATCTCTTCCGTATTTACTACAGCCAATCCGATCTCTTTGCTTTCTATTCCCTTGCGAATCCTTTGCAGCATCCAAGGTACGTCGAGTCCTCTTACGAAGGCACTAAACGTCCAGAACTCATAAAGCCCCGAGAGAGAAAGAGATAAATATTTCTATAAAGATACCGTCGAGTTGTGTCCACCTATCGAGGATCTACGTTATTCACCGCAAGATCTTTACCTTACCCGGTTCGCTCGAATGCTCGCTGATTGATTTATGGTTCACCCTGCCACAGCCGCGACCCTCCCTAACCCTCCTGAACCCTCCTCCTCCTCCGTTGCGGGAAAGGAGAAAGGCCACCGAGGTATCTCTATATCGCGGAGCCGCCATTATCGCGCGACCACGTACGACGTACGACCTGGGTACCAGCATCGACCACCCTCCGACCCTGGTCCATCTACCTCAGCAGGAAGAACCAGCGGCGACCAACCGAGTTCTCTCAGCCAACTAGCCAGCTACCTGCTACTGCCTCACCTTCGCTTTATCAGCTTTCTCTCTAATTTTTTTTACTTATAATTGGCTGGTGTCAGGTGGTACCGACTATCTGTTTATATCCCGCAATGCCGAGAGAATGGACCAGAGGTGCTGATTGTAAAAAGATCTTCAGTCGTAAAAGGACATATCAAAGAAACTACGTTTAAAGATCGTAATACCATTTATCAGGATGGCTGCTCTCGCCGCAACCGAGGAACGCCCAGGTAAATCTTCTGGACCTTTTCCTGGTTCCTTGTTCCTCGAGATAAACCAGGAACAGCTTGGATTTTACAACGCGCAACAAAGATACGAGGAGGAGGATGAGCACGAGCTGTACTCGCGCTCACGGTTTTCTCAGCCAGTTTTATTGTCTCGGATGTTTACTTTAATTAGTGGAGCATTGTCTTAGATTTAATTAAGACCAGAATTGGTTTATTGGCTAGGATGCACCCTAGTCCAGGGTATGGACCTCATGGAAGAGCCTCGATCGTTATATGGTGGCGCTTAGCAATAAATACCTTACACCTTTATTGTTGTGGGGTCCTGTGGGTCCCTCGTAGGTCAGACTCGAAAGGGGCTTGTCCGTGGCTTCGGGCTAACAGGAAATATAGCTATATGATTCATCTTAAAAGAGAAGGGAAACGGGGGAGACCCAGAGAGCCCGCGTTCCCCCGGAAGATCAAGAGAGGATGGATGCTCGGCAAGAGAATTGATATAAGCGAGCAGAAGGAACGAGAAGGTAGAAATAGATATCGTACCGATGGAGCTTGAGCATACGGATCCATTCGAGCATAGGAATAACATCCTTTGCATACATCAATTACGCGAGCGGTTCCCATTATTAGCTGTATATAATTTATTACTTTCCACCTTAATAAGCATAATAGTTCCCATGCTATTCTTCGTGCAGGAGGCGAGGCGAGGCCCGTATTATTTTTGTGCCGTGTGCGTGCGACCCCTGACCCAGAGACAATCGTTAAGGTAGCGCATTGGGCGGCGGAGCGGGGCCTCAGCGGGCCCCGACCAACGCGGCCACAGATATTTAATTACCTCAGAACGGAACGTGGTTCTACGGCTGAAGAGAAAAAAAAAGAGAACAAGAGAAGCGCAGAACGAGCCAAAATCGTAACTCGTTTCAAGGAGAGCCATGTCCAGCAAGAGAGAGAGAGAGAGAGAGAAAGAGGGAAGGAGGAGAGACTGACTCGCATCTTTTGCCTTCCTCTCTATAGGTCTGTAGTGCAATGCACCAACAAACGGCCGACTGCTCACAATAAGATGAAGCTCCCTTGTATGCTTTTTGGGTACCCTTCCGATTTTATGTACTACTACCGCCCGTGTGCATAACATGCCGGTTACACGTGCGTTTATAACTCAGAAGCTTCGTATCATATCGCAACAAATTGTATGTAACCGGTGCCTCCATGCAGCAAAACGGCAACAAAGGCGTAGTCGGCGCAGGCGGGGACGAATCCCGATGGACTTCCGGAGCAGAGTGCTGATGCGGGGCAGGGTAGAGGGTGTGCGCGAAGGTGCGAAGCCTGGAAGAGGGGGGGGGAAGGACTATCGGGAAGAGTGTGGATAGAGGATATCGATAGAGGAAATAGAGAGAGAGAAGGAGGGTTGGGGTGGGGGGGGAGAGAATAAGGAGCCCCCTTAATCGACACAGCCAGTGGCCTTGTTACTCGTTAGCTTCTCTGCCTCGAGTGGCCAGGATGAAACCCAGGGGGAGAGTGCATGCATAGGTGCATGCCTCGGTCAGGGTCCAGGCGCATGGAGAGTACGGAGTACGAATAAAAACGCGAAACAATACGATGTTGGCGCGCCGGGCCATGTTGGTTCCCACCTCGCAGCGCGGGCTCCGAGAGTCCGGGGCCCCACGATTGTCAATTAAAGAAACCACGGCTTTAGCATAAGGCACCACTTAGAGTGCTCCCAGAGAGATGCTGGAGATGCTGGAGATGGTGGAGATGGTGGAGATCCCGAAGATGGGGGATGGGACACGGTGGCCAAGCGAAGAAAGAGGCCTCGGCCGAGCTAGCAGGAAAATAAACAGGCTCCTCGCGCACTCCTCCGTGTACGAGAGAATCTAAGAGTGTGGAGGTGAGGGCCCCGATGGGGGGTGCCACGAGGAGAAAGAAAGCCGAAGAAAGAAAGATGCTGGGAGGAGGTGGAGGCGCAGGGTGAACCTGGAGGATAATAAATTATGCCTAACATGGGAACAACTAGTTGATTATTTATTTAACAATAAAAGAACCCTGCCCGAGCATACCGCGACTGCCTCTTACGTCCTGGACGCAACAGCCAGGACCCTGGCCAATAACCGCGATCAAATAAATGCAGCCTGGCAGTGTCCTGCTCGACTCGTGCATCCCTCTGCGAAAATAAACAGTCGTTAACCGGGGGTTGGATTTATGCAGTTTTCAATATTTACATCCCTCGTGGAAGCTGCGACAAGTGGAACGGGAGATCAAGACGACAAGGTGGGTTTTCTGCATTTTCAAATAATTCCATATACGATCGATTCGCGACAGGCTAATTGCAGGGTAGCCTGATCTTGCTCCTGGCCGTATCATCCGGGAAACGAACCGTCGCTAGATACTAGGGCTGTAAAGCGGTAATTTATTAGCTGACGATTATCTCATGATAGCTTTCCTCCCACCATGTTCTCTTTTTCTCATAGTTCTATAATAATAGCTATATATATATATATGAAACTATACAGACATTCGACTTACATTACACTTATCTTGACTATCTTTCGAATTTAGCAGTTTACCGAATTATCAGGCTCATCTCAATCCCAGTTGTCAATGTAGCCTGAACGTAGCGGCATGTAATTTCGCAAAGAGTACTTATCATTAAATGCATAGGCATAAAAGAGATTATAGTACTGCTCATAGAGTCAATAGTCGGGGTCAATAAGGATCCGCATTAATTCGCGAGTTCGTCCCAAGGGTGGAAGAGAGGAGGCTGCTGTAGGGTGAGAGGTGTGGAGGAGAGACAGCAGTGGATTTTGATGGTGTCTTCAGTAAAAAGAGAGAAATTCGACCTACCGCAGTTTTAACTACCGTTCAATTATGCAGTTTG
>JARPRH010000589.1:295797-311478 GCA_031763665.1 Calameuta haemorrhoidalis
TATCGGCACGAAGTGAAAATGCTCATATAGTGACAAAAAATCACCATTAAGCGCTCGTATGTGTCCCAGGGGACGGACCCTACAGGAGGTATTAAACGCATAAACGTGATAAGCTAAAACACTCCCTGTCGATGCTCCACGGGGTCTCCGGTTTCCCTTCTTCACCCTCTACCCCACCTACCCCGCCTACCGACGAGCACACATGTGTACGCATACCGTAGCACCCTGTAACGTCCTTTTTTTGTAGGGTGAGGACAGCGAGAAAAATGAAATATCACATGGAAACGTATTGTTCCCTATCAGAAAAATTCACTAGGTTCCTTCGATTGCTGGAATATCGTGTCAGGGTGGAGGGAATGAAAAAAAAAGAAAAACACTAAAACTCTACGGGGTGTAGGATGGTTGTGTAAGCCCGAGGGGGAAAAAATGTCATGGGGTAGTAAGTCTCACCCCAGTCCGCGGCTGAGGTGCAGAGGGGGTACAGAACTCTGAGTGAAAAAAGCTGGCTTTTAGTTGAATAAACATTATATCGCTATCGGTGCTCCGCGCCGATAATCTATGTGTGCTTCGCGTTTGAAACGTATCGGCGGTTGAACGGCCTCCTAATAATTTCCATGGATCCCGTGCATCGCACTTTCCTTTTCCTAGTCGCTTTCGACTATGGACCAGAGAATAGGGAGATCTTGGTAAGGTCGATCGAAAGTTTGCCGATATTCCGAAAAATATACTATATAAAAAAAAAAGAAAGGAAAGAAGCATAAGGACCGCATCACGGTTTGTCTGCACAGGCGTCCCTATGAAATCGAACGTAAAATGCCAATTTGGACAGGAACCTGGGACCGTAACCTTTATTGGCCGTAACCGGAATCTGGGACGTTACTTTGGAGGTTAGACGAGAAGGTCGAGGAGGAGGGAAGCGAGGAGGTTTAACCGAATAAAATGAATCGCGTTTGTTGGCAGACCTTAGTAGTATGTGCTGATAATGGTGATGGTGTTGGTTGCTGGTTGCTGGTTGCTGGTTGGTTCTCGATGGTCGGTGGTTGGAGGCGCGAGGACTTTGCAAAGTCCGAAAAACGCTGAGCTAGATGGTTATCGTCGTAATCGTGGGCAGACAGATAAAATAAAATAAGCGGCTTCTAATGTCGGGTTATTTTTTTAAATGGCCTCCGCTGCACGAGCGAAAAAAAAGAAGTTGAGGAACCGAGACGGTGGAAGAAGGGTTAGGAGGACGTTTTAGGGCCGTCCTACTTACGGAGAACTCTTGGGGGTGGATAATAGACGTTAACCACCGATATCGTCCTCGGAACAAATGAAAAAAAAAAAAAAAGCTGAAAACTCATCGAACCTAGACAGAATCCAGAAGATCCAGAGAAGAGAATATATATGCGGTCCTCTGGTAGGACGCAGCAGATGACGTGGATAGTCCTGATGTTAGCAGCTCAAAAAATTGGTAGAAAATATAGAAATTCTGAAGGTTGGCATCCCCTTCGATTGCCAAGGGTTGGTACTCGCGCCGTTGACGGGCCACATAATCCTGATATCTGTCGGTTTTCGGGCAATAAAACACGCGTCCTATACAGGCTGTAGCCCCGAAAACTGCTGCTGCCTTTTGCCGATAAAGGAACGCGGTAAAGATACCGATCCCATTGCTTTCACCCCCCAGCCCCTCTTTCTCCCTTCTCCTTTCTCCATCCGAGAAAGTGGCACGCGGTCTGTACCTACGAACATTGTGCCTCCACTCCCTACCCTTCGGCGACCGTAGATCTGCTAGTTGGCCAGTTTTATTTCATTTGAAATTGACTTCAGTCAGCGCGCAATTGATTGCCAAATCTCAGCCGAAACGGATAAGACACTCGTGCGATCTCTCACGCCATTAAGAAACTGAATCCCCGGATTCGGTAGGTTTGGATATTACGTTCCATGCTGCGTAATAAGATCCTGGTCTCGAATGACCCACGGTCATTCAGGGGGTAAATATTTTCATATTACTTTACTCGCGTAACTCAAGCACTGCAAATCTGCTTGAGAATAAGTCCACGTCTTGTGTCGAAGACCACACAGATCTTTTCGCTGTAGTTCTTATCTCTACTGTCCACGTGGATTCCTTATCGTGTTATTCTCTTTGTCCTTCGTCGGGTCATTTTGGAAAATTTTGAAAATCGACTGACCTTCTTGCGTCTTTGTAAGTGGGGGGGAAAATGTAAAAAACGAAGAAAGGAGAAGATCGATCCGATATACGATTTAGCTGGACGATTGGCTGACTCTAAGAAGCCCAGAAGGGATGAAATTCCTTTGAATCCATATCCTATTGCGACTCGAGCAGAAGATGGATGTAAGAATAATATGTAAAAGCGAGAAGCTTTTGAGTTTATATTGAAAGCAGGCTTGGAGGCTATGCGTGGGGTTATGAGGGATGCTTTTTTTTGGTGGTAAGGGATGAAACGGTTCTAAGGCTGGGAAGCGGATAAAGCTGACCCTCTCGGGATGTTTCTACTAGCAAACTGGATTCCGATGACCGATCTCCATTTCCATATGGCCAGGGAAAAAATGAGGGGAGAGAGAAGGAAAATCCAGGGCGAAAAGTTGTCACTGCGAAATTGATATTTGAACGGAAAGCAAAAGAGGGACGAGTGAGAGATAACCTAGAAATCCCTTGCCCTTAACTTTTTTGTTCCCCCTTAAATTTCATCTTTTTCATCTGCTTCTTCCTATTCTCATCCCTTTTTAACACCCTTTTTCGGACAATCGAACGGCCTGCGAGACACACGCCGGAATTAGCATTCCACAGGATGCACGCTCTAACTACTATCGACGTTGCTCCAACTATAATCATCCCAGTGGTACGGGTTAAGTGTAATATTATTCAGCAGACGGCTTTGTATGGATATCGGGCCGTAGAGCACAGATGCTGTTCCTGGGCAGAACAACGCGGAACAGGTTCTCCAGTGGGTGCCTAAGAACCCCAATTGTGCCAAAGAGAGGGTTGCGCCCAGTTAAAGGACTCATCGTGGGTTACAGATTTCAGAGCCAAGCCTAAGATACGATCCAAAGCAGATGAAACTGTTGATCCATACTGGCGATCATTCGGAATGGACACCCGATAGAAAAGTATGATGAATATAAGTATCTATGGAGTCGGGTAGACGAGAGTTTTCGAGCGTTTAACGAACCTGGTGCCCAGAGGTGCCCGGGGGTGGGAGTCCCAGGCCCGATATTAATTTTCCCGAAGAACCCGGTCATTCTTAGCACCGCCTCGGGCGTCGGGACGGTTGGTGCAGGTGGCGGGAATGGTCAATATAACCACAAAATGTAAATCATATTGCTATTCCCGTACTCGGGGCCGGAGCTTCGCGTATTAAATACAGTCGCCGCTGGCGTAAGACATGCTGTGTACAACCGCTTATATTAGTTTGTACAGGCCTGATTAGATTCGGCCATGTTGCTACTGGCTTTTGATTGTTTGCAAGACAACGCGTTGAGAGATAGGGTTATCCTCCAGTCATTCGAGGGCCACCGTGTGTGTAAGGGTCCTGCGTGTCATGGCTACTGCAACGTGCCTCTAACCTACTATCTGTACTCCTCTTTACATACCTCTTGTGGACAATCCACGAGTACAGTAGTTTAAAGTGAGAGACGTCAAATCATAAAATCTCTTAACGATAGCGACGCGACGTCACGACGGAGAACAAACGATACTCCAGTGTTCGTCGCGCCTGTGGAAATCGACAGAATTAAAAGTCGAATCTAGCAGATCGATATATGGGACAAGGAGATAAATATGCATGTACTGGTTGTACTTGATAATCGGAATGGAAATGACGGATCAGTCATCGAA
Source organism: Calameuta haemorrhoidalis (assembly GCA_031763665.1). Classification (NCBI taxonomy): domain Eukaryota; kingdom Metazoa; phylum Arthropoda; class Insecta; order Hymenoptera; family Cephidae; genus Calameuta; species Calameuta haemorrhoidalis. The sequence continues at coordinate 299,633 of JARPRH010000589.1, forward strand.
TGATCGATTCATGAGGGAGAGTCTATCTGTGATCTCTAGAACGAGAAGGATAACGACGTGGGGAGTCCCGACGTCCAGCATCCAGGGTCCAGCGTGTGGAGAGCGACAGCGGGTCGCGGGTCGCCGGGATTTCTGAGTGAGCGCACAGCGGTAGCTGATGTGTTTTGACGTGCCTGATGAGAGGCTGCTCTCTGTTGACTGCATTATCTAATGGACCACCCTTCCTGGACCTCCACCATTCTCCAGGTCATCCCTCGGACCCCTCTGGGTACGATCGTCACTTGGTCTATCTTCGATCTGCATCGGGTTCGTCTGAGATCATCGACTAGAACGAGGATCTAAAAGAGGGGATTCACTGAGCGAACGATAACTCCTGCGGATTCTCATTATAATTGATGCTGCAAGTTCAAAGGGGTCGCATCCTCTTGGTCTCCGAGGAAGCTGAGAAAAATCGTCCGATTATCGGCACTGGGCTGTAATCACTCTGCGCGCTGTAGACCCGACGGTGTCTTATGTTTTGCTTCGCGAAACTTTAACGGCTGCGCCTCAGTTACATCCCAGTAAGAAGGTAGAAAAACTTGAAGAGACTCAACGAGAGACACGGTGAAAGAGAAGAAACCGAGAGGAGGAGGGACTCGAGGCACAGAGGGGCGGGAGCGATCCAGAGGTAGAGGAGAAATAAAAAAAATAAAGGAGGAAGGAAAGAAAGAGGGAGCTCGTTCCATCCGGAGGAATTATTGACCCTGATGCAAGAGCCATAGTCTCTGCTAACTAAAAGTAATCGAGCATCTCGTTCCTGCTCGCAAATCATCCGCGGCATAAAGTCTCCTCTTACGGTCGTCCGCGTTCCGGCCTTTCTCGATTGGCCTGCGAAAGGCTCAGCCGAGTCGTCAGCGGTGATCATGGAAAAATAGTCGTCTCTTCGTTCCCCCGTCTTCTTCAGGGTATCGAGGAGTCTAGTCGTAGGTAGCCGTTGCGGTAGGTTCCAGTTGGAGAGGCGAGAGGGGCAGCGGGGCCAGAAGAGTCAAGAGGGAGCCCGGACGTGGAAGTTCGGGAAGTCGTGGACGACGGGAGGTCCAGTCATGGACGACGCGGCGTCGCGGCGGACATGCTGGAGGAGCGAGAGGGCTCACTCAAGAGTCTCGACACACGAAGGGAAAGGACGGGCAATTCTTTGCCGGTTCGCGTGCATCCTTAGTATGCAACGTATGCAGTCGGTTGTTACCGAAGGAGTGGTTTGCCGGGCGGCCAATGGCGAGTGCTCAGGCTAATTCTAGGGTGCCGCCACCGCGCCATCTTTGCATCATAATGCTGCGCTCGCGGTCCCTCTACCCCCGGTCTTCCTCTGCCTCCACGGATTCCCACCCCCCTCCCCCCTCGTCCACCGCTCCCGCGAAGGGACCTGCTCGGAGGGCGGCGGAAAGATCTTTGAGTATTATTCCGTGCGGCGAGAAAGAGAGAGAGAGAGAGAATGCAAGAGAGAACCCAAAGAAGGGCCACGAACGGTGAAACGACGAGACAGTGAGAGATAGAATGGCGAGGAGAGCCAAAGGGTTGTCTGCGCCTTGTCTGCCGGGAATCAATCACAAACCAGAGGTTCTCAACGATCCTCGGTCACTTCGAGCCAATCGGAGTGCTCGGTGCATTAACCCATCCTTTTGCAATAACATTGAAGTATCGCTGAACCTACCGATCAACAGGGGCAAATATTACCCATAATCCTTAAGGCTATCGCACAGCACGTGTTCGGATTCTACGATCCTGAGAGCAGCACGATAGGCGTCTATAGCCGATGCTCTTACCACCTTTACTGCTCTCTCGACTAGCGATAGTCTCGCGGTAGAGTCCCGACGCTATTCCGGCGAGTAACGTCGCAAGCGCAAGACGCCCACGGCGACGCAGCACCTACGCCTGGCTACCATCTCCTGTCAGAGAAAGTAATCTTAAACCATACGTGCACGCCGCTACCGCTTCCTCTCGCCACTCTTCAGGGAAAGGACCTCCACGATGTCAAGGCCGTACCTCGTCGGCGTCGGGACGCTCCGCGAATCCGATCGCTTCCCTCGGCCCCGAACAAAAGGGGAATCAGGCCGCGATCGTGACTTTTTCCTCGAGCAGCCTCGATAACGAGCGTACCTAGTGGTCCAGGTCGGGAGACAAATTCATTCGAGTGGTTCGAGAGGACCTGAGATCACTCGGAGTCTACGACTCCTTTGTGCAGCGGAATACCCAATGGCCACAGCCATCAGGATGATGGTCCAGCAAGAATCAGGATGATAGCCGAAGCTGCGGAACGAGACGCGCTCCTCGTCCTCTCGTCAGACACGTTCGTGACGAAGGAACTTTTTTGTTGGGACTCCTCGTCTTCTCTGCATGTCGAAAGGGCCCAACGCGCGGGGACTTACTGTTGCCAACTCGCAAGAAAACCGTACGGAGGATGCTGCACGAGGATGACGTATTCCTCTCTCCGACTGCGCCTTGAGATTTCGCTCTGTTTCGCGGTTCGAACCCCGTGCCACCGATTGGACCAGGGATGGCACCAGGGGGGAGGAAAAGGGGTAACGATCAAAAGGGATAAAAGGGATCCTCCATCTGGACAACAAAGCGCGCTTCGGCACCGGCTCATCCACTCGACGTGGCGTGGCCGCGCCGTGGCATCAAAAATACTCTGGCAAACGCACAGGACACAATGGCCGGACGCGCCGGTTCACAATGACGGAAAATAATTAAAGCGAGCAGAAGGAGAGCAGCTCAAAGGGACCGCGTCGAGGACGGCCAATCGAACCGATCGCTGTGCATGAGAATGTTCACCCGTACGCACACTTATTTATCCTACCCCCCACCCCTCTCCGGCCCAATCCCCTCTGGTCATTTTTCTCTCTCTCTCTCTCGATATTTCTCTTCTTGACTTCATTCTCTACATGCACGGTGCATCTACTTTATGTAGCGCGATCTCGACACGGCTCTGAGGTTAAACTGAGGCGAAACGACGGACAATGCGACGCCCTCGCTCGCTTACTTCTTTCATTCATTATTTCCTTCTCGAAGTTTCTTTTCTGACTTCCTTTATTCCCGCACTCGTCACTGCGTCCAAGGCGACGTCCTCCGCTTTGACAGAATCCTCGAACACTGCGCGAGGTCGCGATCGATCATCGGCTGGAGGTCAAGAGGGAAGGGGGGAATGAACGGGAAAAGAATTGAAAGGTAAAAGGCAAAGCTGAAGAGACAGGTGAGAATTGGATCGTAGCCGGTAGCCACTGAACTATCAGACCCCTGCCTGGAGGCTAAGCGCGACTTCTAAGGCCCCCTGCGCTGAAACCCCTGGAACCCCCTGCGGTCGAATGATACGCGGAGATAATTCGAAGCGTGGTTGGATCCTCGACAGGGTTCCACCACCTGGGGACACAGGGTTCGTCCTAACGATCCTTCTGGCACGCGTCCGTCCCGCAGAGATCATCGCACCGTATTCTAACGCCGTTCCTCTTCTTGTTTTGTTGCAGTGGCGTATCAGAAGCGACTGAAGAAGGAGCGTCGGGCGAGGAAGCGTCTTCAGGATCAATTGGATCTGGAGATCAAGAGGCGTAATCAGCTGGAGGATGCACTCAAGGCCACAGGCGCCTCGTCCGAACAAGTCAGGGCGATCACAGGTAAGAGAGTGAAACCAACGGTCTTACCACTTTCCGAAGTGGATTATAGCAGTTTGAGGACATTGAAAAAAAAAATACTTTTAAAATAGTCCAAATGGAACCGCCAAGAATATCCAGGCCTCGAGGCCAATTCGCCTAATCTCCAAGGAGAAATTAATTAATTCGTCAGACAGAGCAAACAGACTGACACCCGGCAGAATACGATTCCTTACTTAGCCAGCCGGCAGCGGGCCAATCCCATCCCCCCCGGCAAGCAACCACCGTCGCTTCCTTCAGCGCCATCCCTCCTCTTCTTGGAACGGCGCTGCGCGTCTTACTTCTTGTCTCAACCCCATTCGAGCCAAATCTCTCGGCCTCTCAGCCTCCCTCCCTGTCACTACCAAACTCAAACACGAAACCCTTTAAGTGAAATCTCTTATTCCGATATATAACGTTTCGTATAACCTTGCCGTTTTCGCCGGCTGATTAACCCTGTCAGTGGCAGGGAGTCGCGATATTAATTTCAAATCAAACGAAACGGGAGGCCACGGCTCACCCTTGTTCGATGGCGCCAGATATAGGCGCAGGTAGAAAGTCCGCGGGTGGATCGCAGAATGAAATTTGCCTGAGGAACATTTCAGGAATGCGAATATGCGTATTACTTGTACAGTACGGTAACAAGTACTTGATCTGTTTGCAGAAAACGTGACGGCGGAAGCACGCACGAGCACGGAACCACCCGAGGAGAGTCCAGTGCATTCGCAGACGCAGCAGCAACCCTCCCAGCAGCAACAGACGCCACAGCCCCTTCAGCAACAGCAACAGAGCCAGCAGTATCGGGAAAGTCAATCATCTCCGGAGAAACACGCATGGGGATACACGGGACTGGACCTCGGGCAAGCATCTGCATTTTGGCAGAGCTACCAAGGTCAGTGCTGGTCCAGGATAGAGCCAAGTAAAAAAAAAAAAGAGAGAGAGAGAGACAGAGAGAGAAAGAATGAAGAAATAACAGAGTAAAGCGCTACTCAACTGGACATTCGGAAACACGGCCGAGAGCGCTAATAGCCGAACCGCATTATTTCTAATACGCACGTAATTCACGTAGGCTGCGAAAGCTGCTCAATTTTTCTCATCTTCCGAGCGACTTGACTGATCCCCTCGATTATACGAGAAATCCGCGAGAGCCGCCAAGCGATTTCGATCGAGCGAGAGCAACTGGGGCGATGATGACGTCGTCCGTGACCGCAGTTGCAGCGTCGACGTAGTCGTTTATCGCAGAAAATAAATTATTCGGAAGATTTCGCGGGGGCAATCAGCCCCGCGCAATAACAACCCTGTAAACGGGATGGGCGGGCAACACGCATTTGAATAGGGTCGTCGAGCCACCCGGGCATCATGATGCGGAATCCATTTGCAATAAACAACGGAGATTTAGAGTAAGAGAAGGGTGCAGAAGGTGGCTGTAGTAGCGAAAGGGCGCGGAGGGTATAGGATGAGCTGGGGAAAGGGGGGCTGTTGCCGTTGCCGCTCAGAGGCCACCCGGGGGATGAGCGTCGTCTGAGGTGGGTACTTACGCCACTGAGGGGACCCCGGGGTCGCTGTGTCTTCGAGTCATGCATTCTATACGAGCAGTGACTCCCAATCGGCTACTCGTCCAGTGAGCTCCGGGCGCCGTCTTCTTCTTTGGCAAACCTAAGAAAGCAAGTTGAGAGTCCCCTGGTGTAATGCAGAGTTTATGCACATCTCGCAAGTAAGGAAGGAGCCGTAATTTCCCCGGCGGCCGTCGCGGCTCTCGGTGGCGTTACCTGTCTTCTCTCTCTCTTTCTCTTTCTCTCTCTCTCTCTCTCTCTCTGTCTCGCGCGCGCGCCCGCGCCTGATTCCTCCACGTTCGCATCAACATCAACATCCACACGTTCAACCCCGAACGACGCGGCACTCCGGCGCGCTTTAATATTCAGACTATATGCAATAATTTCGCAGCAACCATAACCTCCTCCGCCTCCTCCTCCTCCTCTCCGTTCACTGTTTCTCCCTCGCTGGGCATACGGGCACGTACCAACCTCTGACGCACACCGAGATCCTCTTCCAGCTTGCTCCTCGCTCGGCGTCTCTCGAGCCACCTCCAGAAACTCTAGCAATGTACCTACGGAGCAAATACCCAGGGCACCACCGGACGTCTTGTACCCACGGAATAATCTACAGTCGCGCTGCTGCGTCCCTTGACTTCGCGCTGCGTCGCTGCTCGGCACCTCGCGACCGCAATCACTCTAAATCGCCGGGCGGACTTAATATTTGATGGGCGGAGCCTTTGAAAATTCTTCAGAATTGAAATGATTACCCTGCCGCGCCGAGGTGTCAGAAGAGGGATGGGGTTATTTGCATCGCAGCGGCCCTGAACTCCCACGTCAGAGAATAAACCTTGGCAATGGATTAACGGTAGGCATCCCGACCAGGCGTCAGCCATTTCGACATCGGCGAAGCTGATCGACATTTTCAACCTGAGGTTCTTGCGGGCCGACTCAATTTCTCGCTTATCCGAAGCTCCAGTCGCCCAATAGCTGACTAGTGCGATAGCGTAGGTGCGTGCGTACGGCCTGTGTTATTATATGCAATACAATAACCGGAGCTACCGTGATAAAGCGTAACGCGTTCACACCGAGGACATAAAGGGGTGAGGGGAGGAAGGAAGATTCGAGAAAACGAAGGAAACGGAGAAAAGTTGAATGCCGAAGGAAAAAAAAAGACAGACAGGAGTCAGGGGTTGCTGGTTTATATAGACGGTCCAAGGGGGTAGCAACGTGTGCGTCGTCGTTTCGAGTTAGGAATATTAGGGTTGTTTCACAAGCAACGTCATCTATTCTTCCTAGCGCCGATTCTACACAGGGGAATATTTCTGGTCTTGGATCATACGTATTCTCACGTACATTAACCGTATCCAGTTTCTTCTCCCTGAACCTGACGACGGAAGTACATATATGCATATGGGAAAATTCACTCTCTGTTTATGATTTGGCGTAAGTGCCTGGGGGATGTTCCGAGGTTGCTGATATCCTTGGTTAAGGTTGGCAAGCATTTTTTTTTTGACGTATAAAATAAATCAGTAATATACATATATTTATATGCAACACGCAATGTCCTCGTATACACCGTTACCGATGTCTCGTATTTCGTGTTTGATGCGTCGAGCCGCGAAACTTAAAATTAAAAAGAAAAAGCAGCAACTTTGGTGGCTCACCCCCACCATGCTTTCTGTCGCTTCTTGCAAAGCTACCCTACACTCGCGTTTCTACTCCGCGAGATGTATTATTAAAGCGGGCCGCATCTGCTGGCTTATTTTCATAAAAGTTCCTTCGGTTTCACCACCCACCACCAGGACATGGGTATTCCGTAAAGACCGTTTCGCTACGTTTTTTTTTTCTTTGTAAAAAGCTCATAGCACACAAAGATAAATTTGACATTGTATCTTTGCGAAATCGCGTGCAGCGTGTATCTTAAGTAGAAGATAAAAGGTGAAGCTCCCCCAAAGGTGAAACTGCTGCCAGTCGATTTGGCGAAGCCCGTTGACTCGAGAATATTGTAGGGAGACGTAAAACAAGGGTAGGAAAAAGGATAGAGGGATGAAACGGTAAAAACGTATAAAAAAAAAGAGAATGCGGCAAGATATAATTCCCGCCTGCGGAAATTTGAAATTATAAAAGCGATTCGAAAGCGAGAGGGCACGCGGGGCATTTTTTTTTGCTTTTTCTGTCTCCTGTGCCTTCTTGATTCATACAATTTCACGCTCGGCTTGACGCTCGAGAGCGGCGCGCGCGTCGCGACGTCCCCTCCCCCTGGCACACCGCCTCCCTGTTTTACATAAAGATCAGAGTATTAAAAACGCAGGCTATACGGAATCAACCCTCTAGCATCTAGCTGCCTCCTGCGATCCAGCTCCACATCTACAACCACTCTGCTCACGTCCCACCCTTCGGCCACCTTCGTCCTTGAGCGTCTTCGGCTTCCTTTCTTCATCATTGCTTCGTCCTCTGCCTCCTCGCATCGAGTATTCTGCTCCTCCTTCTCTTCCCTCTCATCTTCTCGGAGCGAACAGCATTCAAGCAATTACTGCTCTCTGATATGATACTTAAATTGCCTTTTTCTCCGTCCGCGCAAAAAGAATCCGTACACCCCTTTTGAAGGGCCTCCACTCGATTATCCGATATCGGGAATAGAGAGAGTGGCAGTGGGGGAGGGAGGAGTCTCTTAATAAATAAAGATTTGAAAATTTCACGGCGTACCGAAGCTCGCATCTCGATCTTCTCGAATGGCCACAGTGGATCAGGATGAGACCGAAGGTCGATAAAAGGTCAAAGGACTAAAATCGATATGCCGTCACTCATAGAATCGGTAACGGATCGATTCTATCAAGAATCCTCCTTAGCAGGCCATGTTGAATATCGTAACTAATACAAGTTGCCTATGTACTCGGGTCCATAAAGGTATGGATGGTTCGATGGGAGACGTGAGCTATTGCGAGAGACGATAGCTCGACGACCTCGGCGCCATAGCTCGTCTAACAATACGACAATTTTTCTAGGCATCGAGACGCCCCAGAGACTCATCTCGACCCGGCAGTCATCTTCTCTTTGTTTCTCATTCTTCCTTATACGGAAGGTTTATTTTCTCTGTGTTTATCTCGGTTTCTCGATGTTGAGAGAATCCTGAGCTCGACTCTTCTCTATAACTTCGTCTCTCTTCCAAGTCAGAGACGACGCCTTGTCTCTCTCTCTCTCTTTCTCTCCATCTATCTGTATCTTCTGGCCGACGCATTGTCGGAGTTAATTACGGATAAACGCATCGTCATAGAAGGCCCCCGGCTCTCAGTCGGGCCCCGAAAAAATTGGACCTCAATGCCCCCGCCACAATACCAACCGTTTAGGTCTCGGTCTTGTTTGAACCGCTCTGAAATTGTTTCCATTGTCCAGACGATTTGTCAGGGTGTAAGACGGTAGCGAAACTATTAGTCGTCCCTTTTTAGATTGGCTTATTCGCTCGAATTTTTCGCCGAAATTACCTCCCCCGCGATCGACCATTCGTATACATATAGGCTCATACGAAAAGGGTTGCTTCGCGGAATCTCAAAGTTGGCCTATCTCGCCCCCCGAGTGTACTCGGGATAAATACTATTGAGTACTATGAAATGGAACCGCAAGAGGGTTAAATCTTCCTCAGCCCATCCCTAGAACCTTGATAAGGATTCTCACTTCTGGGAAAGCATCCCTTTTCTTTGGCGACTGATAGCCATACACGCGTAAACGCCTTTCCTCTTAATAGGCACGAGATTCGTCCCTTCCCGAGCCCTCGGCGACCCCAGCAGCCCTTTATCACGAGCAGTTAAATTGTCATTTGGATATCAAAGGGACAGAACACAGCCGGCGCTGCGGATAAGGGCGCGCGAGAGGTAATTTGGCTCAGTGAAACACAAACATTGCAGCAGGGCTTACGCGTCGCACCGACCTAAAGTCGCCCACCCACTTACGCGTCGCACGCACAATTCACACCCACGAAGGCACCGAGAGCACGAAACAGCCCTCAGCTATTGTTACTCAAAGCATAATGGAATCTCGGTCCTGTCCCGCGGCTTCGTCTAGTCCCGCTAGCTCCACGCCGTTTCTCCGCGCGCTACGCTAGTTAACCGGAGCTTAATGGGCTCGCAATTCGATTTTACCATTGCTCTTTGAAGGGACTCCGGGGATATAGCGAGAGGGAAAGGTACACGGAGAGACACGGATACCGCTGGGTTATACTGGCTGTCGAATTGGGTCGTCATTTCACGCCAGCCAATCGTCTACAGCGTAACAGCCAAATTTACATAATTTTTATAGTAAGCTGTTAAGAATTTTGAAAATTCTTTCCTTGTCTCCTGCTCTGTTAATATTTGCAAAATCTGGGCATGCAAAACCAGTGAAAGTACAGAGAGCGAAAGAGAGAAAGGGAAAGGCACCCGGTAATATACTGGTCAGCCAAGTATGCGAGATGCCGGCGCTCGGTTAATTCGACGTAATATCATTAAAGGGACATTTTCCAGTTTTCACCCTAATCCGTTGGAATTCAGTGAGCAAACCACCTCGCCCCGTGTTCACGCCTGCCTTTGCCCGTTATCCCTCGTTCCTCGCCTCTCTTCATCCGTTCATCCCTTCGTTCCTTTCGTCCCCTTCGTCATCCCCATCATTCCCTTCGTCCCCCTTGCGCCTCTTTGGTTTCTCGTGAGGCGATGCTCGCGGCGGAGACTTCGTAAACGGGGGAACGAGTCGAGTCGAGCTTTCCACTAATTACTGCTTTGTTTCATCGTGTTTTCACGAGCCGATGAGTCTCTAGTCCCATAGGTGAGAGAACCCGAGGGGCCCGTGAACCGTGTACATAATACCTATACCTACATATAGGCCATCTTCAAATTCTACAGAAATTCCCTTAGCCCCCAGATGCTTGACACTCCCTCCATAATTCTCTCTTTCTTTATCTCTACACCGGGTGACTCGGAAAAACACGCGAATTTCCAATTCTCTTATGTCGCAGACTCGCTGGCCCAGGAGCTGGAGCAGGAAAGAAAGACGCGACAACATCAGGCTGCCGAGAGGGACCAGGTCAAATCTCCTCTTCAAGGTGCGTCCCATAATCGGCCACGATATAAGCACCGATTCGATATAGTTATACATATAGTGCAATACTAATTTTCATCTCGTTCCTTTAACTTGACCTCCTTGTTCCTCCCGCTGCTATTCTTCTTGACGATATATATATATATATATATATATATATATATATATATCTCTTTCGAAGAAAGTTGCGCCTGTCCAGGTATCCTCCTCCCTTGCCTCTCCACCCACTATCCTTCTTGACATCCCCAATGCGGGTGACACCCAGCCACCCTTCTTCCAGAGTTAATGGATCCCACCGAGTGTTTCGCAGGAAGCTTCTTACTAGCGAAAATAAATTTCAATCTTTAATTAGAAACTCGAGTTGCCGAGTTGCCCGGGTGAATTTCTTGCAACGGACGGCGAACGCGGCAGCAAGTACAGCGGCAAGCAGATTCGCGAACTTATCCGAAGCACTACGTCGGAAACTTGGTGGCTTCGAAACTTCCCACGAGCAAAAACTATAGCGCGATTTCAATATGGCGTCTGGCCACGATACCGCGAATAATCGTTTCTCTATCCCCCGTACCGAAGGAAGGCCGGATCTTATCCCAGTAGCTGTAACGAGTGCTTGATTGAATCCCCGCGCTCAGGTCGTCGTCTGTTGGAAAACTTATTTACCAATTTTCGAGAGAGAGACAGAAAGAGAGAAAGAGAGACTCATTGTCAGTCTTTAGGGTTAAAAGTTTTCTGATCTCGTAATCGTTGCCGTGGCCTGCAGCCAACCCTGACTGCTGACTGCCACACCTACCAATCCTACCAAAAGTGCAATGTCGCCTCGAACAAAAGGGCGAGACAGAGCGGAAGATGAAGTCTCTCCCGGAGGAATATTGGTACACCAAACAAAATCCCTCGGACTATTAATGTAGTCTTTTTCAATCATAAGCGACAGTTCGATAAAAAGTCTAGAGGCGGCTCCTCCTCAAAGAACCAACCTGAGGAGCCAAGCAGAGGCCCGAGATGACTCGACTTCTCCCCGAAGGGTTCGGCTCCCTCCCGCCTTTCCCTTTGCCCCGATTTCACCCTTCCGTCTTGCTCTGCATTCTATTTCTTCATCTCTCCTCATTTCTCTGCCTCTGTTTCTTCGACCACGCTGCTACGTCTCGCTGATCGGTCCTCTCTCTCTCTCCCCCCCCCCCCTCTCACTCTCTCTCTCTCTATCTTGCTCTGCCCTGATTCAACGGTAATTAGTGAGCGGCGCCAAGCGCCGCTGCCTCCGCTATTCCTGGACGTAGTACGTGGCAGGATGTCTTGCATCCCTGTGAAAGGAACGATCATCCCCTTGAATATTAATACACCTGAGGGTTCGATTGGAACATCTTCAACTTCGAAGAGATTTCTCTGCAGCCAGTAACGCCTTTGGAATTTCAATCCCCATTAGTTCTGCCATAATAATTATAATAAGCGTAGAATCAGACGACGGTGTTACATTAGGTAAAATTTTATGTTTCAGAATCGCGGACGGGCTACTACAAGAATTCGGTACTCTTCACGAGCGCCACCTAGAAGAGGCTGGAGGACGCGCGATAAGGAACGGCGCGCAATC
>JARPRH010000589.1:341248-351439 GCA_031763665.1 Calameuta haemorrhoidalis
TTCGATGACGGGGATATATCCAGGCTTCGGATAAGCCCCGCTTGTTTAGGGAATCCGATGATGTTGTTGCCACGCGGTATGCACCCTTCCCACATACGAGCAGTCGATTCTAACGGTGCATATGCATGTTGCATATGTGCATCTGCACACAGTGCAGATATGGATAGAGCGACGTGGGCTTAGGCAAAATTTCTATGGTCAATGCATACAGGGTGTCCCAGGAATCATCGAGGCAGGTCGACACCCCCGTTTCGTATAATGAAAAGTATGAGGTTTTCCCAATTTAAAAAAAAAATAGACTTAAGGATCTTGCCCATTACGGTTGACAGACTAATTCCGGTAATTCTGGTAAAGGAGAATTTGGCAAAGGCTTTAACGACGAGGGAAAATCGCTTACCAGTTGGCTGTGTAGAGATACCTACGCTGGATGCTGGTGCGAACAAGTTGACGACTCAAGAATCCTCGAGGAAGAGGATCACGCGGTGTGGGTGTAGATCGATTTTCGGGGATGGAAACTCCCAAGTCGGCTTGAGCACGGTTCGCGTCAGTACTTACGATATTACAGTCGCTGCCACACGGCTAAGTCCGCTCGCTAAGCTCTCCGAAGCTCCGAGACGTATTTCGGGCTTGTTACGGAATATAGTATCTGTATGCAGTAGTCACGGCAGATACAGTAGTTATAGTAACGATAGTACCGATAACGCCGAGTCGGAACTACTGGGAAAACCCCCCTGTGGCTCCATTATCTGTAACTTTAAACGAAAGTTCTCACTATCGTTACGTATGCATAACTAAATTTGACCCAGTGGTCCATCCCCCGTGGATGACCCTAGACGATTTCTTATATACGGACAGTCCTAAGGAGTGAAGCTCGGGACTGGAAACTTGGCGAGGAAAAAGTTAGGGGTCCAGACCGGAGTACATGACTGTGATCTGGGCTTAATTTTAGGGGATGTTTAGAGGTCGGTTAGGTCGATGGCGGATGGTTGTCATGTATGGGGTGTGCGAGTGTTGGCTCTGGCTCTGCTCGGTAATGAGGTTCGGTTTTGATTAGCACCGAGACTGTTTAACGGTTTGATACCTCGCCGGTAATCGAATCCGGACCTAATCTCTCAAGTTATAACCAGATTATTGCCTCCTCCATGCACTTGGCTCTCTGCAGCGCTTCGTCCCGTTCGGTTCGCTCGCGTTACTCGCGTTACTTGGGCATTACTGTCGCAGCCCTTCGACCTCTGGTTTGCGCGGACGGCAACGGCCGCACCGATCATCCCAATCATCCCGACCATTCATGTTTATTGTAAAAACGAACTGGAGCGATTACCGGGGATGCCCTCTTGGACGTATGACCTCGGCTCACCTCCAATCATCGTCCCTCAAGAATTTTGGAGACTCATCGGTCCCTGATCGTTCGTCGCTGAATTATGTGCCAGCGATCTAATTTATATGGCTGCCATCTTGAAAGGATAGTAGTCGTGAGCCAGTGTGTTGTGTAGTAGTCGTGTTAGGTTACAGTTTTAAACGCGGCCAAATTATACGTTCGCGAGCACGTTTAAAATATTCCGACGTGGAGTGTGCGGGAAAGGGCAAAATAAATGTTACGGCATTACGATGGACAGCAGGCTTTTGCCTCTCTCTCTCTCTCTTCCTCTCTCTCTTTCTCTCCCCTTAGCGCTCTCCTCCTCATTCCCGTGCTCGCTCATTCTTTCTCGTTCTTACACTCCTCGCTATGTTACTCTCACGGAACGAGCGTATATATGCACCAGCGGAAAAAAAGTCGCCTGCTTGATTGGTGGAAATGAATTCAAAATGGCTGACTGCCCGAGTAAAATGGCGTCGCGACGTTAATAGCTGGCTATTACGATAAATTTGACGTTTCTATTCATCCTCGTTGCGATTCGAGGAGCGTAAGGTCGTCCCCGTAACTTTGAGCAATTCCTGTGTCCATGGGACGTAGGATGGATTGATGGATTGAAAATTAAGAGTTTCTCTGGTACCGATCAAAGTCCTGGACCTGGGCCCAAATCGTTTCAGGTTGGCCGAAGGATTCGATTCTGCATTTTTATGTCTATTGGATTCCAAGGAAAAATCAAAAGACGCAGACACGTGGAAGATCGGAGAGATTGAAGCCCGCGGGCCAAGAACGAACGCCGAGGCTCGACGATGCACGGATTCTTAATCGGGCCCATTATCTCCGCGCGATCATCCCGAAAACTAATTCGTATTTTTTACTCCGAAACCGAAAACTCATAAATCAAACCACCCCGGGGATAACGGGGGAGGGGGGGAGGGCTGGAGCCTGGGCAGCGTCTAAGACAATGCGGCTCCATTTAAGATTCGAATGGACGCAATTTCCTATACAACTTTGTAATTATGGGTCGTTTGTTGGTGCATCGGATTGCCCTAGAACCGCGGAGCGAGAGCAAAGGGCGCACCTTTTGTTGGCCTGCAGACCATAAAAATTTTCGAATTAAATTAAAACCAGCCAGACTTTTATACTTTCGTTGGGTTACGCGTCCTCGATAATTGCCAGTAAGCCAAAAATTATGACAAATAAACAAGCATTTGAGGTTCTCGCAAAAGGGACCGGAGCCCTGCGAACCCAAGAGCCAAGAACCGAAAACCAAGAACCAAGAAGGTATGTACGACCAGCTTCTCATAAGTATTCACCTTCGGACCAGAAGAGGCTGAGCTACTTCGAAATTCTTTGTTAAATCTCCCAGAACTCCGATGGCCCACCTGTCATTTCTTATTCCTCACAGGAGCAACCTCAGCAGGGTGGAAAGTGTACGTAGCGTGGCAGCCATGGACGGAGATCCCCTGACGCGAGGTTGCACGTATGAAAGGGAACTGGTGACGCAATGAATAGACCAGGACGATGTTTAATTCCAGCCAATTTTGCGCAACCTGTAACTAACCTGCAAGCTCCGCCTCTGTTTGATCCAGCTAATATTGATGATCTCGTGCTGCTCCTGGCTCTCCTGCCTCTCCTGGCTGATCCAGATGCAGAACTTCGATCAGCCTCGACTCTGGCAACTTGTTCGCGACAGCGAAAGTACCAACGACTCTTAAAGTAATGGCTCCGCTCTAGTGCCGCTCTAATATATTTATGTATTTATTTATACGTTACTCCTGCTCCTGCGAACGAGGGACCAATCAGTCCTCGGGCTAGAGTACAAAAGTCAGCTCCACTGTCTGGCGGCTCCCTTCAAGATTTATTGCTTGTAATGAGAAATCATTAGCCGCAAGGTGTATTAGACGATTTTGGTAATTGCTAAATTGCTCAACCTCCGCCGCAGTAGCACAGACTGTATCGTGGGGGACCATGAAAAAAAAATAGCGACAGTCGCTCGACTCAAACGCGGGAAGCAATTTTTGTCTGCTACCACGTAAAAAAAAAAAAAAATCCAAATCTCACGGAAACGTAATAAAAGCCGATAAGGAGGACTATCCGAGAGACACGGAGTGAGATCCAGTGAAAATAAAAGCCATGTACACAGTGACAGGGTCGTGAGTGATTAAACAATGGGATCGCAGGGATTCCGGAGATATTAAAAAAAAAAAGAAAAAACACGAGTCAGAGTGAGAGATGCGACCGAGAGGGGCCAGAAGGGGGGAGAGAGGAAACCAAAGCGAAAGGGACGTCCGGTAGGCGGTAGGTGGACGAGAGCGGCTCACTCAGGCTAGCAACATATGTACCGTCCATTGGACTGTAGGGGGGCGGACGGCGTCGGGGTGCTTGAGGCTAAGTATAAAAATCAATCACACGCGTTGACGTCCGCACCGATCTAAAACAGTGCGCCGCGTGTCAATAAAGAATAAGCCGCTGCTTCTCGATGATCGATGTGTCCAAAGTCCGCCACGCGGGATTCCATTTCTAACGAACGCGCAGCGCCGGAAACCTGGTGCCGCATCTTACTGAGGCGGATCGAGAAACGCATGCGGAATTCTAGTGTCGCCGAAGCAGCCAAAGGGGAGCTCAGGGCAGCATAGGGAATGCGCGCCGGTGAAAGGATGTGGGGGTGGACGGTGGTTGATAAAATCTGGTGCACTCGAGGTGGAGGCAGTAGGTACGTGGCGAACGGATAAGGTGGTCAGACGGCGAAGGGCGCGAGAGGACTAGGGGTTGAGGGGTGGTGGGCGGAGGGGGTGGCTGAGGGAGGGTAAGCGGGCACGGAAATTGGTGGTACTAAGGGGTACCAGCGGCGAGTACGATCGAAAGGGTTGGCCAATCTGATATATTCCGAGTGGCTCCGCCGATGATTAATGGCTCGCGAGCTGGGTTTTTTGTTAATTAGCTGATTGGGAACGCCTAGTATGATATGCAGATTTCGACGAGATACCTCGCGGTTATTTAATATCGGAGGGGATGGTGGAGGGTAAGGGTGCTGCTTTCGCATTACTTTCACAGTCATACTCAACATCCATTCTTACAGTTGGGTTCGGGTTTGAACTTTTTGGTACGATACTGTAGCTGCTTGGGTACACAGGTCGAAGCCAGGAAGTAGATCCTAAATATTATGCAAGAACATGACGTACTCTTGGATTAAAACAAAGTATCTGCAATTGATGCTGCAGCTGCATGTACCAGAATAAATCTCCTCTTTCGAGATGTCTGCCGCATGTCCGTGCATACGTTTCCCGCCGAGTTGCACTTTGTCGAACGATACTGCCCCTCTCCTCCCTTCCATCCACCCCCCCATCCGCCCTCGCAGCATCCCTCATATGGTTCCAGCATTATCATTGGTATTACGGTATCTTCTTACTTGGAAGCAACCCCATATAATTTCCACACTCGATGCCACTGCTACCCCTTTATTTGGATTCTCAAGAATTTCCACGTTGCGGGAAGCTCGCGCCCCATGCTGAAGTCCTCGTGAGCTCCTAGGGGTAGAACCTGCTCCCCGTGTTCCAATCGTTAAAGAGTGCTCGAGCTCGGTTTTGCTCTCGTAGAAACTATCGTACTGCACCAGAGCAATTATTCCATTGCAGAGCAGTTCAAAGAGATTAATTCCAGGGTTAATGTATTCACCCCTTTTTACTTGAAACGAGGAGATTTCGTATGTATTGGCAATTTTGCATTTATACCCGCGGTGCTCCATGAATAAATTCATTTCGGATTCGTTTCGATTATGATTTACTCTCTCGTCTCACCTACGGAGAAAGCATTCGCGACTTTCTCGACTCTCCGGACTCGAAGCGGCAAGGCTGAGAAACACACTGAGCAGCGGAGAGTGCACCCTCCTCCCCCCTCGACCATTTCACGGGGATGTTTTTCCTCTCGCGCAACCATATGTTAATTGCCGCTGGAATCTGGACTCGAGGACTTTCGGAATGGTGTCACTCCGAGAGTGAGTGGATCAGCGCGTATCAATCAGAGCAGTGTCTTGCCCACGCACCCTCACGCACTCATACGCACCCCTTTGGCACCGTCACACACTCACGCGACACAACCCCCGGGACTCGCACTCCTTGTCACTTTCCACGTCGAGCGAATCGGGTGGTCTCGGTCGGCGGACTGGGAAGTCAAGGGTGGAGAAAGAGAGAGACAGAGAGAGGGGGGGGGGGAGAGAGAGAGAGAGAGCCGGTTCGGCTGGATCGGCCGGATTGGCGCGCGTTGCCATTTATCACCGCAGGGAAAAAGTGCACGTCATCACCCGTAGCGATCCGTGCCAAAACCCGGATGACTTCGTGAGACGCCTGTCAACAATATTGTTCGCGGCCGCAAAAAGAAGCGCTTTTCCAACAGGGCCGTCGCATTGTTTGAGCCCTTATTGCGCCAGTTTTCATAATCCACGCGAACGGCTAACCTCCTGACCCGGGCCAAAAATTACGGTCACCTCGTCCTAGGTACTTTAGAGAATCGCAGCATCTATACCCTATACCGTAGGGGTAGTATGTACGACGGAGGGTAGTATATGTGTCCGTGTGGATGAATGGGACGAGTTACGTATCGCGCACCATTACACCCTTGCCTAGTGGCCATACGTGATACGTGTGTGATACGTCAAGGGGGGAAGGGGTAGGGGGCACCATGACGCAGACGCAGACGCAAACGAACCCAGAGGGAACACGCACGACGACAATTAACCGGCTCGTCCATCACGCAGTGACACGTCCTCGTATCGACTGTTACTTCCGCGCCACGAAATCTCATCTCTCTACTCTGGCTTCCAGCAGACAGATAGTTCTCGAGCCCTTTGAGAGGGACTTCGATTGCCTGGCAGATTTCACCCTGTCGAAACTCCCTCGAAACTTAGTCAATCTGCTCTCTAGGTTAGGTCCTGCTCCCTCTCCCCTCTTCGCCATAGTACACACTACCCCTTTAATCGTCGAGAATTCTCCTTTCTTTGGATAAACCCTCTTGGACCACCCTCCAGTCGATAAAACAATAGCACTCAGCCCTCGTCTTCTTTCGATACGACACTACCCTCAAAAAATATATTCTACGAAACGACAGACAAGAAGATACAATTGTAGCCAAGAGCTAAGAGACACTGTCTGATCCTGCAGAGGCTGTCTTCTCAAAGATGATATTCCGTCGGGCTCCAAGGGATGAGAGTCGACGTCCTGCATACCACGCTGTACCAAGGTAGCGCATACTTCGGCCGAGAGATTTTTCTCACCCCCCTATACACGAACCAAGTAGCTAGGTCAGAGGGTAGGATGACTGGCGGATGCCTTTCAGGACTCAAAGACATTCTCGTCTTCCGGGCCGTGAAGTTCCTGTCATCCTGCCATCCCGCCAAGGAATCCCTGACCACACGGTAAGCCTCGGGGCTACCAACGTACGTGACTTCAGTGACTTACCAACATCCTAAGCATTGCCCAGGACTTTTATCGGTTGTTGGTACCGGAAGGCACTGCGCCCTGAAGCCCTTGGAGTCCCCCACCTGGTCCGTAGTATCCGAGATGGGAAAGGGGCCAATGTGAACGTGTTGGAAGGGATGGAACGTCCTTCCTGAGGGATGCTCTACCTATTCCGGGGAAAACAACAAGGCGAGTCCGCAACTCCCAACGTCTAGTTGTACGGGGGCAGTAACTTTGCTATCAACCGGCCGGCCAGGTCAACGCCTGACCAATACGAGGTACCCTGGTACGTACGTACCACGTATGCTCGGGAGCTGCAGAGAGCAATGGTGTGTGCAACGCTGTATATCGTATGTTCGCGATGCACACGGTTATTGCATAATGTTCGATGCAACGACGTTACGATATTTAGGCGAGCCAACCCCGGGAAAGGGCGGCTGTCCACGTACACATACTATATTCCATCTCTAGGTATATACATGGATGCGCGATATAGGTAGATAGGTTGGAGGGCCTAGGTAAACTCGCTCGACGAGGGTAAAATGAGCTGAAAGGGATGATAGGACAGTAAACGGAGACTAAGGGTGGCTGCGGATAGAATCAGGGGAAATAAGGAGGAGACATCCTGATGATGGGGTGCAACGGGACTGAGAGCATGGGTACGATAGCGGGAAAATTTAAATGGCAACTAGAAAGTACGAAACACACTGAGATTTATTCTTGGCAGGGGTACCTTTGGTCTAGTAGGAAAAGCCGAGCATTAAATCAAATAACAATAATTACGGGAGTCGGAGGCCATAAAGTCCGAGTTATGGGTTTTCGCGAGAGAATCCCTTCGCGATGCTTCATCTCACTCCGACTCCCTTTGCTTCGTCTATCCCCGTCCGTCTCTCGCCCTAATAATGGATAAAACGATCATAAATTCGAGGGCGCCCGTTTCGTAGAGAAGAGCTGGGCTTTTTGGCCTCTTAGGAAATATTAATTAAAATGTAATTGTTCCGAACGGAGTTAAGGAACGAAGGGGTTACTCTCTCTCTCTCTCTTGCTCTCTCTTTCTCTCTCCAGGGCATGCCCTTGGGTCTTCTCCGTAGCCTGTATCTCTTTGTTTTAGCATTTGATAACTTGCGCCTTCGCCCAACGCCCATCGCCCATTGGTCTTCCTGCTTATGCAATTAATTAGCCTGCTTTGCCGAAAGAAAAATTGACTGATCCAACGTTTACCAAAGTACAGTACCCTCCATTCCATTTATCCTGACCCATATGAGCCTTCTGATTGGTCCTTCTCGACTTTTCGACTTTTTTCCCGATTTCCACCGTTTCCCTGTGTCCCGGTAAGCGACACCGAGTTCGTACACATCAAAGAGGGTGAGGGTGAAATTCGGGGGTGAGTAAACCTAGCGACGTCGGCGTCGGCGTCGACGTCGAGCAAGAGCAGAGCAACAGGGCAGGGCTGGACAGTGGTGCGAGGCAATTCGGACACGGGACACAAAGTGATGACGTCATCAGCCAGTCTGAAACCCTGTCGTCGATGAGCAAGGACCTGTGTGTACAGTCTCTGGTTTACAAGTTCATTGCGCCAGGACGGACAGTCAGCCATCGTTGTCTGGTTCCTGTCGCTTGGTAGCCAACCGATGAAAATCGCCCATATTTACTTTGCTCAACAAGAAAGTGCTGGATCTTCATGAGAAAATACATGATCGACCTCATAACCTGTACTTTGTCGCCAATTGGGAACAGGGCTGAAAAACTGAACTGTGTAAAAAAATGGAACCTATCGAAGATCGAATGGCTACGTGTCGAAGTGGGAGAATCGCAAGAATCGCGAATGATCGCTGCGTCAACCGCGGCCACGGTCGTCCGTTGTATACGAGGGGTGGACAACGCTGCCGAGCGTACCCAATTACACTGCAGTTCAAACACATGCAAATCCGTAGAATAAGCTTTATTTGTTGTGCAAATTAGCCGCATATTGGCGCACGCCGAACGGGGTTTTGTCGGTGCGGCTTTTGCGCGAACCCCTGGGTCAATTGCTTATTTTGAGTTGAGCCGGTCCAGGATGCAAATAGCGGACCACCATCATCATCGCTATCGATAACGAGAATGGCGTTCTGTACCATCGGAACAATCGAAAGGCCCATTTCGAATTATCAGCTGATAATAAATCTTATCTCTGTGGCGTCACGTGTACACTATAGCAAGACACACCAACCATATTCCTACTTTCCATGCTTATTCCTCAAAGTAATTTCTTCCCGATCAAACTGTATCATATTTCTGCGTAATCCCCGAGGGAAACGGCGATCGAAATCAATAAAAACATGGACTCCTCAGGCAAGTCTTAAGGTTCAGTTTCATGACGAACGAGTAGGTCTCGAGGGCTCGATCTATCCTGTGGGAACCGGCAGGAGTAGAAGGACGAGGTACTCCTCGATAGCCCCTGACCCCCGGCTATCCTTCACGGCCACTGAACTCAGCATCCCGCGGGATCTCTTACTCAAGATAGCACACAAACCTAGCCCTTGTCCAGCCCCGTGCTGAGAGACTGGCAGCTCGCGAAAAAAAATGATCATGGAGTCTAAAGGTCCAGTTGCGTAGACTTTACCTTGATAATCGTACAGGCTCCGATATCCATATCATCTGCAACGAGGCTGAACCTATTGTTACGCGTGAGCTTGGATGCAGCTATAGACGTACCGTGCAAGTGCAACAAAGACCGGGTATCCCTTCGGGAAAGTCTCTAGCCTGGAAATGGAGGCTGGGGAGGGTGCGGAAAGGAGAGGCTCAAAATCAAACTAGCTTTGCCAACGATTCCCGGTCGTTTACCCAGTGACTTGCAGTCTATTGTCGAGCTGTTTTCCTTTTTTTAAATCCGCGCCGATTTCGCCGGCGCTTCGCTGAATTTGAATCGTGCCGGGAAAACTGTGGAGTCACCAGACGTTCATATGTTAGCTGTTCGGTCCGCTCTGGGGGCTACTCTCCGCGCTAGTACGTACAGGGGTTATACCTTGTGCATGTATATATATATATATACATACATACGTCTATGTACAATATACAAAGCCACGAAAGACAGGCGTATGTCCTTTACGCACGACTCGAAAGGATCTCGGAAAATCTCGCGGGAATTCGATAAAGTATGCGTGCATCCCTACGCGTACGCCGTCTTTCTGCCTGTTTGCCCGGATTGTGCGTGTGAGGCCTTGGGGAGGGGAGGGGAGGGGCGGTAAGATACGAAATTCGTAGGATCCTCCGGAAGAGGGGAAAAGGGGGGTCGTAGGACGAAGAAGACGACAGAGACAACGACGATGATCCGAGCGGCGATGACGGGGGGGACGGGAGGAGGAGAAACGGATGCAGGGGGGCCGCCGCAAGGGGAGTCAGGAA
>JARPRH010000591.1:17557-32875 GCA_031763665.1 Calameuta haemorrhoidalis
AGTACTACTACAGATTCACCAAATAAGGAACAGTCAGATTCCTCTGGAAACCATCGGGGTAAGCTCATGAGTAATTCAGCACATAATCAGGTACACACAACAATTCATTCATACCCAGAATACTTAACCTACATAAAACGAATCAAGAATACCCTCGCAAAGAAACCATCAGACAATTCCAGTAAACTCTGTTTTAGTTCCGTAAAACAGGATATTAATTTAGAGTCAGATATCAATCATATTATTATTGATAGGGGTATTCCTTGGAAACTAATTCCTATTTCTCCAGATTCCTTACCTTCTGACCCGATAAACAAATTTCGTGAACAAACTGCCCATTTTAAGAAATTATTAGAGGACGCGTGTCTCAGTCTACCACCAGTGCATACAAACCAAACAGCTCAGTTGGATAGTACATAATATCGTCACACCAGTGGCGTAGGGTAGCAAGAAATAACAGGCAAAAACAGGGACGGACCTAACACGTGGACACGTTTAATACCGGCAAGTCAGACCAACGAACCATCCTAACTACCTTTCTTTAATCCAAGATTCACTAAAATCTTTATAACATTAAATCGTTCCTACCTTTTATCAGACGTAAATTATAACCACATTCCGCGTATTTCAGGGAGCGATCGTAACACTAATTTACTCTCTCGAACCGAGTTTTCTGTCGCATTTAGTTGGAACACGCTATCCAGGTTGGAACACGCTGATCAGGATCATTCGAAGTTTTATAGTTTTCAAAGAAAACTTGAAAACAGCTCAGGATCTAGAGGTTGAAAAGCTCTTTTTGAATAAAGAAGCTTAATTAGATAAATTAATGTCAAATACTCACCTCTTGTTTCAGATATTCGAGTTATATAGAATTTGGGTACATCCAACAGTTAAACCCTTAGAGGGAACGTCAGCGTTAAAATCAATTGCTCAAAAGGTCAGGGCGTTTAACACGGTGAGTGCCACGTGCATTTATAAGGAAATCCCTGCAGATCACGCGCGCTGCTTAGAAATGCGCTGGTATTGTGGTATAGCAATGCGAAGCACACTACTAACGAATTGAAACTTGCTCGATGCAGGTTTGTAAACATATCAGGGCCATTGTTTCTTATCGTAGTAGAAGATATTTACGTTTAGAACTAAATGCTTATGGAAATTCATTAAACACGTTATGCGCCAAGTCTGCTTTGTCTTGTTTATCGTTTGGCCCGCTAGATAAGATTTCATCGAAATCGGCTTGCGACCAGGGTTCTGTTTGGGTTACGGCAAAGTAATACAAACATTTCAGAAATGTTTTACGTTTATATTCATTCAGTTCTCTGCAGTTCTTAGTCCAGTGCAGACAAAAATGTTTCTTTAGCCTTGAAATGAAAAGTGATAGTAGTGAAATCATTTTTGCTAAAAAAAAACCGGCATAATTAAAATTTAGATAATTACTTAAAACAATGCAAATTTTTTAGTTTTGGATCATATTTTAAACTGTCAGTCACCGCCGACTGTCGCGACCTGAACGAAAAGTTAGTGTCAGTCACCAGTGACTGACATAGCACTTAACGTTTTAAAGGAAAATGTGTATGGAAGATTGACAAAAAATTCAAAGAAGAATTTATACTTCCATAAAAATCCCGATTATCTGAGGAGAAAGGAGTTGGATCAGCTTTAGATAGGTCAGTGTTGATCGAGTGGATGAAATCACCCCTACATAATCCAGTGGAATTTTTAGAGGATTGATAAAGAAGAATTTTTTTCATTTGAAAAATCTATAGGAGTTAAAGAAAAAGAAAGAGAAGGTAAACTGGCTGCAAGATAGTTTGGATTAATGACTTTATCAAAGAGAATGTATATAGTATTGACAGAAGCTCTGCTAGCTCAGCACCTTATTCCATATTTCCCAGAAATAACAAAGACAGATGATGAACTTTCTTTAGACAAGAAAAGAATGTCATTTACTGATAAGACCCTCAATGAACAATCCTTGTTTACAAGTTTGGATTTCTCAAAATGGAACTAATATGAGAAAAGCAGAAACTCTTCCTATCTTCAAAATTATTGACCAGCTTTTTGGATTTACTTCATGTTTCTGACATGTTTTGAAATGTTTGAAGGAAGTTTCATTTATCTATTGAACGGTAATATCTTCTAATCTACCTAATACAGAGGTAGGAGAGTTTCAAGAAGATCTAGGTGGGTGATACGGGCATTTAGGAGGAATTGAAGGTTTCAGACAAAAAGGGTGGACTATATGGACAGTAAGCCTAATTTTATTAACTGCTGATGACTTACCACTTCAATTAAGGTTAATGGGACAAGGAGATAATGAAGTTCATCGAGAGAGTTTTATCCTGAAGAACTCACATTAGACTAACAAGAAGAACACCGTTTTCAATTCATTAAAATACTTCAAGATATTCTAGATAAAGCTGGTCCGCCCTTAAAAACGGAGGAAACCTGGACATCAAGAAATTAGTTCGTATATGGTAAATATATTATCTTAAATGGAAAATCCCTTCCTGCGTATGGCAAAAAAATCTGCCGAATATTCAGAATATCAAACGAAGATTATCCTACCCTGGAATCAACAATATCTTCTTTGACTGCAAATTACTCATCTGCAATGACATATGCTTTCAACCCAGGTCATCTTTTCTATTCGTATCTTACGGAGCTCACAGGCACAGTCGAACTCTTTTTTTTCGAGAAAGCTACTTACTCAATAACTCTTGCAGGAAAAATAGGAACTGATAGAAGTTGTAGAGGAGTACAATATTCAGATCCTTATAGCTCATGGTCAGATCTAATTGTTCAAACTTTTAGTATATGTATAATTTTAATGCTGTAGTTCATTTAAATGAAAATTGAATCAGTATGCCTTCAAAGTTAACATATCATTTGAATGAAGGATCTTGATTGAAATAGATTTCGATAAAGGAAATTCATTTTGGACATCATCGCCTCAAGATTACTGTCAATATTTGCATTATTATTACTTGAAGGAAAAGCCTCACATATACAGGAAAACAACTCAGCAACTAAAAGGTCATCACGAGGAATTTACACGTCGGGCCATGGATCATTTACATTAGCTTTGGCAAAGAAAGGAGAACGAAAAATTTGTGGATATACCTTAACTGAAACAGAATATCCAGAGCTGTTCATCTTAGAAACCAGGAAGGATGGAAATTTTGCAAGGAAGGGACCAATCGACGGGAATAAATTCATTTTTATGGAAAGACATATGAATTAACAATTTTCTACTCTGTACCACGATATATTGGTACAACGATGTTTTTTACAAGGACAGTTTCAGATAATGCATTAATGCTTGGAATGACTTCACCAGGCGAGTTTACAAATACTATTATGAAAAAACCAGTATATCGGACAGTCTCAGGAGGAGAAGTAATATTTTTTATTAAATGCATACCTCTCGGAGTCAAAATTAGATGAACCGAAAGATGTTGGCAGCAATTGCCAGTTTATAAAGGAATCGATTAATATTTTATCACACCAAGAACTCATATGTTAATAAGAACAGGGACAGAGATTGATTGTAATGACTCATTACAATAATGACATAGTAACACGTATGTATTATATTAATAATATTTGGTATAGATTTACTCCAAATCTACAAAGAACTGTGGAGCCAATGATAGGAAAACCAGATAAAGAACCTACTTGAGAATATCAGAGTATCGACGTAGGTTCAGGGCGGAATCTATTCAGATCAAGAACTGGAAAAATTAAGGAAACATAATGTTCCCTGCTGAAAAACCTGCAGTCTTAACCCCTTCGCAGTCAGGTGAAAATGAGATTTTCGTGCCACTTTTGTGTTGGAAACAAATTTTCATAGATTTGCCCTAAAGTTTCAGTATAGAGGTTTTTGGGGTCGCTGAATCCAAATCTGAAATCTGATTTTTGAGAAAATTTGTTCTTCTCACGAAACAATTCACAAGACTGTCAAGCCATTACGAATTATACTTTCATTTATTCGATACTGGAATTTACAACGCTTCCGTCGTCTATAATCATCTCGAAACTGACTCAAAAAAATGACTTCTTTACAGTTCCGTCGTGCACTGGCAACAGAGCTGTTAGAAGAGCATTGTGATTAACACACATCTAAGGAGTATCATTGCAAACCCAAAACTTCTCTACGCTCGTCATGAAGTCACTATCCATTGTATATTTCAGACGATAAGACGATAAGAAAACGTTGTACTGAATGCTATTCCAAAAAACAAAGAAAATCAACGAACCATGAAAAAAAAATTAAAAATATGAATAGTAAAAAGAAATTTGAAAAATTCAAAAAGCACAAAAAAAATAAAAATACGAAAAGCATAAAAAAACAAAACGGAGTCAACAACCGCCACGTCCTCGATTCGTAACTCTGGGTTCGGCTGACAGCGGGATATAAAACCAAAAAAGTATTCTTTTAGATTCAATTATAGATAATTTGTCATACATGATTTGCTAAATTTTTATTCATCATATTGTATCCGAGTTTCACATACTTGGAGGCAGGACTAAAATTCGAAATTCGCGACCACAAACATATAAAGATACAAATTTTCACCAAAATCCAACTACTTTTCGAATTTTTTTTCGCCATTTTGGATCCGCCATTTTGAATTTTAGAAATCCGATTTCAGATCAGATTTAGCGACCTCAAAAACCATGAGATAATCACTTTCGTCGGATTCAAAATTTTTTTTCGAATTTGCGTCCGCCATATTGGATCCGCGATTTTGAATTTCTGAAATCTGATTTCAAATTCGGAATTAAGGACGTCAAAAACCATGATTTACCAAATTACAATCGAATCGATGTAGTAAAAATATGTTTTTTTTTTTTTCAAATGCCCCTATACATATCATGACACAAAAGTGGCACGACATTTGTTGCCCCTATGTGTGTCACTGAGCAAATTAAGCAAATTGCATAGTTTCCGTTCTAAAGGGGGGAGGTGTTACGTTCCACGCCTTATAATTATTGATAGTCAAATCAAATCATATTCTTATAATCATTTAATCATATAATCCAGAAATAACACATTATTATATGACACTTTAACGATATTAAACACTGTCATATTTTGTTAATATAGCTTGAATCTTCTCGGATAACATTCAAGGCGATTCAAATTACAGAGTACGACTTGGTATATTGATTATTGGAAAAAGGCTAATTATCAATTGATATATTAATAATTTTGAAGAAGGGGTGCCATATTGACCAATCAGAAGTAGTTCTACTGCTATAAAAAGGTAGTCAGAAGACGCATTCGAATGATGTGAGTTAAGAGATTAAGAGAACAACATCAGAGTTGTAGAACGTGTTAAATCGGTACAAATGAAGTTAAAATTAAAGTTCCAATTAGAATCGTGAGTGAAGTCAAAACTGACATATTAAATATACCAAGAATCTCTAAAAACTTATCCAAAATATCAAAATTTAAGTATTTACAATTTACTCGAAACCTTCCTGCATAGAGCTGAAGCCATTGTATACGGCCTCTATTCATCCTTAATATTCTCAAAAGGGGAAACCTGAAGCAGAGTATAGGGCTTCTACCTTATCCTACCAAATCATTAATATAAAATCGAAACTTACTAAACTTATAACATCTCACACATCGTCAGAACTTGGATAAGACTGATCATTCATCCTAAACGATCTAATTGAGACTCCATCACATACGAAAAGAAATTCAATTCAAGTATACTAGGAACACAAGACCTGAGTAAGTACAGACTTATGCCTAAACGAAGTGGTAGGAAAGTTCAATTGTGAATTTTATTCAGACATTTAGATAAACCTTACACTTAAAAACAAACCAGAAGGATCTAGCCGTGGCAAAATATCATATTAACGAACAAAACAATTTTACTCAATAATTACCGTGTAGATTGATTTCCATAAAGTTTTCGAAACTACCAAAAGATTTACCTACTGAGGAATCACTTAAAGATAGAATATTTCCTGTTCCCCGAAGACTGAGAGATTATCACAACTTTAAAACATAAAACTCGATAGTACTTGTATTAACACGTGGACATGTTGATAAAGTAGGCCGAATCAACGAATCATCCCTTTTATTACAAAGTCCATTTACGTCGCTTGATTTTCCGGATCCAGCGATCGTAAAAATCCCTCCAAAATAATTTTTGTTCTCATTCGAGTACCTTTGATTTAGCGCTATTGTTACTTTGAAACAACCGGCAAAAGTTTGATTTTCCAGGAGTGGGGAGGGGCTCGGGAAAAAATGTGTTCATTTTCTCGCCTTACCGCTAAAGGAAATATTTTAGAAAGTTATTTTTCTGGAACATTAGAAACTTAGAACAATGTAGAATAACACTAAAAATGTAAAATTTGCAAATATGGGGGGGGGGGGGGGGGACTCGCTAGCTAATCATTATTGCATTTTTTGAATAAACTATTGCAAATATCTCAAGCAAACTTTAAAACAATGTTATTAGAAATGAGAACAACTTGGAACAACCAAGAGAATTCTCAGAACAAGAGACGGAAGGGTAGTTAACTCTGGAACGGCCATGCTTTCAATGAACGTTTTTCTCCAGCTTTCTGGGTGAATGGTTACATGGCAATACATACATGGCAATGCTCTTTTGGAACAATATTAAGAACAACTAAAATAACCTATAACAATTTTCAAAAATACGATTTTCAACAAAAAGGAGACTGTAGCTTATTTCACTTTTTTCAATTATTACTGCCCTAAAACAAGTTTTTGTGGTACAACTTTAGAACAATTTGGAAAAAATGTAGAAGAAACTGGAACAACTATTAAATTTTTCATTTTCTAAAAAAAGGGGGCTAACTTCACACATGTAGTGAATATTGTGTGAATCCTAGGGAATTTACAATATGATTGGTCGATGATGATCATGAGGAGTACGTGTGATAAGTCAAATAAATGTAAGAATTTGAGTAATGTTCGAACGTGAAGGAGATATGTGTGTGGGTGAGGAGAAGAAGAGCAAGAGAGAAGTGTGCATTGAGAAATAAAATTAAAAGTATGTGTAAATATGTCCCAGAAGATTTTTACTTGATTGGATTTCAGAGAAGTTGAAGTCGGATCGATGAAAAATATACTATTATCCCATATTCAAATCTCAAAAATTATATTTTGAAGGCAAACTTACTTTGGGCACTCTCCTTATTTATTAATTTATTTTCCCAGAAAAAAAAAAGGAAATTACTTAGTCTTGTAATATTTTAAAATAAGGTTATTATGATATAATTATTTCTTTAAATTATTATTTAACAAAGCAATTAAGATTTAATGAGAAAAAAGGAATGTGCAATTTAAGCTTTAAAAATTTTCTAATTGATGATAAATATTTTCTATTATTAAAATATTTTATCAAACTCCTTAAGCTCTTACACAATCATATTCAATTTTGTTTTTTATTTCTTCTGTGAATATCAGAATGATGTAAATTGCTTATGTTACTTATGTACCTGTTTAAACAATAATTATTGTTAACAATCCTGGATATTTTTACAAGAATGTAAATACCTTCTCCTATAATTTACTATTTAGCACTTATGCAATATCAATATTTAGATATCTTACTTCTTCCTACTCTAAATTATACATACAGAGATATTTTTCTAAAACAGAACTTTTATGTGTGTATATATATATTACATGCAATACTCAATGCTTGTTCATCACTGTGAAGAAATTGGCCAATTTTTGTTGAACTACAGACATATGTAGATTAATAGGATAGACACTGAAGTACTTACCGATTGTTATTATCATTATCGTCATCGTTAATATTTTCATTGTTTTTATTCTGCGGTGGCTGATCCATTTTTCTTCCATATTATCGCGCTATATCGCCGTCCAAATTAAATTATCGCCTGGTAATCAAATGATAATTTAGTTAGTAACTTGTCATAATCGTTAAATAATTTAAACCGTGGAAAACAAAGACGGTGGATTAAGATTCTCTTTCTTTGTTCGCTCGTAAAAGAAAATTACTTGTACTATCTAATAATAAAACCACGAACAAAAAGTATTAATTCCCTCTAATTTCAGATAAGGATAATGAATTCAAATGGAACAATAAATATATAACGATATGGATGTTTCCATCGAAATAAAAAAAAAATTAAAAATTGATTACCATACATGGGGTATATACATTGTTAGTAAATGCAGATATACATAATTTATATTTTAACCATTGTCCTTCCGATGGAAACATATACAATTTATTCTTTCACTATTTAAGAAATAATTCACGTAATTGTAAAAAAAAATACTATAGATCTTAGTAAATGTACAATGACAACTCACGATCAACATACATCGGTAGAATAAAGTTCCTTTCTTCCGTTCCTTATGGCTGACTCCTCCAATGAGATTTGCCGGGTAGAATAAAATTTCGTCAGATTGAATAATTGCACGTACGCATGTATGAACATGAATACAGAGAGATGTACAACCAACAGTTTTGCAGCTCTAATGGATAGAAGAATATCTACTGCTTAAAACACTTTTTGCGTCGTGTTTTAAATAATTGAAAACAATCCCGCACTCTTAGCATCCACCACTGTCCTTTCTTCCTTTCCTTATGGCTGACTTCTCCAATGAGGAGATGCGTCAGCATCCACCACTGTAACATGGTATTTGAATGAAAACCTTATATGAATCTCCCAGAACTACTGTCCGTGATACTAATATTCTTTTTCCTTTGTTAGATATTATGTGACAGAAAGAAAAGTCAGTGACGTTCCTGGAACTCAAATGAAGTTGATATGATGACAGCATGGAATACACGCTTGTGATTGGATAGATCCAACATCAGGATATGATGTTGTAGCGTCATAGCCAATCAAAAGAGACTCGGTAAACTCCCGCCAAGTATGTAATAGCAGTAGGGAACAAGGGATATATTCCACTGAACTCTAGGTATACTGAAATGCGTAAGGCAGTGGTGGGGGTTGTGTAGAAAGAGATAGCAAGGACATAGGTCGGTGTAGCAGACACTATACTCTATCGCACACTGTACATTCTCTGAAAAAGTTTAAGCTGAGAACAAGGAGCCTTATTGGCCTCCTTATCTCAAGGGAGGTCTCGAGCTTCCTTGAGGAAACCTTCTGCACTGTGATTGGCTGTTTCGTTTGATATGTCTATTGCCACAAGCGGCCTGAGTTAACAGCTAGCCCAGGCAGCAAATGGTGTATAACGGAAAACGAATTTTTAAATAATTCTGACAATGAGTTTGATGATGAATTTGACGAACGAGTTGATAGATTTCGATGGCGCCTAGCCAAAGGTACAATCAAGACTTTCAAAATCCTATCGGATTGTAGGAAGCTGTTCCTTTTTTGGAGAAGATACAGATTTAGCAACGGAGCACCAATTCCTCTGCAATCAATGACATTTTCTTCTGAAATTAGTTGAGCTAATAGCAGTTTTTCACGCTCTGTGTAATGAATATTTTTTTCTTCATTCATTATTCGCACCATTGACTTATAGCATGGACTACGCGATCCCTATTTCAGACTCCTTGAAAAAAATTACCGCTTGAATAGATAAAGAGGGACTGAGCTGACGGCCAATAGCTGCCAGTCCTACCAATTACGGGCCCCTAAAATATACCATCCTTCTGGACAGGAGAGCCGAGGTGTGACTATGAAACAAGAACGCCTTGGAAATTGAAGGAAGCCTTCATGAAGGCGTCCTTCATCCTTGAGATAAGGACGGACTATGAATACGGCCGTAGGGTATAAAAGTTTCTGAAAGTACCCCAGAGGGTCGATTGTGTAACTCAAATATAATAAAAATGCTAAAATCGAATAGCTCTTAGCCAATCGTTGTGCTTGTCTTCTTTTGAACCTAACACACGATTGGCTAACGGCTATTCACTTTTCGTATTTTCATTTGACGTACATAATTGATCCCCTGAACCCACCCCAAAGTATATTACAAACCGCTCGATTGGTTGGCGGCTTGCTTCTTGCTTTTATTCCCGTTACATCATTCGCGTCGCTGTCTAGCGAATAGTATTACGTCCTGGAGCTGGTTACCTGGAAGTCCCTCGCTGATTGGCCGTTCAAGAGCGTGATTTTCGTCAGGGATTCGCCGCTGCATTGGCTATAGAAATAGCGCAATGGGAGCAGAAAGTTTGAAATGATACAAACACGGGAATTTTCTCTTTTACCTATTTTAACTCTTTAATGATACGCAAAAACATTAATTGATACACAAAGGAGTTAACTTATACTGGATTAGAATAAAGGTTATATTACATTAATGTGCGGACAAAAAAAAGATGGACGGTACGTGTATTGGATGATAAAATAAACTGGAGCAGTGCCATGTGTATACAAATTCACTCTTTCGAAGTTAAGTCAGCACTCCCTGAAGAATAGGCTCTTTTAAGCGTCGTGAGTCGTTTTCTTGTCGTGGGGAAATTTTTTGGGGAAGTAAAAGGTGAAAGCGTGGAAAATTTCTTTAGAGATTCCGCGTAAAAGACAAATCAGCGGAAGGGCCCGCTTGGTTGCCAAACGTAGTTGACAAAAAACAGGCCTCCCTAACTCATCAGCGCACGAGCAGGCACGGTGGGCCAGTACGACCCTTGAGTTTATTTCGAGAGACCCCCAAAAGTGTTGCCTTTAGTTATTGCTGCTTACAAAGAAAAGGGTCTTTGGCACAAAAGGAAAAGGTATACAAAGTATTAGGATGCCGATGTTATGAGGCAACTGGGGTCTTATATCTTACATATAAGTAAAGGCAATAACTCTGGCTGTGTACTTCGAATATTAAGGGCTAATTATGAATTGTGGATGGAATTTCGCGGTATCAAATCGGGAAACAAGGAGCTCTACTATACCGAGCGACTGAGAGGTAGTAGCGACGGCGCTCAGTCGAATTGAGTTCGTCATAATAGAAATCATAGCATATGGTCCGTCTCTATCCTTGTCTAACTGTGTATGCGCGAGTTCCAACTACGTATAATAGACGTACTGAACCCAGTCCAACGAAATTGTGAGCTATTGTGGCCATTGTGATTAAACAAGGACAGGAGGACCTCCTGTGCAGTATTCTCTTTCTATCCCGCTATCGCAGCCACTTACGCGCCAACCAATCTCTCGCGTGGTTTATTCTTATGCATGTCTATGATAGAAATTCGATGCCTGAGTCAATGGTGCGATGCTTACTGTTTTTTGTAAGAGGATACCAAGTCCGATAAGATATTACGCCAGCGGTGATTGCCTCGCAGGTTAAACTGCATCCACATCTTACTTTTCAGAATACGATTAAAGCGCTCGCAGATCGATGCCTTCAAGTTACTGAATGCCGAGTACAGGCTCCGTGTTCTTGCATAAGATCCTTGAACTCGGAATTGTAAAATTCTTGGTCCGCAAACGATGGTTCGCAAAACACTGCTCGTGTACTGTCTGGGAGTAATTCACCGTGCCGTTTCTTCTTCTTCTGCTCAACACGCGCTAAATTGTCAAAGTTCATTACAGGTAACCTGACGGATCGTGCAAGCGCGTTTTCACTGAAGACGCTACCTGGTCCGTAGTGAACGTAATGAATGCCAAGTCGAAACTTGAAAGGTATAGGAGTCAAGAAGAAGAAGTCGAAGACAGTAGCCTTGAGAAAAGTCATCGAGGAAGCCAAACGATATATGTATAATTTCGAGCAATGATTCGCGGGTAGCTATCAGATCT
This sequence comes from Calameuta haemorrhoidalis, assembly GCA_031763665.1. NCBI lineage: Eukaryota > Metazoa > Arthropoda > Insecta > Hymenoptera > Cephidae > Calameuta > Calameuta haemorrhoidalis. The sequence continues at coordinate 29,279 of JARPRH010000591.1, forward strand.
ACTCTCAAGGGTGGACAAGCTGCCGTCATACGAACGGGTGAAAAGTGCAACGTGCGAGCGCCGCACGTCATACCCGTACTATCTGAAGCCGGAGGCTTCTATATTTTTTAATAGTAACTGTATTCGAACTCTAGGCTCATGTTGTTTCCTCTTATTTAACATCGATCGAATTGTCACAGTAGACTAATGAAGATACGTTCTGCTTTTCCTTTTATAGGAAACTGTCCTTTGTTCTAAGGGTTAAAATGGGGATGGGAGGTTTCGTAAATTTCTAGGAATCGAACCGCCGACAGAAGTCCATGAAATTCCTGGAATCAATGTCAAGGTCGATGCAACTTCCAGACGGAGCGACAGAACTGCGCACTTAAGTCCTAGAATATTCGAATGAACTTTAGGCCTCCTCTGACGAAGTTGCGTCGCGCGCTTACATATCTTCTACGAGTAATTTGACACTTCGGAGAACGCGTGACTGCGACTTCTCGACGCGTGACTCTGCGAGCTCCGAGAGTCGTTTTGACTTGCACGAGGCTGGGGGTTGGGGGATTTGCAAATCTTCTCTGTGAGATGAGGAGGCTGCCGTCTGGACACGCGAGGACTGTGAGATAACGTTCGACGTCAGGTCGGCTGCCGTCCGCAACCTGTACGAACCTGTATGGAGACGGGGTAGAGAGGGCATCGTTTCCTGGTAACAAGATCGATGCTAAAATTCCTTGAACGGCTTTTCGGTAATGCGCAAGGGGGATGCCGCTCGTCTCTTTCTCTCTCTTTGATTCACCGACGCTACGCACTAGGCTGCACGATAAGGTTCAACCTTAAGGAGAAAAGTTCTGGAAACCTCCTGCATTCCGGAGGGTTGCATACTGGATGCGCAATTCTTAGATATAACGTTGGAGGTCAAACCGGCTGCGGGCCGCCGTTCGAAATCTGCACGAACTTGCAAGGGGTTAGGAGGGGTTCATCGAAGCTTCTAGAACTTTCTAGAAGTTTCTCGGAGGTTAGGGCAAGGGACTGCCTCAAAACGTCGCGCGAGAAGGCCGCTGGCTCTGGGAACGATCCTCCGCGATTTAGCACGGGCACGAACCGTTGAAATTTCTGGAAGGTTCTAGAAGCATCTCAGTCGCGTGTGATTTTCCGAATCGAACATAAAATTCTTGGAATCCAACATAAAATTACTAGAATCCCCCATAAATTCCTAGAAAATAAGGGTCTCAATGACGTCACTTCCGGAAATCGTAGAGTTCACGACCACAACTTAGCACGAGCACTCACCTTCACCAATGTCGGTTACAGGAATCCTGGTCCAGAACCGACCAACTTATAATACTTATTTTGTTTAAGTTACCTCTGCTACCATATTTTCGATATGCATTTCCAAGCATAATAACTCTGAAGAATCTACTTCGTTTGCTGCAATTATTGTCAAACTTTGCTGGACACTTTTCGGTGTTATTTTTTTCATTCCTACCTAAACAGTACACGACGTCCTCGGAATGTCCTAATTTTATTCCGAATGTCCCAAAACTGTCCTGACAACCTTAGGATAACTTCAGGATTATCCCACTTCGGATACATATCTATGAGTATAAAAGCCATTCAGAACATACTTAGGATATCCTCAGGGGGTCGCTTGTAAAACTCAAATGTAGTGAAAATGCTCAAATTGACTAGCTGTTAGTCAATTGCTATGCTTGTCTTCTTTTGACTCTAACACGCGATTAGCTAATAGCTATTCACTTTTCGTATTTTCACTAAATTTGAATTTCATAATCGGCCTCCTGGATCGGCAGGATATCCTGTAAAAATTATATGTTTATTTATATATATTTTTTAGATTCTATTTATATAATATACATAAATAAATTTGTGTAAAGTTCTGAATATAAATGAGGGTATATATTTAAGAACTGAATCCAGGATTGCGGTTGTTAAAATGTAGCTCATTGCATCGAGTGATTTCGAGCGTTAACAAAATCAGTCGACGTCATTGCACTGAATTTAATATACGCATCGTAGTTCAATTACGGAATATACATCAGAATATACGGAACAAAATCAGTATATAGTATAACGGCGGCGGCTTGCGTCTACGCACTGTGGAACTGCAGCACCCCTGGATCAACTGTAACAATTTATGTTAAAGTAAATAAAAAATTTTTTATTTTGTTCCTTTAGAATTTTATCGTTTTATTATATATTTATCGAGTTTCTGAATACTTTTTATTTCTACACATGTTTGTTTTCTTTTACACAATTTTAAAACAAAAGCTAAATGTTTTTTGGTGCAGTACCCCCACTAATTTTAGCTACGAGCCGCCACTGAGTATAACTCTTAATCCGGATGATAGGACTAATCTGATAGACAATACATGCAGAGACTTCTCCTAGATTCGGAGTCTAGGAACACTCACCTTGTATATTTATTGTCTTCTAACTGAACTTGGAGTCTGTACGTGATACATTGCTAATATACAGCTCGACATAAATTGAAGGAAATACTTCTATAGGGTAGGTATAAAAACCTTCTGTAGAAATCCCATAAAACGCCTAAACATGTCCAGTGGGTTTTCCCCAGAATAGGATTCTCTTTTGTTTACTCGAAAATATCAGTCAATAGGTCTGTTCTCGTTACTTAAACTTTCTGCATTTTAGAAAAGTGCAAATTTTTATTGGTTACTTAAAAATATCATCCATTAAGAATTTGCACTTTTTGGAAAGTGCAAAAAGTGTAGGTAACGAGAACAGACCTAATAAGGATTTACACTTTTTCAAAAGTGCAGAAAGTGTAGGTAATGAGAATAGACCTAATGAGAACAAACCTAATAGTGTTATCTGCACAGAAATGATCTGGGTTTGAGTTCTTGAGAGCTGAATAAAAGATTACTAATGTATAGAAATATAACACACGTATTTCATTTTTCAACGCGACTTGGATATAGATATAGAAATATAGTGATGGAGCATAACTTTGCGGGGAGAACCCGTTCAGAGCGGGTGGCTGATTGTGAGGTACATTACGACTACTTCTCATTAGTTACTATTGGAAGCAAGCGCAGTGATATAAAAGTACTATGTAGTCTATCGTTTTCTTATACATAGAAGGAAAACCAATCACAATAAGGTAGGGTCCAGCTTGAATTTGATTGGTTATGCAGCGAACTCCCCCGCCTCTCATTTCGGCTTCACTTCTCTTGCCAAAATCCTAGTTTATGCTTTATCCATGTATTTCTATATCCATGGACTCCGATGGAAACATAACCAAACATAACCAATGAACTAACAAGAAACGCGTTTACTGGTTTGCTTATTGGTTGAATGTGATGAAAATGTAATCTAAAATAGTCTAACTAAATTTATAAAATTGTGCAAACGAGCAAATTTTATATTTTAAATGTTTAGAATGATGATATTATTTGCTCCAAACTGTACATAATTTCAAATGTTCTTGATCGAGTGAATCTGCGACGTCTACTGTACATACAATGTTCAACACTGTTTAGTTCTGTGTTTTTATTTAAAAACTTACATTTTTGCAAATGCAATATGTATTTGATAGAAAATGAAATTATCACAGCGTGAATTCGAAAATTTCAGTGTGAG
>JARPRH010000591.1:36989-49489 GCA_031763665.1 Calameuta haemorrhoidalis
ACAGAAGCTGTTTTATCTGTGGATGATGATGCTCACTTACGGCATGACGAAATTATGTTCGGTTTTAGGTAAGCTTGTTGACAGTAACATACATTAAAGAATGTTTTCATTCCCAGTAGATGAGATACAGCAGGTTTCTGAGTAATGCTCTCGAATTAAAAAAAAAATATATCTGACATTTAATTCATTTAATTTGATATGAGATGATTTAAAATTTTAAGTAATCAGTAATATTCATGCTTCGTGAGTTTAGTTAATCTCCAGTCTTCTTAGATATTTTTATAGTTCTGAATTTTACAGTCTTGCCGTAATTTGGTTATTATTCTGGAAACAAGGTATCCAAATTACTTAAAATAATAAGTGGTTCAAATACACATTTTAATGTAAAATGAGAAGTCAGCTATGAATACAAAATAACAAAATAAGTAATGATTTTTTTCTCAATTTGCATTATAAACACAATTCGGTTTCATGACGTATATTCTTTATTAGCTTATTTAATTAATAATTAGCAGAGCTTGCACTTCAATTATTGCACTATGTTAACTTAGTTCAATTCTTGTTTGCACTCATTTCTGCTATTATCCTCTAGTGCCAGACGATTTCACAGTTTCTCAGAACGCGTCGGTTTAAATATGAATATGCTATTTAACTTCTATGAGAATTGTGGAAAATAAACAGTCTACTATTACCTAAGCTTTTTAATACGTCCATATGTTCACATGCATACAGAGTGACTAGAAATTGGGATAGCCTTGAAATCATTATTCTCCTTTAATTTACAAATATCATTTAACATTTTGATTAATTTGATCCATACTCATTACAAAAAATCTAGCCTAACTTAAATGTCATAATTGTTAGAAAAACGCTTAAAAACTAAGAGTACTTATTAAGGCGTTCCTAATCGCGATTTAACAGTTTAAAGTATATATGCTTTCTTTTAAGACAATATCCTTCAGGAAAAGTCCCTTCTCAATTATAAATTGAGCTAACCCGTGATTGACATATGAAGAATATGGAATCCTTCCCAAGTCAGACTAGCCGGAAGACGTGGAAAATCTGACTCCTAATTGGTCAAAATAGTTTCTCATGAAGAGTTTGGTCAATGAGGTTTCATATATTTTTATCATACTAGTCGAACCAATGACCTGAAAAGTCTCTCTGTGACTTATCAAATACGTCCGTAATTTAATTCTGATTTCATGACTTCGAGCATATATAAACAAATAGAGTAGTTGAATTGCAGGCTTAAAGAGAAAGGCGAGATGAACTAAAAGTAAAATATTTGTAAACTCTGAAAATTGATAAATGCATGTCGTCCGTGTTTGCAAACTTCTAATTTGAATTGAAAATTTCGAAGATTGAACGAAATCGTCCTGTATGAGTAGCATTATAACAAATGGAAGCCAATAGTGGAACTGTTTAGCCAACTCTATGACTATCTATCTGACTTACTTGCATTAATAACTAGTAACATATTATAGAGTATAGCGAATTCTATGACTATCTATCTGACTTGCTTGCGTTAACAACTAGCAACATATTATAGAGAAATGATAAATGATTTATAGTTTTATGCAACTTCCGATTGAGATTTTACAAGACTAAAGGGCCTAGAGATTGTTGACGTTGCGCAAGCATCATATAAACAGAATAACTTGAATTTAATATGTAAATTTTACGTCAACCAATCAGAAATATTGAAAGTCAGTAATATAATATTTGTATGTTAAAGAATTAAATACTAAAAAAAAAGTTTAACTGACAGCTTCCGATGTAGTTTACGTTTTACCTTAAAAAAATGATATGAAAATTTCGACGTGAGTCTTTTCACCATTTCGTGTAAAAATTCCATAGCAAAAATTGTCAATGTCGTAAATATGATTGGTTAGTATGTTTTAGGTAATATGATGTAAAATTAAATAAATTCTGATTTTTATAACTAAAAAATTAATCGAACAGCAGGAACTCTCAGACTTTTTGATATTGGCAATTGAAAATTCCTGTACATCATTAATAAATATTAAATAAAATAGCAAACGAGGAATCCATACGAACATTACATTTCACAATGTTTTAAGTGTTATACGCATATATTTGAGCAGAGTAATTTAATTTAGAATCATACAAAAGTTTCTATATATATGTTGTAGAGTATGGAGGGAACATCGAGATCGCGTGGTAGGTTTTCCAGGTCGTTTTCATGCTTGGGATCAAAATTATCACAATGCATGGAATTACAATTCGAATTACTCGTGTGAGCTGTCCATGGTTTTAACGGGAGCTGCCTTCATTCATAAACACTACACGTACTTGTATACGCATTGGCTTCCGCAAGCTATAAGAGACAAAGTAGACGAATACATGAACTGTGAAGATATTGCGATGAATTTTCTCATATCGCACATCACACGGAAACCTCCTGTCAAGGTGAGTATACGTGGGGATGAAGTACGAATTAGCATACAAAGTTTTTGCAAAATCACAAAATAGCTTCTTTTGATAATTTTTGCCAATTTTTAGGTGACGTCTCGTTGGACGTTCAGATGCCCTGGATGTCCCGTTTCGTTGTCGGAGGATGACACACATTTTCAAGAACGGCATAAATGTATAAATTTCTTTTCTCAGGTATAGCTTTTTTTTTTGTTAATTAACTTGCATCCTCATATTTTATCTATTATTAACAAGTCCCGTGCCGCGCCAACTTGACAAGGCTTAAAAATTTACCCTGTGTGAGTTTCCGTTGATTCACGTTTCTTATCTTACTTAATAATGAACATTCGAAACGACCTAAACGAAAAGTCCATTGTAGGTCACTGAGTTGACCCACGCGGCACGGAACGTGTTAAGTAGTTACAAATTTTAAGAGTTCAAATTGAACAATCGGTACATAGAGACAGTCAACGGAAGGGTTTTGTTATCTTATGGAGATAATGATAGACAATCGATACCAACAGTTACTTTTAATTTTCAGGTATTTGGATATATGCCTCTGTTAAATACACAATATCGAGCAGACTCAATACTCTTTAAGACCAGGATACCACACGATAAGCAAAAGTGTTTCAAATTCATATAAGTAAGTCTTTCGTACTTGTAATGACATTCATCTGATGGAATAATTTATATAGACAAAAAACCTTCTAAACAATGTTATTGCATCTCCAACAAGAAATACTAAATTTATCTAAACAATGATTATAAATATTTATGATTGCAGTGACTGATTCTACTACTCTACATAGCGAGGTACAAATGTCTCATTCTATTTGCAAATTTGTAATTAGAATGTCGTTCGACTGATTCATATTTTATTTGACTACAATAAGCATTGGAGCTGTTACGCACAATGTAGCAGATCATTAAAAAGAAAGTATAGTTGATAACGCGTGCGCTCAGGTGACATACAAGGCAAGAAGTTCTTCTTATCATAAAATATTCACGTAAGTATCATTATTACAAAACTTGCAAGGCTCAATTAGTCTTCTACTAAAATCTCGGTCAAGGAGTCTTTTTTAACTTTCATCAATAATTTTGTTTAATAGCAAGAAAAATTTTTTCTAAATCCGACTGGGCAGGGGTCGACACTTTATCGAAAGGCTTCTATTGAACTTTGCAAGTTTAATGATAATGGTTTCTGTATAGAAATTTTACTTCAGGGACGCCCGTCTCGTGCAGCGACTTTGAACAATTTATCAACTACGTTTCTCTTTTAAACTTTTTTTTTTCTTTCTATTAACTGATTGCCTAACATATTACTATGACTTGTACGTTGAACTATATTTTTCAATCATCGAACACTAGATCAATTTAATCACTTTCATTCATTTTTGTACATGCTTTATTCAAAAATATCGTGTGATTAGAGTACTTTTAGTATGGTCTGCTTTCTTTTTAGTTTTATAAAATTCAGATGATAACCTATAATAAGCGTTTTCAGGCGAGGATGGCTGTTTCTTATTAACAAGCAGATCGTTTTAACATATAGCTGGGAACTATCCTCGCCTTGGAACGTTTAGTCTTATACACCAGAGATAATTAACTTTATGGGACCTCCTTCCTTGAGAAACTAACAGCAGGACTATTTACAAATGATGTTTTTTGTCGTTTTCGAGTCTATGCGAAACGTACAGATTATAATTAAGTCATAGAAATGATTGTCAAAATACTAACGATTATTGACCATAAAATTGATACGTGGTTCGCCGTTAAGCACACGTAGATATTTATATCAGAGATTAGCATTGGAAACGTCGGAAATATTTTTTCATTTATTCAGTAATGACGAAGAAGCATCGTCAAGCTTATCTCTTGATCTATTTATAATTATTTATTTTCGCAGCGTTAACGAAAATCTATATTTACATTTGCAACGCTGGAAATACTCATATCGTTAACGTTATGTGTAGTGTGCCAAATGTCTCGATTTAAATTCATTAATTGATTTCTCTTACAAACATCTCAATATTGATAATACAATTTCTAACGTTGACATATCATTTGATATAAATCCAATGCTATTGTACATACATAAATTGACTTGATTCGTGAATCTTTTGACATTATTCGTTGAAATGTAATCACAAAATAAATATTGTAATGTATGTATAATTTGGTAATTGTGTAGCATATTAATCGTAATCACTGTGATTAATTTATTAATTGACTCACGATACTTTCAATCCCAACATTTTTCAACCGTTTCGGTTTGCTGATCTCGCGATGTGTTTTTTCTGACTATCTGCGAGATCTGTGCGGTCGCGTGCATTTACGCGTGGAGCTTAGTACGTACGTTTTAAAATTCCGTAAACGTAAAGCCTTGCGCATTTAAAGGTCAAGAAAAAATACGAGGCGTGATCAAGAAGTTCCCGGACTAGTTCTGTAATTTTCCTAGTATTCGTAGTTTAGACTTTTACCTTCATGTGAATATTCTCTGAACTCTCCCCTGTTCGTAGCACAAAGAAGGACCCAACAATTTCAAGTAGTTCCAATTGAGCAACTCCTGAAGTAAGACGCGTATCGCGCCTCCGTCGCAATTCAGTGTTGACGACAATGTCGTACGAGAAGGAGCAACGCGTCTGCATTAAGTTTTTTTGAAAAAAACACAACATTTGTGGAAAAAGCGAAAAATCACAAGGAGCCATGTCAGGCGAGTAAGGTGATTGTTGAATCACAGGGATTTTGTGTTTTGTGAAAAAAAAGTGTCATCAATACTGAATTGCGACGGAGGCGCGATACGCGTCTTACTTCAAGAGTTGCTCAATTGGAACTACTTAACGTTTTTGGGTCCTTCTTTGTGCTGCGAACAGGAGAGACTTCAGAGAATATTTACACGAAGGTAGAAGTCTAAGCTACGAATACTAGGACAGTTACAGAACTAGTCCGGGAACTTTTTGATCACACCTCGTGTAAGTGTCACAGGGACAGTTTGATCGTGAACAAGAATCGGTTCGTTCGCTCAAGTCGGTGAAAATGAATGAGATGAAAGTTAATTAGTTTCTTAATAAACGTGAACACCTATTCCTTTTTCTAATTTTATATGTTCGTTATACATATAATATTATTATAATATAATTAAGTTATTCAACTGTAGATGTCCAAGGTAAGATAGAGCTGTGCAATTATATGTTAGGCATGTGTATAATATGTATATAAATCGCAAGAAGAAGCGTTGCAATAAAGAACTGTACTACACAGTAGCAACATTAAAACCTGCCAACTGTACGGCCCTGATGTACCTCTGCAATAGTGTTTCCTCGAGTGCCATTTTCTGTTATATATCTATATTCTGTTATATATTTGTGTTCGTAATCGTACTAGTTATTATCTATTAAGAATAATTGTCGCATTTGTAAAATACGATTGGAGCGGAACTGATCAATAATATCATAAATTAAAAACACTGTATTTATATTATCGATTTTCACCATTATTACGGTGACGTAATTCTTATCCTTATTCCACCTCATTCGTTGTTATTATTTCTTTTATAATTAATATTGATTTGCATTAGTTTAAAATTCAAACATTTTACGTATAGTTATATTTTCTTTTAACTGTCCATTAGGCGCGTGGATTTTACTGAACAGTTTAAGCACGTGTTTTGCGAATGCACGTTGTTTCAAATTTTAAATAAAAAAGTGGGTTTTAAGTTTAACCCTTCACTACATTTTTGCGGTTTCATAATTCAGTTCCACAGATGCAGGTCTTACAGACGTCGTCTTGTAACGTGCGCTCCTAAAGTCGGACCTAAGTGGTCGAATGGTTAAAGTATGTAATTAATATTGTATTTAGCCATGTAAAAAATACTTGGTTCAATTATCTGATATTTTGATGACGGGCAAGTTAAAGTTTCATGGGAATAGTCCTAAAACGATAATTTTCCTGCGTAAAGGAAGAAATGATCTACACGATTGTAAACCACGTGTCTAGCCAAGGATCAAGTATAAGGAGGTGACATATTTTAGCGAATCTTGCTAGCCATCATTTACATCCCTATTTAAAAAATCTATTTAAATATAATAGAATACAAATAATTAGTTTGAAGGAATTAGAAATGTAAATTGGAAATTCTTATAGATATTTACTACTTCGAACGAATGAGATTACCATTGTTTTTAATCAAAAATGTATTGTTTATGTGATAATCACTGATATAATTATATAGGTTACGATCACCTATTTATTCTGAATCATTTTTAATGGAATATAAATATCCTCGATTGCCTCGAATAAATTCGATCGTAATTGAATCGATTTTTAATGATTTTAATAAGATTTTTCAAGCAGGCATAACTATAGTCGGTCTAAGAGTTCGATGTGTTTTCTCTTGGGATAACAAAAACATTGAAATCTGTAAAAATTACCATCTCTCCATAAAATGTGTTAAAAATATTATGTTTTGCACTAATATATTTTATTTTTCTATTTTAACACGTATTTACGTTATTTTATGGAAAATCAAGCGTGATTTGGTAAGGGATGCATTGTTTACGGACTTCCAATAAAACACATTGAATTCGTGGATCAATTGTGGATAATGTTATGATGCTGGACGTTAAACTGAATTTCGAACTTTATTGCTAGTCTGTCTGTAATCATATCTGAATAATTGTTGTTTCAACAATACGCTTGATTTGGATGTAATCAATCAACCTGAAGAATATGAAAATGATCTGTCAAATACCATAGCTTTTACGACGACCTTTTACGGCCTGTTTGTTGTAGTTTTTTTTTTTGGTACAGTGTGGATGCAACTGATTGATGAGATTTGGAGCTATGCCAGATATTCTTCAATTTTATTGTCACTCTGGTTTTTTGTTTTTTTTTTAGTCTCCCATCTTATCAACACAGTTCTTGAAATTACTCAGAATTAATTAAATCTAATCGTTTTGGATAATATTCGTGCGTATCTTTATATTAGTTTACTTTGCCTGTAGTTTATATTGACTATACAAAAAATGATTTATTTATGCTCTATATTTATTCTTAGACGTTAGTAAAAATATGCGTTGGCTTCAGTGCGGTTACAGACATTTTTACTACACTGATAATTAAAAAAATTTTAATCTCATAAAATGTTAGCACACGATGTTTAATATCTTTGCAGAATGTTTATACTGCGTGAGAATTCATGTGCCTGAACAAAATTATTTGTTTTACGGGAAGTTCCTTTTTGATAAATTAACGCGAATGATGCAATTTTCTTAGAGCAAAATTTATATATTTAATAAAGGTGGTTAAAAGGTGGGACTCGTAATAATATTTTATCTATCTGGTACGAATGAGTATAGTACGCGAGTTTTATACTCATTCGTTAATAGTTAGATACAACGGCTTTTGTAACAATTGCTCAAAGAAAACGCCGTCTGGCCTTTTTTCACAAGAGATGACACTGTTAATATTTTTTAATAGATATTTTTTAATAGGGTTCCCCTTAAAAATATTTTATTGTTAGATGCCTATGATAACTTTTAGATAATTTTATAGTCATTTGTCCAAAAAATAATATTTTAAGTTTCTCTCTGGTGTCACATTACGGGCTATTCTTTGAGCATTTGTTACAAAAATCATATTTTTATACGAGTGGCGAATCGGCTGAAAAAGTCTTCAACTCTTTAGGATCACAATTCGACGACAATGTTGATCTCGGTGAGCATAGATGTGGTGTTTTTTTTTCAATAGCTATTTTGAAAAAAAAATGAAAAATCTAATAAGTAGCCTTTGATCTTGCTCACTGACAATTTAAAAAGTGTTTGCACACTTTCAAAAGAGTAAATATTTCGTTAAGTACAAGCACTGTTAAAATGAGCACCATAAAAAGCTCATGTCTTATGATCAAGAAGGTATTTCGGGTTTCCCCTTCCGATTTTGATGAAACTCAAATATGTTGTAGAGTATGAAAAACTAATTGTAAGTGACACGAATTTTTTTTATCTGCAGAAAAACGGTTTTTGCGGGAATGAAATCAACTATGACAGTCGGGCACTTCTATTGCGATTTTCGCAGTTTCACATATTTGCGGTTGAGATATTTAAATAAAACCAAATTCGAGGTTAATGCTTGTTCTTTTCTGATCGGTAAATTCCTAAAAATTTATAAGGGTTGAACGTAGCAAAATTTTTATATGAAAAAAAAAAAAAACTATTGATCGGATTCCAATGAAACCAATTGCATTTGAAAGAACTAAAAAATAGTAGAAGATACATGTCTTTGCGTTTTTCGAAAAAATCTCCTTTAAGCAGGTGAACCACCCCTATGCAAGTGTAACCAGTTTCTCATTAAAAAGGCATTATTTGCTCGAAGTTCTCTTTCCAATTATTACAAAACTCAAATGAAGCTTAAAAGAGGTTTTTTAGCGAAAAACGCAGACACGTATACGTTTGTACGTAAAAAAAAAAAAAATAATAATTTTCACAATATTGCACGTGCAAGATCCCAAAGCTATAAGTTACCAAATACTATACAAATTTCAAATTATTAACTAGCTCTGTTCCTGAGTTATTTGGGTTACGTTTTAAAAATCTCACTTTGGTGAACGCATTCAAAGTTGGACGAACATTTCTAGGTATGAAAATTAATACTGAAGTTCTCTATAAATTCCGTCTACTCTAAAATGCTGTTTGAAGTGCGTTTTCATTTTGGTCGCTTTTGCGCAATATTGTGCTTTTATGTCGACCTGGTCCACGCGTCGTTCGTACTTCTCGCACATTGCAACAGTCCTGGCTCCCATTATCACCATGAAATTGTGTGACATTTGTAACCTACTAATAATACTGCCATCGTTAAAAGTAACTACAGATGTGCATGCAGCTATTTCTACAATTTTAGTTTTATTAAAGGAAGTTCTTGTGGCAACAAAAGTGGCAACAAATATTCCAAATTTTGAATCCAAATACATATCAGAGTTTTTGTCATTTAATGACAATCCTTACCCAGTCACTATCTCGCCGACTTTAGTTTCATCTCGTGACTGTCAAGTCAGACTATCCAATGCCTATGACTTAACCGTAACGATTTTAAATCTATCGATGAGGTTGAAGAATTAACCAATGGCTGGATAGTACCTAATAGCATCAATATAACTAGCCAGCTGAAGTGTATTAGTAGCTAGACGAAATCGCGATAAAAAAAAATTATTTGTCATGCATATAGGCGAGTATACAATAGGCAAGTCCCTTTGACGGCTTCCCCCATCTAAGTTAATTATTCATTAGATACCTTTGCGTTGGGGAACAACTTTGAAATTCCAAAAAATTGCTTCACCAGAAACGGGATTCGAACTTGGAACTTTCGCAAGATGAGACTGCGACGCAGTCCATTACGCTACCTGATCGCTTGTAAAATTTTAATTCTTCGTGTAAGGAGATAATGAACTGACCTCCTTGACAATTCAATTTCAATAGAATCTAATTCATTATTTAATTTCTATCTATAAAATTTTCTTTGCACTATTTCATTCATAGCCTTTAAGGTTGTTTAGGTACGTGTAGCTAGTGTAGGGGGACGGCGTAGCTTCCAACAAGAGAACCGCACTTCATCTTGATAGTCGCTGCGAACAGTCGTCTTTTGGAAACGACACTTCGTCTCGGTACCTCGCTGGGTACGGTTCTCTTGTGGGAAGCTACACCGTCCTCAACGGAACACCTGGTTCTGGTACCTCATCGGTACGGCTCTCGTCCGGAAGCTACCTCGCTCTCAGGATGACTTGGTCCTGACACTTCAGGATGTTCCATCGTTCTCGTCAACGCTCTCCCTCGTGGTACCTCACCACGTAGAGCCGCTCTCGAGGAATGAGCTCCAGCAGGTCTAAGGGGTCATCAAGTACCCGCGACACCCTTGGCCGTTCTCGTTGCCAATAATATAGGTCTCGTCGCACCTAGTGCCTCAGGTGGGGCACATGTTCTCGACATAGGCCCTCTATTCGAGGTTGGAGATCTGGTCCTGCGAATATCGCACGTGCTATCGTCGGCTGTCAGACAGGTGTCTGCGGCACTGGCACCTCCTTTCGAGGAGCCAGACAGGATCTCGAAAGAGCTATCGCGAGTAGGTTGCAACCTCTCCGACTGACCCAGTGGGCAACCGATGGGAAAGATCCCCATAAAGGACATCATCCCATACCGGCATCCAGATCCCGACCTGACTGCACCCTAGGAGTCGCAGGTTCTCGAAGATGAGCATAGTCCTCGTTACGTGGGTCGCAAGACCCCACAGCTCTCCCTACCTAGGAAGGGACCCTAGGTCCCAACCTTTGGTAGGTGCGTCGAAAGACCCTACAATTCTCGGTACGTGGATCGCAAAGTCCTACACCTCTCGTTAACGGAAGGGACCCTCAGTCCTAGCTTTCGGTGCGCGGATCATAAGATCCGCGATAAAGAAACAGACGTCGAGTTCCAGTTCGCGACCCGCGAAACGTAAATCGGCGCAGCTCTCGAAGAAACAAAAGAACCCTAGGTTCTAGTTCCCGGTGTGTGCGTGCTTACGAATACTGACGGTTCTCGAAAAAGCAAAGGGACTCCTACGGACCCCTAGTTCGCGATACGCGTGTCGAATGACAGCCGCTCTCGAAACATTGGCCTTTGGACTCAGTTCGCGATTTGCGAGTCACGGGACTCGAGTTTCGAAAAGTGGTTTCTCAAGCCTCGCTATCGAAGATGGACAACCACCAAGCTCTTGGGAATAATACGAAGATCCCTAAAGGGTAACGTACGCTCTCGCTACTTTCGTGTCTCGTCCGCGTTCTTTCAGCGTTCATCAATGTCCGTTTGTCCGTTCACGTTAATATTTTCTCGGAGCGAGAGAGGATACACCTCTTGGGCGTTCTCGGTTCGCCTGCGAAAATTATAAAATTAGTTCTTGACAGTAAGCAGCAGGTGAACGATACCCGCTATCGTTATGGCTCTCGAAATAAGCTTACGCTTAATACTTTCTTGGAACGCGCGATCTCGGTCAGCCCGCGACACATAATAAACAGTTCCCGACAGTAACCAGCGGGATGACACTTCGTGCTAACGATTCATTGTACAAAAATTACTCGTACAAAAATTAAATTTTCTCGTAGCGAGAGACGAAACATCTCTCGCGCGATCTTGGCTTACCTGCGAAATATTAATTAAATAGCTCTCGACAGTAACCAGCGGGTAAGACATTGTCGCTATCGGATTATCGAATTTGGCTTTCTCGTTCCAGTAGACCTTAGTCCCTTAGCTCTCGATTTTAGTTCACGACTTCAGTCCAGCCCAAGGGCCAGGGCTACCTCACGATCGTAACATGCTCTCTAAGCACGAGTGATCTAGTTTTCGAATTCCCGAAATGGTGAAATTTAAAAGTCTTCTCGTGCCTACGAATTATCAGGCAGCTCTCGTCTTACCTACCAAATATTTTTGTTTTCATTCGCTCTCGCTCGCACCCGTGGGTAAGAATAGTTGCTATCGAAACTGGCTTAACCAGCCAGCGCTCACGAATTGACTTATTGTTAGTAAATGTCTAATTGACAGGCTATCGGCAGAAATATTAATTTCTGAAAAATTTGTTTCTCGAGCTAGAGGAATTTCTCTGGCTGGCTTTCGATCTTCCCCGCCCCCCATATAGTTCGCGAGCGTAAAAAGGGGAATAGATGCTAGGCTATCGAAAAGAAAAAAGAAATTATATTATATAGCTCTCGAACATGTCGAAATACCGACAAAAGCATTGCAATCGCACAAATGGCTCTCGTTTAGATTTGCTTGCTCTAGCTCTCGTTTCGCTCTCTAAGCCTTAACCACTCTTAAGAGGTGGGGAGTTGTGACGTGATTTTTCGAATCACGATCACAAGGCGACTCCGGCTACCGATAAAGATCACGTTCTCGTTTCCGGCTCCCTTCGGGTCGCCACCCTGATCAGGAGCTACGCTCTCGGGTTGGTTAGTACAGCTTTGCCAATGCTCTCGGACGATTTCGTTATGGTTTAGTGGAGGTCGAGGTGCTCGAATCTGCCGAGGGGAGACAGTCTCGACGTAC
>JARPRH010000591.1:49589-79788 GCA_031763665.1 Calameuta haemorrhoidalis
TCAGATACTGTTATGCACATCCACAGTGCGCTATGCACTCTTATGTGGGGCTCTTGACGTATCCATCATCGAGAATGCGTGATTGGGAAGGAAAAGGATAGGAGATAGAGGGGGGGGGGGGGGGGGGTATAAGGGCGGAACGTTACAATATAATTACATTTTTTTAACCCTCCATTAGGCGCGTGGATTTTACTGAACAGTTTCAATTTTTAAATAAAAAAGTTGATTTTAATTTTAACCCTTAACTACACATTTGCGGTTTCACAATCCAGTTCCACAGATGCGGGTCTTACAGACGTTGTCTTGTAATGTATGTTCCTAAAATCGGACCTAAGTAGTTGAATGTTTAAAGTCTGTAATTAATATTGTATTTAGCCATATAAAAGATACTTGGTTCAATTATGTGATATTCGGATGATGGGCAAGTTAAAGTTTCATGGGCATAGTCCTAACATGATAATTCTTCTGCGTAAAGGAAAAAATGTTCTACACGTTTGTAAGCCACCTGTCTAGCTAAGCATTAAGTATAAGGAGGTGACATATTTTAGCGAATCTTACTAGCAATCATTAATATCCGTGTTTAAAAAGTCTATTTCAATAGATTATAAATAATTAGTTTGAAGGAATCAGAAATGTGGATTGGAAATATCTGATCAAATCTTATAGATATTTACTACTGTGAATTAATGAAATTTTTATTGATTTTAATCAAAAATTTATTGTTATCGTGATAATCACTAATATAATTATATGGGTTACGATCACCTATTTATTCCGAATAATTTTTAATAGAATACAAATACCTTCGATTGTCTCGATTAAATCCGATCGTAATTGAATCGGTTTTTAATGATTTTAATCAGATTTTTCAAGCAGGGATAACTATAGTCGGTCCAAGAGTTCGATGTGTTTTTTCTTGGGAGAACAAAATCATTGAAATTTGTAACAAGGTATCATCTTTGCATAAAATGTGTTAAAAATATGCATATGCATGGTTTTGCACTAATATATTTTATTTTTCTATTTTAGCACGTATTTACGTTATTTTATGGAAAATTAGGCGTGATTTGCTAAGGGATGCATTGTTTGCGAACTTTCAATAAAACACATTGAACTCGTGGACCAACTATAGATAATATTATGATGCTGGGCGTTAAACTTTATTGGTAGTTTGTCTATAATCACATCTGAATAATTGTTATTTCAATAATACGCTTGATTTGGATGTAATCAATCAACCTGAAGAATATGAAAATGATCTGTCAAATACCATAGCTTTTACGACGACCTTTTACGGCCTGTTTGTTGTAGGTTTTTTAGGGTACAGTGTGGATGCAACTGATTGATGGGATTTGGAGCTATGCCAGATATTCTTCAATTTTATTGTTACTCTGGTTTTTTTGGGCCTTTTTCTTAGTCTCCCATCTTATCAACACAGTTCTTGAAATTACTCAGAATTAATTAAAGCTAATCGTTTTAGATAATATGCATGCGTATCTTTACATTAGTTTACCTGTAGTCTAGTGACTATACAGAAAATGATTTCTTTATGCTTTATATTTATTCTTAGACGTTACTAAAATTATGTGTTGGCTTCAGTGCGATTACAGACAACATTTTTACTACTCCAATAATTAAAAAAAATTTTTTAATCTCATAAAACGTTAGCATACGATGTTTAAATTCTTTGTAGAATATTTATACTGCGTGAGAATTCATGTGCCTGAACAAAATTATGTGTTGTACAGGAAGTTCCTTTTTGATAAACTAACACGAATAATGCAATTTTCGTAGAGCAAAATTCATATATTTAATCAAGGTGGTAAAAAGGTGGGACACAACATTTTATCTATCTAGTACGAATGAGTATAATACACGAGTGTGAAGCATTTGCCTAACGGCTCGTGTACCAAAAACACACGAGTCTTATACTCATTCGTTAATAGTTAGATACAATAGTTTTTGTAATAATTGTTTAAAGAAAACGTCGTCTGGCCTTTTTTCACAAGAGATGGCACTATTAATCTGCTTAATAGATAATTTTTAATAGGTTTCTTCTTCCTTAAAAATAGTTTAGATGTCTATGACGTCACTATCATAACTTTTAAATAATTTTATAGTCGTTTCTCCAAAAAATAATATTTTAAGTTGCTCTCTGGCGACACATTACGGGCTATTCTTTGAGCATTTGTTACAAATATCATATTTTTATACGAGTGCTAAATCAGCTAAGAAAGTCTTCAACTCAAATGTTGATCTCGATGAGCGTAGAAGTGATGCTTTTTTTTCAATAGCTAATTTGAAAGAAATGAAAAATCTAATAAGTATCCTTTGATCTTGCTCATTGACAATTTAAAAAGCGTTTGCACACTTTCAAAAGAGTAAATATCTTATTAAGTACAAGCACTGTTAAAATGGGCACCACAAAAAGCACATGTCTAACAAGGAAGGTATCTCAGGTTTCCCCCTCAGATTTTGATGAAACTCAAATATATTGTAGAGTATGAAAAACTAATTGTACGTGACACGAATTTTTTTTATCTGCAGAAAAACAGTTTTTGGGGAGTGAAATCAACTACTACAGTCGTGAAAGTTGAAAAATTTTTATATGAAAAAAAAACTATTGATCGAATTTCAATGAAACCAATTGCATTTGAAAGAACTACAAAATAGTAGAAGATACATGTCTTTGCGTTTTTCGAAAAAATCTCCTTTAAGGGGCTGAACCACCCTAATGCAAGTGTTACCAATTTCTCATTAAAATGGCATTATGTTGCTTGAAGTTCCCTTTCCAATTATTACAAAACTGAAATGAAGCTTAAAATAGGTTTTTTGTGAAAAACGCAAATACACGCTCACTTTTGTACGTAAAATCCCAGAGCTATAAGTTACCCACTACTGTAAAAATTTAAAATTGATAACTACCTCTGTTCCTGAGTTATTTAGTTTACGTTTAAAAAATCTCACTTTGGGGAACGCATTCAAAGTTGGACGAACATTTCTAGATATGAAAACTAATACTGGAGTTCTCTATAAATTGCGTCTACTCTAAAATGCTGTTTGAAGTGCGTTTTCATTTTGGTCGCTTTTGCACAATATTGTGCTTTTATGTCGGCCTGGGCCATGCGTCGTTCATACTTCTCGCACATTGCACCAGTCCTGGCTCCCATTATCACTATGAAATTGTGTGACATTTGTAACCTACTAATAATACTGCTATCAATAAAAGTAACTGCAGATGTGCATGTAGCTATTTCTACAATTTTGGTTCTATTAAAGGAAGTTCTTGGATCTAAAAAAACTGACCTATTAAAAGTATTAAACCCACGTCCTTTACTTGGTCATCTTGAACTTGTCATGTGGTCTACGCCAGCGTACTCTTGGAGAACTGCATGATATTTTGTTCGAAGTTCAATGCTGTGAGCGAGTTTGCACTCGATGCACTGTAGGCATTTGCGAACCATATAGACTTAAATGTTCGTAGCTCAGAAAACTGCAACGGAGTAACGTTCTTCCAGAGTCCGCGTGATATGTTGTCGGAAATTTTCTTCCCAGGTTGCTCCTTTTGATTTGAGATGTTGCAGAACTATTGATTGTTGCAAAACTAAGTCAGAAAATAATTTTTATTAAATAATAAAGATACTATGTTCATTGGATCAAGTACTTGATGAGTGTATTCACTTATCAATCTATTTTTATCAAAGATACGATGTTTTACTTTTCTATATCTAACTAAAAATGAACAAAGTTTTCAAAGAGAGCGAAGTAAAATTTGTTTTATTTTAAAGTTATAATTTTATCTTCTTTCATGCTAGATTCCACTTAACTTTTCTTGGCAACGCGGAATCTGGTAATTATATTCGAAATACCTGTATTATTGGGAACATTCGTTTTAACGATGTTAATGTAAAAAAATGTAAATGTGTTAACCTATACTATGTCCGATTTATTTTTCGTGTATAAATTATATCAGATAAATATAATGCACCATGTTGATGCTTTTCTGATCTTGTTGAATATTTCATTCAGTTTTCTTCAATCTAACCACGATAGGTCTTGCGCCATGAGCGACATTACCGGCCGAAAGCATTCACGAGTCTAAATATTTGAACTTAATTGTACTTAGCTATGAAGAAATACAACAAATATTCCAGAGTGTCAACAAATATTCCAAATTTTGAATCCAAATACATATCAGAGTTCTTTCATTTAATAACAATCCTTACCTAGTCACTATCTCGCCGATTCTAGTTTCATCTCATCACTGTCAAGTCAGACTAGCCAATGCCTATGGCTTAACCGCAACGAGTTTAAATCTAGCAATGAGGTTGAAGAATTAATCAATGGCTAAACAGTATCTAATAGCATCAATATCTAGTAACTAGCTAGCTGAAATATACGAGTAACTAGACAAAATCACAATAAAAAAAATTATTTATCAAGTATTTTAGTTTAGTTTTCAAAAATTTGAAGTATATCAGCAAGCCCCTTTGGCGACTTCCCCCGTCTTAGTTAATTATTCATTAGATATCTTTACGTTGAAGGATAATTTTGAAATTTCGAAAAATCGCTTTACCAGAAAAGGGATTCAAACGTGGAACTTTCGCAAGATGAGACTGCGACGCAGTCCATTACGCTACCTGATCGCTTGTAAAATTTTAATTTTCCATGTAAGGAAATAATGAACTGACCTCGTTAGCAATTCAATTTCAATGGAAATTATTCATTATTTAATTTCTATCTATGAAATTTTCATTGCACAAGTCCATACATAGCTTTTAAGGCTGTTGTACGTAATCCTATTTTACGTCTATCTAATTAATATCGGCTAAACTACGACGAGATAACTGCCTCTTTACCTACGTGCAATTGAATCGAAAACTGCAGTCATGCTTAGTGTATTGGCAATGAATTCGGAACAACAGCCCAAGTATTTTTTTTAAATTTGAATGACTAGATACTCACTAGGCAAGAGATTTATTTCTTATTCACGCAATAATAAACATAATCTGTGCTAAAGTGTGGCTCATCCGTGACCATGATCAGCTAGCCAGTCAAAAAGTGATCACTAGATAATAATTTCATTGAGTGATAATTTCAATATAAGTGAGGGTGGCTATAGCCATCATATTGAAGTATCTATAAATACTGTATGTCGGTGTAACTAAATGCTCCCTAGGCAAGAGCCAGATGAATTATTTACAAAGTGACATAAAATCGATTTTTAAATAAAAAATTCAAATTGATTAGCCAATATTGAAATAATGACTATATGATATTTTCCGATAATTCTGTTCTATCTATAAATAATGTTAACTGAATAATTCGTAGGTAGGGGTGAAAGACTAATTTGTAGAAAAAAATTCTCTTCCTGCGGCATCACCATTATCCGAAGAACTTATCTAGTTTTAGTTAATCAGTCACTGGTATTTGAGTCGGATTGGTGACTTCAGTTTCTACTCGAGATCTGGGAAGAAAGTGTATGATTTATCCGATATTCATGATAAATACGCAGATTCTAGAAATCTTGCGCCAAATTATCTTAACGTACGTATAGCAGTTTCAGTGAGAATAGAGGTTTCTATGAAAGTGGTTATAAAATTTGTAATGTAATTTTTTTTACTCGACACTGATAACCAAAATCCGAGAACGAACTATCTTCGAGAGCCAACCTACGTTACCTTCGGCCGTCCACCCTTCGTTCGTACAGCCGCAAGCCAAGTGCGCGCCAGCCAATTCTTATTACACCGGGAATTAACGAGCCGGTATGAACTGGGAGTTGGGGTGGAACAGGCAAAACTCCATCAAAACGAGAGTTCTGACGGAACCTATCAGAAAAACGATAGCTTAACGGATCCTTTCGATTTTTGGGTTAGTGTAAAATCAGCAAACGCAACTGGATGCACGAACGGGAGCGGACGGTAACGGAAATGCACAGCCGCTCAGGCTGCTAGATTAAGGTAGAGAGGGGCGGAGTAAGCGTCAGGCAAATAGTGCGCGATACAGAGAACAACGGATCGAGAACATAACAGAACGGATCGGACGTATCAAATCGAAATCCCTTCACCAATTAATAAATTGGGAATGCTCACCGGAGCTGGTGCAGCTACTCCGTGAACGCCGAGAACAGTATCCAAAGGACACTCGGGTGGGCACTGCACTAGAGCACAGCACTACACCTCCGGAACACTCATAGGAAATTCATAGAATTCCCTGGATACCACGAGAACTATAAGAACGAGAACTTTCTATACCGTATCGAAACGCGGCTAGAAAAACTATCAACAGATAGCACGGGAGCGCGAGTCAGTTCGTGACACCTCGGTCGTTACCTCGAGACAGACTGATTTGACAATATCCAAACTCAAGAATTAATCATTCTGATTGGTCGAGATCCTCATGGCCGATAACTCTTCCTTTCCTTCGAGTCGTCCCTTTAAACCACATCGAGAGCATTTTTTTTAACGAATCGGTACGTAATCTTGTAGATCCTCCACGGCCGCTTCCCCAGGGCATCGGGCGACAGCTGGGCACCACATCCTTAACTCGGGCAGGGGGTTCCTCCCCTGTCCTGAACCTTATCAAAACCTTACCTCCGTCCACTCTACAGCCCTCTGCCCATCTCCAGCGGGGCGCCGGTATTTCAGCCGAGCTTCCGCCGGTCCGTGGAGACGTCTCTGTCGGGTACTCTCCTCTGCCGGGTAACTCGGTACGTTGAGGTTATCTCCCCACGGCAGATTCGAGCACCTCGACCTCAACTACACAATAACGAAATCTTTTGAGACCATTGGCATAACTGTACTAATTAACCCGAGAGCGTAGTTTCTGAACAGGGTGGCGACCCGAAGGGAACCGGAAAGTGAGAACATTATCTATATCGGTAGCCGGAGTCGCCTTGTGACCGTAAATCGAAAAATCACGTCACAAATTATAAGCATCATCTAATAATTTTATCCAAGGATAATAAATATCTTAATAATTATAATAATAATTTATTATTATCACCTTTGATTTAATTGAACCTCGTATCATTATATTTTATTTGTTCCTTTAATCCGAGAAGGGTCGCGTGATTTTGTTCACCACTTTAAACGCATTGAGTTTTCTTGTCCCAGTCACCCCACGCGTTTACTCCCGGGTTAATTTTCCTAATGACGATTGTATTTTTTAATGAGTACTTTATGTAGAACATATAATTCTGGAAATTTTATAAGAATGTAAGATTTCACAATTTCTAATGTTATCGCAATGTTGTTTCTTTAGAATGAAATGTCAAGCTGTAAGAAAAAAAGAAATGTAAATACACAGCATAACGTAGTTTATCCTCTTCACTCGTATTTCTCGTAGAAACGCGGAACCGACGTTAAAATAAAAGAATTGCTAATGCTTGCAACGCGATATAAAAGCATGTTTGAGTTACTGCACCAGTTCCTATGCTGTACGGGTTGCGCATCAACCGGTGCAGCAGGCAGCTTTGTAATTATTTTCTGCGGCTTTTCGTTGTAGCAGGTACATGGTCTCAATCTACGAGTAAAATGTATTTTGCAGGGGTCATCTTTCCATGAGATTAAACGTAAAAGAGTCCCTTGGATATAAGAATTTATTTTTAAATTAGTTATACATACGTATTTAATACATTGCTCATTGCTGTTATACCAACTGTCGCATTCGATATTTATTCACTTAGTTATTTGAAACTTTAGTATAAATAGAGGAAAGAAAATAATTCCCTGTCACCGGCGAACACGCGATAGTTATTCGCAGGGAGAATTTCAGCTAGCAGCCACGTGACAATAAAACCTACAGGAATAATTAGGTTACGGTATCAGTTCCACGTTCAGGAGACTCAATTAAGTACGTTGTAAGTCATAAGGATATAGTCCGTCAAAATGGAATTGATATATTGGTCCAACTTATAGTCATCATGACAGCAGCTATTCGCTATTTTAAAGTAAACTGATTACTTATTTTTGAAATTGATGATTTTTTTTTCATTCGTTTGTATACGCCAAAAAGGATAATATTGTAATTTTTGTTTAAAAAAGTATCACGTACAATTTCATTCTATGATATAAATTACAAGATTGTTTTCTGATGCTATATAGTAAAATATAGAGCAAGTAGGTTTATCATTATGTACGAATACATGTATCATCAAAAGGTTGAATTTAGTTGAATCTAGTCCACTTGCTATCGCAACAAAAGGCATACGCGTGTCTATGCGTGGTTGCGTATATGTATACGCATGTACTCATCCAGTTGTTTTAGATTTGTAGGTGAATTAGTTCGACTAATCAAATTTGAATTTACAGAAAAAAAAACATAGTATTACACTGGATCTAATACTTTAACGGTTAGAGCCACGAGTGACAATTTGCAGTCTGATCTTTCGTGCGTGAAGCTAAATGATTTTTTGAGCACCAGTATCATGACTTTGTTTACTTATACTATAGTCATTTTTCGCAGATGCTTTTAGGTTTGGCTAAGACCTTAGGAAAGCGATCAACTAAACAGTCAGGCTGGTGGCACGGGCAAATGCACTGGGTAACGTGCTGAGCCTGTAATTCCAGTTGAGACTACTGACTGTTGGCTATGGTTTCCTGTTTGGGAACTGATAAACAATGCTATACGTAAGATAATATTCTATAAAATGTATGAAAAGGCAATATATGCTTAAATTCCAGAGTACCTGAAGTGCACCGATTTATAACTAAATATAACGTTGTTTATTAATTTTACTCAGGACACAGTCGAAAAGTTTTATACAAGGAAAATTTTGTATTTGGTACGTTATTTTAAAGTACTAAACGGATTGAGTGTTTTTTAATTATTGTACGCTTCATCATCCATTCATCATCCATTGTTGCTGATTCTTTGGTCGAAGTGATGTCTGAAGTGAAAGTGATCAGTTTCTGATCAACAGTCATAGAGTCAAGTCAGGAGTCGGAAGAAAAAGGGATTCAGTCAGACAACAAAGAAAATCATTCTCTAAAAGTTCAACTCAGGAAAAATTCTAAGTTCAATTTCTATATCTAACTTTCAATTTTTTAAATCTTTCTAAGTCTTTTGTCGCCGATTCCGAATTCAAACTCAATCATTGAATATCATATTATCCACCAGTTTTATTAACGTAAGTTATTTTATTTTATATTTAAATAGAAATATACTGTTTACCCTGTTCTTACTCAACTCAACCTATCGCATAATTCTCTTTTAACTATTCCAAATTCATATAATTATCCTATATCCCATATAATCCCAATTTCATAACTGAGTGCACAACATCGTGAGTAGAAGCTCAGTTTATTCATTTTCATAATAAATTCAAATTGTGGATTTAAATTTTCACCACCGTCGGTAACAATTCTTTCTGCATAACCAGTCTCATGACCATCAACTACACGGGGTGTAAGTAACCAGTCGATCCCGGGTAAATTTCCGAGAGGTTAGACCCTAAACAGGCCATCGTGACCATCCTTCTGACATTGCCCCTTGCTTATAAATTCTCGCTAGTGAAGAAGGAGCGTATCTGACCCCCCTTATTATCTTACCGATAGCGTGCGATCGTTCATCGGAGATAGTAAGCCTTGTAAATATAGTCAATAGGGCGAAGCCTACAGATTTTCCATCTACCACTATACCGACCGGATGCAATTGTCAATTGGACGTCACACTACGAATGGGATTCATATAATAACACTAAACAAACGAAGAAGTTAAAGCGGCGGATTTCAGATTTCCAGTTTTAAATTACAGAAATTATTAACCCTTTCAGCGCTGAGTTGTGCGACGTTAAGCGTGCGCTGTGGGCTGCCCAGTTTTTACAAAAAAGTGCGCGCTGGGCTGAACAACTTTGATGTTTCGGTGCAAAATATATTGATTGTATCTAAAATAATTTTAACAGTAACTGCAAAAACCTTAACAGAATCCTTTATTTCATTGGGCATTTATAACATCATTGATGTTGAAAATAGTAAATTATATTTTTTAAATTGAAAATTTAATAATTTTGTTTTGGATGGTAAATCTCGAAGCAAGGCTCGATAAATTGGCATTTCACAGACGCGCAGTTTGAAAACCCATTCTTATTATATTTTTGTTTTTATATCTCTAGGCTTACAAGCATCTTTGGTATCTCATACATATGTATACATATGCTTTCATAGCTCAAACAGAATGGTTGCGTGAGAACACATAAATCGGTTTATAGCTCATGGTGAACGATTTTTCGGAACGCATATACTATATGGATTCATAGCGCTGAAAGGGTTAAACTGCTTTTTTCGGAATTTATGTTGGCTCTTGCCAAAATAAAAGTATGAATATATATGTTAATTTATTTTTCGTCGACTACTCTAATTTCGAAGTTCTGTATGTAAGATATCTAAATACATAATAAAACAACGCTGCTTTTTCTAGTGTTCAAGCGTACATTCTGAGATCATGAGCAAGAAAAGTAACGTATGAGGAAAAGCGTAAAAGTCAAAATTGACAATATTGTGGTAAAGATCGATCCAGACTTCGCTCATAACTCGATTGACGCATTCTACTGATTCGTTCTTATTTTTTTCAAGGTGAATTTATAATTAGAGACGAAGATGAGTTTGGTTCAAACTCAGTCCCAAATTTCGTTAAAAAATTCTGCGATTACGATTACGATAATACTGTTAGGGCACACTCAACGCTTCTCAACTAATTTGCAAGATAAGTATATCCCTTTGTCGATCTTTCACTGACATTTGGATTAAAATTAAAACGTGTGCTTAGTATGCCGTAGGGCTAACCGCTAAAATAATTATGAATCAAGTCAAGTTTTAATGGAGACATGACTAAAGCATGACAGCAATGAATAAACTGTATTTCGTAGAAATCTTCTACTAAGTCAGACTATACCTTCGCCTGGAACATAATTTTTTAATAGGATTTGCACTCCTGCCAAAAACATTTCAAACATGCGTCGACGTTCCGTGTTCTACAATTTTGTTTTATTTATTAAAACAATTATGTTATTTATTGTCTCCACTTTTAGTATATGGTTGACTCAAGCTAAAAATGTCAACCGTCGATTGTCAAGGTTGAGCCAAGCTTTGACCAACGCTTGAGTATCGGATTTTCAGCAAATGTATTTATAAAATATTTTAAAGCAGGGTAGTATTCATTAGTTATCCCGCCAGCCCCGTTTTCTCCGTCCTGCTTTAACACTCCAGGATATGGAGTAAAAAAAGTTACAACTATTTAATTTAACATTTTACTTTGAATATCATGCGATAGAAAATGTAAAACATCTTTTTTTTTGCTTTGAAAATGATTTCTTCTCAGTCATTTGCTGAGCTATGTTCGAATTTGAGGTCAAAAATTCAAAATTTTTATATGTTACGTTCGTAACGGCGGGTCTAAATTTCAAAATTTTATTTAAAACATGTAAGTTTATGAAACTTCAGTTTTTGGAGAAAATTCGTGACTCGATAAATTTCTTTTTGTTCCAGATTAATTATAGGTAGGTTTTTGGGATTGCTGAATACAAATTTGATTTTAGAATTAAGATTTGACAGTTAAATGCTGTTAAATTGATGGAAACATATTTTTCGGAAAAAATGAAGCCGCACTAGGGTTGCACAGGTTACTGAATACAAGACTGTTATCAAAATTAGAAATTGACAGTTGATAGCTGTCAATTTTTGAAAAAACGGACAATAATCTGTTACCTGCACATTTTTAACTTTCATTTATCTGTGATTCAAATTTCGCGCCAATTGCGTTTTGCGTGATAAACGTATGCATTTCCTCAAGTAAAGTCCTCTCAACCTTCAAATCCTAATTCTGATACCAGATTCAACATCAGCAATTCTATTTCGGCATCATTTCTGCTGAAAAACATGTTTTGCTTGAAATTGAAAGCAAGATTGACAGCTGCTGACTTTCAAATGTTAATTCTGACATCAGATTCAGAAAAACAGTTTAATGAAATATCGTTAATAAAAAATTAAGAAATAAGAAGAAACAATGATACCATGAGTGAAGATAACCTTTTTATATTACATCAAGTTAGGTCCACCTATGAACGTGACATTTAATACTTTGAGTGTAGCAATTAAAATGAATAATTATGGACTGTAATCAACATGGTATCTTTGGAAGTTTTAAGAATTCAACCATTTTTTTCATAGACAAACTTTGTAGACTACTTTGAGTCACAAGAAATAATAAATTTATTTATACATCATTTATTTGATGTTTTGCTACTCGAATTAAAAAGTGGTACATGTTACAAACGGCTTGTAAGATTATTGGTTTATGTAGCGATAAACAGGTTAAAATTTGGCGCCGCATGCCTTTCAGATTCTCAACGCCTGCGTAGCGTTGGTTTGCGGGAGATGACAGCGCCGCGACCGGCCGCGACACCTAACCTCATTGGCGTCAGATTCGATCAATACGGGTTCTCCCGTGACGTAAACGCGCTCCGGTAGTCCCATTGGTTCAGATTTACGCCGCATCCCATTATTTATTACGAGCAGATGAATGGGCCATTTTGGAAACGCGTGGAAGTGCTTTGTGTCGAAAAAAAAGTAAGGTTTCCCATGAGCACGAACAATTCGTGCTTGTATAATTAAAAATCGACAATGAAGCATCGGCGCTCATTCTTGCCGTTCAAGAAATAATTTCAATTGGAAATGCGACTGGACGTCAACTTCGCGCGATGTTTGTCCTTTGAAATGCCGTCACTCACAATCGATCATCAGCGACCACTATCCGCCAGCCCGCACCATCCGATAAGGTGGTGTCGCCACCGGCTACCTGAAGAAAAGAAAACGTGCGCGCGCTCGGTTGGCCGAGTGGATGAAAGTGGATAGCGCACCTGATACATGTCAGCAATGCCAGCGATACGAGCGAATATGGTGGTCCAGTGAAGTCTTCGTTCCCGCGATGTCTAAGCTCCCGCGTTCAGCTTTCTTTGGCAAAACGTTCTGAAGTGATCTTATTGGCTTTTTCGCGTAATCTCCAAAAAATCCTGCTCAAGTCACGTCATAAGAAGGAGACTCAAGTTACGAGCATGTGGTTCTCATCTGCAATCGGAAATTAATCCTGCCATCGAGGCCTTCCTTCTTCATTGACCCTAACTCTCGCTACACGAGAAGACTTAGGAAGTGCTGCATGCAGGAGGGAGGGAGATAAAGTGAGCAAGAGAGAACAAATTGAAGAGAGCGGGACGGAGCATGCCAGAGCACACGAAGTGATACATTTAGTATCCATTGCGAGTTCAGCACTGGCATAACTTCTTTTCTGCATTATGGATCTGGAGTGAATCCTTCGTTCGGGTATCGAGTGAAAATTATTTTGGTCCCAAGCCCAACTGGATATTGAAGTGATTTTTTAGAGAAACAGCCATTTACGGCTTAAGACGCTTCTTGGAAACTTTGCGTCTCCAATGCAGCATTTTCTAACCGACCGTGCTACGACTCAAGAGAAATAAACTTGCAAGCATTGCAGATAATTTTAAGTACCCAACAAAGTGAATTAGGAAAAAGTGTTAGGTGAGGTGGTGCTGGTGTAGGTGGCGGTGACTGTCGTAAACGGAACGTAAGGAGACACATTGTTGGACGGGAAACGGCAGACAGATCAGAAAGATAAATTAGAGAAATAGAAGAGAACGAAGTAGGCGTGATAGAAGAAGAATTTGAAGGAAACGTAAAAACATAGGATTTGATCTGATATTTCGAACGAAGCTAATTCATGCGCCAGAGTCTTTTTACATTCGATGGGAAGTTTCGAAGAATGGCAGTCGGGAGCGCAGTGCTCGTGGGTGTGGAAGTCTCGTTGACCTGAAGCCACATATTTTTTCGGTGACATAAAAAATTTATTCCTATCCTTCTTATCCGAGGTCTCGGAAGCGATCGTTGATGAGTGAAACACGAATATTTGAAGGAAATTGGCAAACGTTAAAGGGGCCAAGCATAGACCGAATGTTCGGTGTGGATTGAACGAATTTGGTGAATCAGGCAGATCCAGTGGATCAAGTATAACGAGCAATAGAGATGGCGAGTCTAGTGAAATGTGAAGTGAAGAGAAACAACGCTCTTATGAAAATTAACTTTCGTAAATACTCGATGAGGTTCGAAGCGCTGCCCTTAAATCTCGAAGACTGAAAGTAACCTTATTAGCGTGGAAAGTGCATCGACGTTTTGTTATTACAGAGTTTCTCCCTTTGGGTACTTAAGTCTGAATTGACAACTACCGTGGGAAATATTTCATGAGTTTCAAATGAGAAGCGCTCGGATTCGTGTGCAATCGATTTGGCGGACTAGGAGGCGCAGGTTGATCGAGGAGAGACCGTAGGAGGGCGGGGGAGGGAAAGAGAGACAGAGAAGCAGAGAAAGTGAGAGGAACAAAGATAGGAGGAAAGAATAATCCTGACATGCAGCACATGAAGAATTAAAAAGAGATTCGATCGTTGAGAAATTTGCGAGATACGCACGAATTCACTGTGCTAGCCCGTTTACCTTCTCCAGTGTAGCCCTTCCCTGACAGTACGGTGCTGCCGTGTAATCAAGTTTGCGTTGTCGGAAATAGCTTTCGATGGCAATTCCATAGGTGGATACTATATCGAGGAACGGAGAATCAGAACAGAAAAGAAGAAATTACGGGTCGGTAGGATAAGGTGCGGCGAGGTCTGAGTTGAAACAGTGAAAAGAAGTAAAGAGGAAAGGAAAGAAGAGGAGAGGAGAGGAACGGCGAGGATGAGAGTGTTGAAAAAGTGAGGGTAGGAGTGACAAAATTCGATAAGAAGAAAAACATGGTATCCGAAGTTTCATAGTGACGGGGTGGCAACATCAAAGATACACACGGAAAGGAGTGGCACCAGCATCTCTAAGAAGGGCGAGTGGTACTTTCTCCTTTCTCAGGTGCTCTTAGACCCAAGTGGCAAAAAAAGTGAATGAGTGCCGGGCCTTAAGGGTAGTGTGCGAGAGTCTTGTGAATTTTCTGAAAATTCGGGTATTCCTAAGGACCCGATCCGCGTCCTGGATGAAAGAATGCGAAAACCTCTTTATAGTCTGTGATCATGATTTGTTATACGGATGACGCGAGTGGAAACCGAACGAGAGACATTATCAATCGCTACGTCGTGAAAGAGGAAGAGGAAGAGGATTTCGGACCCGGCTCGGTCGTGCTGATCGAGGTCAGCCGTCGGGCGAATCCTAACCTCGATAACGATCGTGCGCCGGGTAAGCGAGGTAATAGGTGGTGGCGCGCTCTTACAATCAGGTGGAACCACCGCTACGAGGATCGAAGTCGCTCCAGTGACATTATCAGGAGCACCAGGAGTACTGGAAGCACAAGGAAGAACAGGAGTACTTGGAGCAGGAACTGGAGTAGAAGCAGAAGTAAGAGCGGCAGTGTCATCGAGTTATCCTCGGAGGCAAGGAAGAAAGTGAAAAGTGCGGTTTGCCTAGGAAATCGATTTGCCGGTGTGCCTCGCTCGATAAACCGTGTGCTCGGCCCAGAATTGACGCCCCGCTCTAACCTAACTTGGAGCGTGTGTTCGTGGCCGGATCGTTGCGGCGTGTGCTTACTGGCTGACGGATGACTCGTTCAGGACGAGCTCCAGTAGTCGTAGACGTCTCCCTAGCAACTCTAGCAAATTTAGCACATAGACTCTCTCGGACTCTTGTCTCGTTTGACTCTGACTTGACATTCCCCCGAGTTAGTCACTCTACTACTAGCAGCCACCTTATAATCATTGTCGATCTTGAGAGAGTATCGTTAATCGCCCCAGCTACGGGAATCGGGCCACCAGCTATTAGGCCGTGATGGCGGACCTTCCTGACATGTCTCATCTTACTCCCGAAGAAAGGCGCATCATCGAGAGTGTAATGATGCGCCAGAAACAAGAGGAGGAACGTGAGAACGAAATCATGAGGTGTGTATCGCAAGTAATGCTAATCGCTAACTAAACTTATATTTTATTGTTTTTTTTACCAAACTATTATATAATGTAATAATACATTTTTGCGTTTATTTCTACGATTTATCATTTAGCAAAACTATAAAAAGCAGTTCTTATTGGAAATAAGACTGTACACTTCATAGAACAGTTTGTCACTAGTGGTTTGACGATGGTGCACGTGTAAATTTATTTGAGAATAATCATTGAAAGATCAACAGACCATTTTTAACATCATCGTCACTTCACTTTTACTCTGTTTGGCTAAAAAAAAACAATAAATTTTCGAATTATTCCAAAACCTATGATTGTTTCGTATGGTAAACGTCTTTGACTCTGTATTTCCTCTGAGCATTTACCCCATTTATAATCACAGCCAAGTTCCAAAAAATCAGTTGACGTGATATTCACTATATATATTCATAATCTTTTTATCCACTCGCTTTTATATAACATACCTATATGTATTATAATTTTTCGCGTTCACTTATATATATAAAAATATATATAAACTTGTCAAAGGGTAGTTATGAGGATGTATGGCACTCACAACAGCAAACGGATGTGTTTAAAAGAAAAAAAACTAAACCTTGGGATATGTGGAGTTGAAATTCTAACCTTCTCTAACCTGTCGTAGCCATTTCTTAGGCCATCACAACTCCATCTGTCACGCATCAGAATTTTTTTGGAAAATTCGGTGTGTGTGCCGCTTTACATACCTTAAGTATGTAAATGCTATCAGGCCCGTCCTGGTAAACACCATGTCCTCGTAACTGCCAATACTTAAGGCAAAAAGTCCTGAAAATTACCGTTTTTAATGTATATACAATTCGGTATGTATAGTTTCTGTATGAACTGTATGTGAATTGTATATAATTTATATATTGCGATAAGCTCAATTTATACATATCATGATTATATACATGTAATCGGTATATAATCTACACATGCAATATAACCTATGCATCACAAACCTCAATATCTAAAGTATAGTTCTATTATTATCAAACTCATGAGCGAAACTTTGCTTAGATATAGTAAAAATTATAGGATAGGCTCATTCACGACATTTTTTTGCTGAACTTTTTTGAACTTATGTCTTCTAGTACAGTGTAGTTTAGCAATTATTTTATCTTTGAAAAATCGCTTAGAATTACATGTTAATGTTCGCATCTTCGCTTCTAATTTCATTTTCTCATCTCATTTTCTTTGATTTTTTAACTTGAATGCAGCTACAACACTTTAATGATTCCATCAATATTATCGATCAGTTGTCTTTGCATCTTTACTTCATGAAATTGCAATTACATTGTGATACTCTGCATTATTTTCAGATATTGGGATACTCTCTTACAATAGAATTTTAAGAAATTAATTCTTTGAAATGAATATATTTGTAATTGGTACTGTACACAATATGAGATCTTAGAGACACATTGCAATTGAGTTCTGGCATTTAGATAGAACTGTCAAATCTAGTATTACCACCAAAAAATGAATTACCTATTCTTTTAAAATAAGTCAGTGAAATTTTCACTAATTCATTCGGTAGTTTAAGATTTCACTGATTAAATAGTGATCTCATATTTCTTTCACTGCTAAATTAGTGGTTTCGGATTTACGAGAGCCGTGTCAACTTCATCATATTGTTTGTCGCATTATCATTTCGTGTGTGAGTCGCTGCTGGTGATACTAATGAACAGTGAATTGATGCAGTTTTCAATAGTATTTTCTTTGCGATACATGTAAGTCATGTTTGTAAAAATTCTTACAATTGCTTATGGGAATAGTAGTTTTGAATAACCGTATGTTTGCATACATATAAATGTGAACATGAGAATATTGCCATTTTCATAGATGGAAATATTGATGATTATAATTCTTGTTAGTTGAAGTCAAATTTATAAATTGTGCTGGTCCTTCAGTGGGTAGAGTATTACATGCCTCACTTTGAATATCCAGAAGGTTCAGGTCCCATTCACGATAACTCAAACAGACGCGTGTACTAAGCATGGGTTACACACGTACCCATTTTTTAATTTTTCTTTATATAATTACCGGTCAAATTCCATAAGATTTTCATGTCGTAGTAATACTTACAAAACATTTTTTTTCAAGTACTGATTAAATCAGTAGGTATGTCGATTTCATTGGTTCGTTTAGTTTGATTTCACTGATTCAATTCAGTTATATAATTTCACTGGTTTATTTAGTAAAATGTCACTGATTGTCAGTGTTTCTGTTTTAACTACGACGTTCAATGGCTACGCACTAATTCATTTTAAGAGTACCTTCAAAATGGCGAAATATTAATTGCACTCTGTTCCATTGAGAGAATAGTTTTTCTGTAACCGGAAGTGGTCGAAAATTTCTTTCTTGGCGTGATTTGCAAATGAATGGCACCCTGACAAAATTAGGAAGGAAGAGTAAGACATCAACAATCTTCAATTATTATCCTTGGCCAGTTCCGATGTGCTGTGGTCATCAATCAGGCGATGGAAAACGAAAACTGAAAAATTAACAAATTAACTAAGGAAATTCACCAAAGATTACTTGAAATTATTATCGCAGACATAAAGATAGCGGAAACGAAATCCAAAGTTGGATGCGATTTATTTTAGATAGACAAATGATGACAATAATAACCTGTACAAGTGATAGGAATGAAAAACAGGTCCGGATGGTACAGAACGCAATTCGACAATACTTAAACGATAATATAAACTATATTCCCGCAGTAACAACGCAAGTCTTTAACGGTACGATAAAAAACGATAGCGATAGTGACTCAAGCACCCGTGTGCAGGAAGACGATTCGCGAAGCAAGGACTTAACGATTTGACACGACTGACGGTAAAATCCGGAATAAAAAAAGGAAGGGAGAAGACCGATTGCCACCGTATTAACTACCCTCGGATCGGTAGCGATCGGAAAAGCGTAGGATGACGCGAAAGAGTACGTCGAAAAGAAAAGATCGGCTGAACTGGTCAGGAAGAGAATAGCCTCCTAATATCCACATGAACACACTATCCTGGATTACAAGTCTCTGAAAACTGATAATGACACGGTAAACTGGACAATAGAAACGAAAGCACCCCTATCCCTGAGCTTGGCTACGACGCGACTGACCCTAAAAATTTATAATATCGGGAACCTTCCCAAGAGGCGCGCAGTAACACATGCCTCAGCCCAATCCGATTCGTGGACAAAACCACTTCGGCCAAGTGCTCGCGATCTTTATTTGTTTTGACGATCCCGGTGAAGTAGATCCTGGTATCTTTCGCTGTTAGGGTGGCTGCAATGCCATTTTCGGGAGGCAGAAATGTCATCCACCTCTACTTTCTCGATATAAGGCTCCTTGTCGCTCCTGCAACCATATGGGGGTTGCAGCCCTCTGGTCGTGTGTGCTTTGGCCCTGACGTCACTTGGCTCCCGCAACGCCCTTCTAGGCTCGTAGTTGGCTCTGTCGGGTCACATAGTAATCAAATGTTTGTCAAATACCTCGGAATCCGCTTAATGAACTCAAAATACAGAAGAAACGTTCCCAGCAGGGAAATCAATAAAAATTCTTAAAATAAATTCACTCCAATGCCACGCGAATCGCTTCGTAACATATCGGGCCCAACGACGTGACCTTTTGTCCAGATTTAAAATCCTATTTTATTTATTAAATAATTTCCTCGAATGAAGTCACGACAGTTTTTCCTGTTCCTAATTTAAATTAGATTTTGAAATATTATGTAACAGTAATGATTTTGAACGTTGGGTCAACTGTTATTTAAGAAGCACTCTTGGTGATTGCAATTGTGTGGTGAATGAATTATAAATATTATTCGTAGGTGTCATCAAGATATTTGATATCTCGCCTTAATTCTAAGGAAAATTTAATACACGACACAGCTTATTGAAATTCATATTATATCTTGCAATTTAGTTTATCTATGTTTTGAATTATGATTAGAAAATATATTCTTTTGAAAATAATGAATAGGGAAGGGGATTTTCCAAAACGTTTTGGGGGTTGTATTTTACATATTGTAATACTTTTACAAACAGTTTGGTACGAATTTCAAAATGTAGAATATTCAAATATTATGATACGGAATTTTCTCGTAAATAATGTAATTTTTTCCGACAGTATCTTACCTGTAATGGTCACACGTAATATCACCTGTACGAAGAACAAGAACGGCCAAAACGAACGACACTGGTGCCTTTAATAAAAAAAATATTGGATTTAGAAGCCAGTTGCTAGAAAGAAATTATGAATTTTTAAAATTCACAAATTCGCGCCACCACTAGAATAATTTTTATTCGGTACTATTTATTTGTTAATTAACAATAAATTTAAGCAATGAAACAAATTAATTTTCCCACCCATATGTATAAACAACAGTCATTTTCAGTACAGAATAATATTTTTGCATTGATCATAAATATATTGCATTAACGAAATGAGCTCCTTACCACCCCCGGACGAGTTGGGTGTTACGAAAGCTGAAACAATTGATTAAGGGTCAACACGATGAAAATTGGGAGGGATTTTTTACGGTCGCTTTGAGTTTTCCCTTCAAAATCTTTGAATTACGAATTATTACTGATTTTCGCCGTAGAAACAATAGAACTTGACTTTTACTATAAATTGCAACTGAATCAGTTGAGTGGTTCACGATACTTGCTGATTGGAAACTTATAAATTAATAATGGCAGAAATCACCGAAGTATTACCAGCTATTAAATTCTATATCCAAGTCTACAAAACATAAAAGCAATATGAGCTAAATAAATACGAGTAGTATTAATTTTTGTGATATATAGATAAATTGCAAAATTTTAATGTATGGAAACAAAATTAAATATAATGCGGTGTGATATTGAGCTTAACTATTGAATATTAAGTAATCAAGTTATCAGATAAGAAAAATTAAAGAGAGTAATGAGATGTTTGGTCGACGAATAGAATTTTCATAATGCATGTGAGACTTAGAAGAGAAACTCAACTATATAATATACATAATAATAAGTTCGTATTGAACATACAGAAATGCCTTATACAGTTGCCACAGGCATTCTACGTCATATAAATATTCTCCACTTTGTGCACAACTCCATAACTTATATATTATTTAGTATTGAATATTTGTCAATAAGTGGTTTGCGCAGGAATTTAAGGTATTAACTACAAGACATGAAAGGTTGTAATTAACAGCATTAGTGAACCACTTAAACTATGCAGTCAATGATAATCAGAATAGCTAGGAATAAATATTGATAGATATAAGATATGATAATCTAGAGTATCAGGATATCGGAAACTATCGTCAGTAGTATCTGGATATAGGTAAGAATGGAATCGATGATTAGAATTATTTTGGCGTAATAACGAGAGTTCGAAGTATCTGGGCATAAGGAATAATGAATAAGAGTAATTCAGGCATAGAAATGATAGTGTCGGACTTACTCTCATTGCGTAAGTGAATTTGTAACGTGAAATATGTAATCAGTTCGGTAGCAAACTATTTATATACTTAAACCGTCCTATACTTTGTGTTCCTTTCTCTTTGTTACTTTCACTTTGAATCTTAAAATAATAATATTTTTGACAATAAAAAATGAATAGTATCAATTATCCTAGAATTACATTTACATTGCGTATCATATTCTCAAAAAGGGATACAAGCCAAGTACGTCAGAAGTCTCAAGTAACTTCAAGAGTGAAGCTTGCGAAGTACTACGAGGTTTATATAAATTTCCTGCAAATCTCCGTTGCATTTGCGCTCTATAAGCACTGTGAGATCTTGAAGATAATCTTCTGATCTTAGGATAGATCATACTCTTATTCTTCCTACCGTAGTAATTTCTCATTTACCTTTTGATTCGTAAGATGGTTTGTATGCGTATTTGGACTCCAAACATTTTTTTGTTTTCCTCGATCATTGTACAAATTGTGATATTATTTTTGCTGTTTAAGCTTGATTATTCTGAGACGAATGGTTTGATGAATTCATGGTGCTTCGTTTAGAAGTGTTTGAGGTAAAATTGGTAAACTATTGATATCGTGAGAGTATGCTCTTATATCTAGAATATCAGATATGATATTTACTTTCAATATATTCTTGCTTATAATAATTTTTTATTGCATGACCCGAAATTTAGAAACATTAAAATGCGGTTGTCCTTGAACACTATGAACTCACATTGAGTTTTATAATATTTCAATACATTTTCAATGAGATGTGACAGTATTGATTGCAACGAAGTTTTCATATATCCAACGACGTTAACGCTAAAATTAGGCTAATGATATATGATATACAGCTTTGTTGATTACTAATGTTCAGTGAAACATATCACATGTTCAATGATATGAGAAAGGAATCCACAGAGATCAACGTATTATATTCATAATTATTGGAATGCAGATCGAGACTTCTTTTGGAAATATTTTTGAGAGAGCAGCGAACGAAAATCATCGAGCTAGAGAATATATCTTTAAACAATTTTTTATCCTCGTAAAACGCTGAATTTTAAGAGGGTTTCAGAACAACCAATCTCCAGTAGAAATTATAGTCGGGTACTATTTCAACTGGCCCTTTTTTTACTCAAATGAAATTTTCTGACAACACCTCATCGAAGGATGAGAGTGATGCGGAATTCTTATCCACTAAAACCCCTCTCGGTGACCTTTCTTTGAATTTGACCTGGGTGAGGGGGATAGGGTGGGGAGGCGAAAGGGGAGGGGCCCCGGGATGTCTTTCGAACGCGATCCGAGCCCCCCTGTCGAGGGTCGGGGAAGGGAGGAGTTCATTAGCATAAAATACAGTTTGAGTGGGAGTTTTATATTTGTTGAGTGTTGCGCCTGATCAGTCTTTTGCTTCAGGACTTTTGCTTAAAGAACTTCAAGTTTCAGTTTCTCTACAGCCACGCGAAACAAGATAATTCAGGTAAATGCTGCGGACGACTATTAGCTACTTCGTAAATTTCGAATGCTTTAAATTAGAAACGATTGAGTTTCTTCCATAGAAGAGAAGCAAGCATGTTTCGGCCGCTATAAGTCAAATTCAATGTTTATTTCAGTTCTATTACTTTGTCATTTGTTTGTTAGTTGCTTCAGTTTACTCCTTTCCACAATTTGCGCATACGCTAATAGTTCCCTGCACCATTTGCCTTAAATTAACTTTTTTCTGACTGGCTGCTGAAACTGCTTAGTTTCAATGCAGGTAATCATGAAAAATATAGTGTGTGACACGTGATGTATCACGATTTCATATTTCAGGTGATGTCAGCCCTCGCTTACCTGTCGAGCAGCCAACTTCACCCTAGTCTGAAATCGTCTTGTTTCATCCCTTATCACACAATATACTATTCTTCTATACATGACGAAATAAGACATAATCGATTGCTACCGTTTATACTTAATGCGAGAATCTACCGAGTCTCTTGATTAGTTGATTAATGATTATATTGATTAATTAACATGTTTACTACCAAGATTATTTTCCATGGTCGTACCAATATCATCGTGAATTATTTGTACCATTCAAAAGTTAATCAGCAATTTCGGTTACCGTTGACGAATGTTGCATAAACGGAAACTTCAGTAGTAACTACTGTTAATAATAACGTCCTAAACAGTCACTATTATTTTCTAATAGTAAGTTATATTGACAGTTAATAGTTACCGTCAAATCTTAACAGTAATTATTGCGAGCTCAATAGTTTTTTTTTTCGTAAGGCAAATGCCTTAGGAACTCTGATTAGGATTAGGCCAGAGATCTTGAAGTGGTGCCAGACCGGTTCTCAGTGATATTTCTATAACTAAGCATACCACACATTCACCTATCCAGACGCTAGCCCAAATCTTCTGATGCCTACTTAGAATGTCTTAGGGTGACTCAGTACTGATTTTGAAAATACCGGGTCGAGATTGTGATGATTACACTTAGTATGCTATTTGTGTTTTAATCCTTGAATGACCGTTTTTTCTAGTAATGTTATTAAAAAAAAACTTATTGCCGTTCAGTAACTATTGAGGATAGGAAATACAAAAAAGAAATTTCAAATTTATTCCATCTCGAAAATTATCCCTAGAAGGTGAATTCAACTCTAATCATTAACCCTACTTTTTATTACCTGCGGTTTACTTGAAATTTGGTACTTTGAGGACTTTGCGGTCGTTGATTACGAGTTTGAACTCTAGTTTGATAAATTGAAAATGGCGAATCCAATATGGTGGATTAAAATAGAGAGTGTGAGTTGATTT
This sequence comes from Calameuta haemorrhoidalis, assembly GCA_031763665.1. NCBI lineage: Eukaryota > Metazoa > Arthropoda > Insecta > Hymenoptera > Cephidae > Calameuta > Calameuta haemorrhoidalis. Next base: position 73,793 of record JARPRH010000591.1, read on the forward strand.
AGATGAAACTCGGTACTCGTGCGTTTTTATGGTTGCTGATTACGAATCTGAATTCAAAACTCAAACAGCAAAAATTGTTTCTAAATGGTCCGTTCGTACATTGGGGTCGCTCTCTAAAATTAGCAGAAGTTGATTTTTATAGTTAGTTGAAGGTTTTTGCATAACCAATTTTTTTCAAAAACATCCGCTAGTAATTAAAGACAATTAGAAGAGAGTGAAAAAAATACCGGCAGAAATTATGATTTTTTTTTGTTTTCACCCGATTTTGAGGTTTCTTGACACATTGTCACGAATCAAAGGCGCAACATCGGATTACGTCAATTTTTGTGCAAATACAGTAAGTTTTGATCTTCAAAATGAGCCTAAGTCTGCATCCAACGGTCAATTTGTATAAAAGTTGTGGACTTTGAAAGTTATTGGAATGTATACATATGTATATATATACATATATCCTAGTGGTAACGAAAGGGTTAAATAAGGTTGAAACTGGGGCTAATGCTAGGCCGTGGAATGCCGATTTGTAAACAGCAAAATAGTGAATGATAACCTGTGAACAAAGAAACGATAGAATGGGTCTCGCAACATAATAGTGTATTTATGAGACAAGGTTCAGTTGATATTTCATGCAAAGGCAGGTTCAAGCATTGAATTGAATAACAATCGATTCCCTGCGAAATTCGTATTTGATAAGGAGGTTTTCTGCCTTTTTTTTTCATCAACTCACATTTCCGTTGTTACGGAGTTTCTCCTAAATGTGTTTTGCTGTTTGTACGTTCAGAATAAAAATCAGTGATGCTAATTGATCATACATAGTTTCGAATATAGAATTTTGAAGGTGTCTACAGAAATTCAAATTTTTTTTGTGAAAACATTATCTTCTGTCGCATACGGAACGAATCAGTTTTATATATAGTTTAATATATCATTATCCAAATCATACTCCAACTCGCATTAATATTTGAACTAATCATAAAATATGCGTTGCCCCAGGACAGCTTCTCAGGTTAGACTATAACACGGTGGCTATAAAAAAGAGTCTACGAGTCTATGTACAAATTGCTCGCTGTGTCGCACACTCAATGGGCCACGTGCAAAACTATTTGACATTTAGCTAGCAGATGATGCTTTCTCTGTTTCAAACCTCTGTACCTTCCACACATTGTTTTTACTATTCTTTTGTACAACTTCAAGCACAAGACGTCCTTTCGACGCTTGAGTCAAGCGCGGAAAACTTGTATTGCCATGACGAGAGCGTCAAGCCCAATTCCCAAGTCAGGCCTGGTCTTCGATAGAAATGACCAATATTCTTTGTCCCAATGATCCCTCTTGTGATTGGTAACGTGACTTTGCAACAATGGGATCAGCTGTTCTATCCGGAAGAAAAGTGTCACTGCGCTCCTCTTTTTAGAGGAAGCTCCCGTTGCCAGTCACGAAGGCTAATCGAAAACTTCACTTCACGAAGTAAGAGCATCGGACTTGACCGACAACACACTCTCGCAACTTCTTTCGAATGTTTCCCCTGAGACCAGGTCGCTCTTGCAAATAATTGCGAATAAATTAACCTATCTTTAGTTTATCTCCAATTGTTTGAACTAACCACTTTCACGCGTTGATTTGAGGTGCGGTTCACGCTGTCTCAGTGTCGGACAGTACGAGTTCGATATTAAGGTTTACGACCCTAATTAACTCGCGTCATGAGTCGAGTCGTATCGCGAAACTGAACACGTTGACTACATTAAGTGCAGAGGACAGTCTTAATGTAGAAAGTTGTTCATTACTATTCTAGATGTCTGAAGGTATTGAAATTTTACGAGGTCTTATTGCGATCGTCTTCATCGAGTAATGAAGTTTATTGTACTAGCCTTGGATCTTGAATTAAATATGGAGGGCTCCTAATTTTACCTAAGTTAGTATAGATCAATATTTCTGCTCTGTACATCATAAAGATCTAACGTTGCATTACTGATAACAAGTATAATGTATATACGGACTGTACAATGTTTATTAAAAAATTTAAGTAATTATGATCTTTTTATTAAATTATTACTGAACAATCAATTCGCATTAACATTTTATTAAACTGGTCAACATGTTGTTATTTCGTTTGCGTGTGTTTCAATTAGTTAACGTATTTGATCAGCTGTTTCATAAATATGTCAATCAATTTTTAAGAGTTTCAAGTCTTTCGTTACTGCTTTTCTAGATCAACCTTGTAATTCAGAAATAAAACAGTGTCTGTCCGAATTGATCTGTTTCTCTACGACCCAAATAGTATTTTTTTTTTAATCAACCAACCCATTCTTAAGCTTACGAGACCTTTTATACATCAACCTGCCTTCTTCCGGATTGCTGAATTCCATTTTCAATGGAGCACTTTTCTGAAACAATTAATATTCCCAATGGACTAACTTCTATTCAAATTATTCTGCGTCTTCTTAATTTCACTACATTTTTTTTTCTTTATTTCATCAGCATAGTTACAATACAAACAACCTTTCCGCAAATTGACCATCTGCTTTACAATAGGAAACAATAAAGATTGTTCGAAATGGAACATAATCTGATTATACATCTACCAACTATATTTTTGTATAAATCAGCTTACCACTCCACTCTCTTATCTCTCTTATCTCTCTCCAATGCTACACCACTTTCGCCAATAATTAAACTAAGTTATACTTTTTGAAAACTTCGTTACCGTTTTCTCAACATAATTTAATTGATTTTAATTACGAAAAATAAATCATAAATATAGTATCGAGCAGTTTCACGTAGAGTTAGTTTACGTTAAAGTTAAGAACTAAGCTAGATAGTGTAAGAGGTTGTGATGTCAGTCCAACCGTTAAAATTAACGTTGGGAATGATTATGAGTGCGAATATTCGTGTTTAAAAGAATGCAAAATGTGAGATGAAGCAGATGAGGAATGAAGGATCAAAGTTGACTTGACCATTTAACCATAAACACGCTAAACAGTACGAAGTCGATTGTAATCCCTAAAATAAAGTACATCTAGATTTTTTTTGCACTCGTTCATCATCACTACAGCCTCCGCTCGTCCACTATTCCAGTATAATAGTTACTACATAAATCCTCGCAAAATTGACACCAACCCCTATTGTTCAAACTGTTACCAAATTACTGATACGAGTAACGAAATGATTACGACTTAGTTCACAATGTAATGAAATTTACTAACAATAAAAAGAGAAAAAAAAAGTTGAAGTAAAATTTATATGCGGTAAAAGCTGTAATTGTAAAACGTGTAATTTATACATTACAGACACAAATAATTATTATAGAATAGTGAAAAATGAATATTGGTATAGTTTGGCTGCGGCATCAACGCCTCTTTCAAGAGCCTCTTTTGTATGTTGTAATCTCTAAAGAGTTTAGAGCTTACGTTACCCTCTAAAAGATAGTAATCTCATAATAGAGTTACGCAATGTTCGTACATGTTCCAAATAAGCAGTTCTAAGTATATATTTCATGAGTAGATCCCTGAGGTTGCCAATCCAACTATCAGTGACTGGCTAATTACAATTAGATAAGTTAACGATAACGATAACAATAATGCCACAGCAAGATAGAATTTTTTAGTACAAATTACCCTCTAACCCCTGTCTGCGGGCTATCCAGTTAATATTACTTATAGATCGTGCAGAAATAGTCGTTACCTCATTATTGGCTAGCTAATTTGATTTTCGGCTCAAACAGTGAGGTTATGTTACTTTCCAAATAATTCATCTAGCTCTTACTTAGGGAGCATCGAGTTACACCGGCATAACCGATGGCGCTCAAACGTATTGAGTTCATTTTGTGATTATGACACGGTCATTGGCTAGCCGATTATGGGACAAATGAAAAGTGAGGTTACGTCATGTATCTGGGAGTATCCAGCTACCCTCCCTTATAGGTAACGCGCATTTTCAATGAAATTATTATCTGCACGGAAAAGAAATAATTTGTCACTGTGACAACCATTGCTATGACCTTTACTACAACTTCTATTAAATATTGTGACACGAGTTCTGTGTTGGGTCGATTATTGCTACAATGTAGTAAAATTTATTTGTTAATTTCGGTATTAAGTATTATTACAAACGTGACTTACGTGGATCGCAGTAGGCCGGTTACATTTTTTATTTCTTTCCTTTAAAGCCATTCAATTGCGTCTACTTTATATATTAGTATGTATAATTCGTCGATCGATTGTACCGTCAATTACATTTGTCCATGTAAAATATATCTTTGCAGCGTTGTAATTCTTATTGCTTTATTTAAAATCGTAAAGGTACAGTCTGTAGTTTTTACAGTCAACTCTAACTATTGAATATGTCTAATATAGCAGAACACATTTATTAAAATTTTATAGTTGCTTGTACAATCGTCTGGTCAAAATTATCTATAATTTGAAGTTTTGGATACATGGTTTCTTGTCGGAACTGCATTAATATGTTTACATGATTATTGCGACAATAATATTTTTCTCTGCGTTAGCTGAATAGATGTAAAATAAGATTATAGTTCTAAAGGTTAATTATTGAAATTGTGCAAAGAAAATTTCATAAATGGGAATTAAATAGTGAATTAAATTTTATTGAAACTGAATTTCCAACAAAGTCTGTACATTATTTTTTTATGTGAAGAGATAAGACTTTGCAAACGATGGGGTAACATAATGGACCGTGGTCACAGTCTGATCTTGCGCAGGTCCCAGGCTCGGTCCTGTCTCCAGCCGAGCGATTTTTCGGAATTTCGAAATTATCCCCCAACGCGAAGATAACTAATGTGAATGAGGTAAAACTTAAAAATCAGATAGGTAGGACGTGACTATGAAATTCGGAGATTCAATTTCTGCTCGAGGTCCAACACATTTTTTCTGCGCGTATAAAATTTTCAGTTCTTAACAGCAGCCATTAAATTATAAATATTTTTGCAGTCTACCAGACAACTTTTGTTTCGCAAAGCAATACTAAAATAATCTCAATGATCTGTGAGTTGATTTAATTTGTGTAGATATCAACAATTTATAAGGTTCAAATTGCGGAGTCTCATCCCTACAACTTTTTCTTCAATTTTGACGTTCACGAAGCAATGGATTTTCCCTTCAAGAGTAACTAGTAGCTAATATTCAAAAGAATAGAGCCTAGGAGAGGAAGTTCGATCAGAAGGAAAATAAATGTTATTTCACACCTTGTGAAGTAAAATTTTGTACAATACTCGTTGAAAAAACTTTTTCTTAACCCGTACTTGTTAGAAAAAGTTTTACCGCACTCGTATCGTAATATACTGTTATTTAATACAATAGATGTCAAGAAACTTATAGGAGGTTTTATTTGACTGTGAAACAATTACATTTCCAATACTCTCGTAACTTTACCATTTTTAATAACTTTTGGTTAACGTTACACTCTCGTATCATATATATACTCTAACCATTTGAAGCTCTGGATTCTGATAATAGATGTATTTCTACCAGACTGTTTTTAACAACAAACTACGACATTGTCAAGCCTACTTCCACCTTCTAACTTAGACCGACTAAAATAGAACATATTTCGAAATGGTGACCCTATGATTTTTTTTCTATTCTTCTTAAGCTTTACAACAGTATATTTTTCTATGCTGCACATTGTTGAACCGACCTATATACATTTTTTTTAGATACTTTTGGAGTATTTGAAAGAAATACTTCATTCCACTAGAAAAGACGGGGAAATTAAAAAATGAGGATGTTGGAATACGATTGTACGAGGAATTAAAATACGGGTTTCAAAATATATTCGTATTTGACATTAATAAATAAATCTTTGAAATTCCTAACAGGATACAGGTTATATGACAGTTCCTGCCGGACAATAGCAAAGAGTATATTTGAATTGCTTTTTATCATTATCCTTAAATTAAGGTCTGTTGGCATCAAAGGTCTCCCCCCCCCCCGCTCTCTCTCTCTCTCTCTCTCTCTCTCTCTCTCTCTCTCTCTCTCTCTCTCTCT